>JAKSZT010054030.1:5934333-6030692 GCA_026826555.1 Tolypeutes matacus
TCTTGCGACAGAGACCAGTGGTGTTTAGCATCCATAGATTGATTAAGTTTATGGAAGCATTCTGTGATAGATCCTGACATAACAGTATCGTTATTTTCATATTTGTTTTATACTTTGCTACAGATGACCCCTCTTTGAAGAAAGGGAGTGGGTCATAATCAGGTCTCTAAGAAATGTCCTACACAATATAGATATGTACATAGTAGTTGCTGAATTAAATTTAATTGGTGGACTTTAAATTTTGGATTGGCTGGATGTTTGCAAACACTCCAATTTCTTAATATAATTCATCACATACACAAATACACATACACAAACAAATATATTTTGGCTTCTGTAAAAATTTACATAGTCAATAAGAGTGATTTTCCCTTATATGAGAGAAGATGTATTTGATTTTAATGTTAAAATCTATTACTTCAACATACAGAAGACAAAATTTGAAAAGATAAATATTTTATTTTAAAGAGCCCTTTACAAGGAAAGGTGGAAGTTCACCATCAGAAAATCCAGATGCTGGAAAATAAATTATATATCAAAATTTCACATTTCAAGCCTATATTTGATACAAAATGTAATTTAAAACTGTACATAATGTTTTAAATTGGTACATTTTAAGTTTTTCCATAATTAAATAATAGAACCATTAACCGTACTGAAGAAAATCCTCAAAATCTATAAGAATCATGTTTTTAAAATATTATGGTGTTTTCCAAGTGGTTTTGCAGATGATCTACCATTTTTAAAGCTGATTTCATTAGTGATTTCCTTCTTCTAATGACTGTATAATTAAACCATAATAGCAAATTTAATCTTACGTCTATTCATAGGGAATTACTTATAACAAAACAAACTATAATTACCTAGAAGCTTCGAATACATTTTCATTTATGTACGGGACTCTTCCATACAACTTATTTTTGTTTTTTTATGAAAACACAGTGAAGTAATAAATATAAACTTATTGATCTAATGGGTTACAGAATGGAAATTTTTTTTTTTAATTTATAGTTACTTAACTGTGAAATATCTTAGCTACTATAATTAAATTAATATAATTGTTTCCTCATGTTTTTGTATTTGTTAGAATAACTGGGACTAGAAAAATTTGATGCTGTGCATAAAAACACAAATAAATTTTGGTTTTGTTCTTCAGTGAAGAAAATATAGTATTTATGTATATGTGTATGTATAAATTTTATACTTTACTTAATACCTTTAAGATTCTATAATCTAAAATATTTCTTCTCTCCTAACAATTTGAAGACATGAATTGTTTAAAACTAACATCTGATTTCCTTTGTACCCATAGAACATTATTCAGTGTCAGTGATATGTACACTTAAGATCCAAATTATATAACAGAACAAAATAAAAATGGGCCAGATAACCAATTCTACTATTAACTTGGTCATATGTGACCAGTTTGATTATTTAAGCAAAAACAAAAATAGTATGATATCAGCCTATTTAAATGTTTTTTTGTATAAATAGAAAATATATATCTCTCAAAATTTTATGTCCATTTTGATCAACTCAATCAATAGGAGCTATCAGCCACATGTTCTTATAACGATATTGGGCATCCTAGAAACACCCAAGCACTTGGCATAGGAAATTGGATAATATAGTCAGTCACTGGTGGTCTTTTAACCTAAAAGGTAATGCAAATCCGCAGCAGATGAAGCATCCCCCAAAGTCACAGCTCCCTTGAGGAGGATTGATAATGAATGGCTCTGCTAATTAGACTTTGTGTCTATTGGGTGAAGCTGCTTAGCATAATGAATCTACAGGCATAATTCGCCTAAAAGAGGATAAAGCGATCTTTAGAAAGACTAGGGAAAATGTATTGGGTTAAAAGAAATAAAATTTGTCCCGAGGGGAATCAATGAATGAGAACAATGATGTCCTCAGTGAATAATGAAGAGAAGGTACCAGACTTTCAAAAACACACAACATAAACTCTGAGAAAAGCCCCTTGAACTGCGTTAATCCATGTGTGTTTTGTGTGCAGCTGCCAGCACAGAATACAGAATGGATAAGATTAGAGAAGCAAGGCCCATTTATATATACATATAAATGGAATTACTTTGATGTGGAAGGATTAAAATATTTAGATTAGATAGATTGATTGATATAGATGATATTGATGCAGGTACTTATAGGGTGAGATGTTCCAGCTGGTTTTATAAAGAAGAGAGACTCTCCAATAGGTGGAAGCACATTGAAATGTGTTATAAACAAGAGGAAGAGCTAAAGCAATTTGTTTCATACCTTTAAGAAATCTGAATGTAGCCTAAAATAGTTGCACTGTAAGTTTCATGGAGTTGATAATAATGGCTAAGGTTGAAAATGTTGATTGGTGTCATCATGGAAAATGACTTGTATGCCAAACAATGTATTTTTGGCATTATTCTGTAGGAACTTTTGTCAAGTTTACTTAGGATTAATTTATAGAAAGTAAACTTCAACATAAGTGTGGAGCTGATGAGTTTTGACAAGTGTATACAATCATGTAACCATCCAAATAAAAAATATTTTCATAATTCTAAAAACTTGGCTTGTGTCCCTTTATAGTAAATTCCAGTCCTCTGACACAACACCTGGTGACAAATGATTGGCTTTCTATTCATTTAGTTTTACCTTTTGGACAATGTTATACAGATGGAATAATATAGTTGGTAGTCTTTAGTGTCTGGCTTTTCTAAAACCATTTATATCTCTTTCTTACCCTCTTCACACTTCACCTTCAAACCCCAATCTCCAATACAAGGAAGGAGATATTATCAATCATCCATCAATTATATCTGAGTCTGTGAAGGTAACACTAAATTAAAAGGTAGAATTTCATCTAATTGCTCTGGAAAATATATAGGTTCTACATCCATAGCTAGAACTTAATTGAAACTTAGTAAATACTGAATATGAATATTTTAAAAATGTGTGGCACATGCAAATTGATACTTGGAAGTGAGTCACTCATAGGTATTAGATGAGATAATAAGAATTTTTTTTAAGGTTCTGAGGGGTTTGCAAGCACGACCTCAAAGGCAAATATTTGGAAAAGAGGAGAAATAACATTTGTTTCCCGAGAAGGCACGTTTAACTGATTACTTAGATTTGGTTTTAGTTTTGTGCATGAAAGAAAAAGAAAAGTAAACACTATAGGAAAAGAGCATTAGGTAAGATTCTTGGTGCATTTAAGCAAAAATATGACACTGTGTTAGCACATGGAGTGGCTCATAGAATTTAAAAATCAGTCGATGGCTCAAGTGTGAACCTGGGGTTGCCATGGGTGATCCCATTGAGGTTGCAGACTCCGTTTTGAGGCCATTCCAATGAATAGGTTGGTTGTAGTTGAGATAAATGTTCACCTCTTTTCATATTCTTCCTGGCAAAATGGCTAGTCTATATTCTGCAGCCTTCATGGGAGTTATGTAAGGAATGTGACCAAGTTGTGATAGAAAATATGACCGAAATGCTACTTATGGACTATAGTTAACAGTAATATTGTAATATTTTGCAGCAAAGGCAAAGAAGATACTATATCAATTGTAAGAGCCAAATTAGAATGGTATAAGGGGATATGGGATTTTTCCTTTTGGAGTAATGAAAACGTTCTACAATTGATTGAGGTGATGACAGCACAACTCGATGAATCTGAAAACAACTGAGTATACATTTTGGATGGATTGTAAAAGGAATGGGATGGTATAACTCAGAGAACCCTGGGGTAGATGATGGACTGTGGTTAACAGTACAAATATGAGAATGTTCTCTCATGAACTATAACAGATATTCAACACTAATACATGATGTTAATAATCAGGTGGTTTGTGGAAAAAAACAAATGTAAGATATCAACTATAGTTAGCCCTTTGGTGGGCTATATAAATGGACACTTGATCAAGAAGATAAACAAGAAAAGAGGGAGTTTTGTCATGCTTAATCCTGGGGCCCTGGGGAGAGATGAGCCATTTGCCTGACAGTTTACAGTTGAGATTGAAAAAAAATCTTGGCGCATGGAGCCTTAAGAGGAAGAGGAAGCCCAAGAAGGAGAGACCAAGCAGAGATCAGCAACCATCTTGTTTCAAAACATGGCAACTCACTGTGGTAAGAAAGTAAATTTCAGTTGGACTCTTTAGGGCTTTGTAACTCTAAGCTTTTACCCCCAAAAAAATTATCTTTTATAAATGCCAGCAGATTTATGGAACTTTGCATCAGCACCCTTTAGCAGACTAATAGAGTCAACATGCAAAAATCAGTAGCATTTCTGTACACTAATAATGAGCAGTCTGAGAAGGATATCAAGAAAAAAATCCATTTAGAGTGGCAACTAAAAGAATCAAACAAACTTAACTAAGGATGTAAAGGACTTCTACACATAAAACTACACAACATTGTTTAAGGAAATCAGAGAAGACCTAAATAAATGGAAGAATAATCAATGTTCTTGAATTGAAGGCTAAAAATCATTAAAATTCTATCCTACTCAAATTGATTTACAGATTTAATGCTATCACAATAAAAATCACCACAGCATTTTTTTATTGAACTGTAAAAGCCAATTATCAAGTTTATTTGGAAGGGCATGGGACCTTGAATAGTCAAAAACATATTGAAAAAGAAAAAAAAATTGAAGGGCTCACTCTGACATTAAAGCATACTACAAAGCAACAGTGGTCAAAACTGCAAGGTATTGGCACAAGGACAGACATACTGACCAATGGAACTGAATTGAGAGTTCTGATATAGATCTGCACATATATGGCCAACTGAAATTTGACAAGGCCATCAAGCCCACTCAACTGGGACAGAATAGCCTTTTCAACAAATGGTGCTGGGAGAACTGAATATCCATATCCAAAAGAATGAGAGAGGATCACCATCACACACCCTATACAAATATTAACTCAAGATGGATCAAAGACCTAAATATAAGAGCCTAGACCATATAGCAACTAGAAGATAATGTAGAGAAGTATATGTGAGATTTTGTAGTAGGTAACAGTTTCATAAACTTTATACCCAAAGCATGAGCAAGAAAAAATAGGTAAAAAGGGCCTCCTCAAAATTAAAAACTTCTATTCTTCAAAGGAGTTTGTCAAGAAAATGAAAAGGCAGCCTTACTCAATGGGGAATATATTTGGGAATCACTTATACAGTAAGGGTCTAATATCCAGCTTATATAAAGAAATCCTTCATCTCCAAAATAAAATGACAAACAACCCTTTTAAAAAATGGGCAAGAGATTTGAATAAACAGTTTTCCAAAAAGGAAATAAAAATGGCTAAAAATCACATGAAAACATGCTCAGCATCACTAGCTATTAGGGAAGTGCAAACAAAAACTACAATGAGATATCATCTTGTACCAATTAGACTGGATGATATTAAAAAAAAAAAAAAAAAAACAGAAAAATACAAGTGCTGTAGAGGATATGGAGGAACAAGAACACTCATCCACTGCAGGTAGGAATGTAAATGGTACAGCCATTGCAGAAGATTGTTTGGCAGTTCCTCAGGAACTAACTATAGAATTGCCATATGATCCAACAAACCCACTAACAGGTATATACCTAAAAGAATTAAAAGTAGGGACACAAACAGATATATGCATACCAAGGTTCAAAGTGACATTATTCACTACTACCCAAAGTTTAAAGCAACCAAATTGTCCATCTACAGATGAATGGATAAGCATTTTGTGGTTTATGCATACAGTGGAATATTACTCAGCTATAAAAAGGAATGAAATATTAATACACACGGCAACATGGATGAATCTCTAAGACCTTATGTTGAGTGAAGTAAGAGAGTCACTAAAGGACAAATATTGCATGACCTCACTGATATGATCTAAGGATATTGAGCAGACTCACAGAGATAGCATCTGGAATTTGGGTTAACAGGAGATAGAAAAGGAGTAGAGAGTGGTGAGCTGATGCTCAGTCTGGGCAAAACTTATGATAAGGGGGGTGGTTTGGAAGTGGATGGATGTGATGGTGGTACAGAGATGTGAGTGGAATCAACAGTGCTGGAGTTTGAGGATGAGCAGGGTTGGGGCAGGGTGGGTTGGGCTATCCATGGAACTGGAGAGAGGACTAGAAGCAGGAACAGGGGAACTTTGTGGAGGTGGAAGTCTGTGGCTGAAAATACCGTTGTAGGGAAGTTCTTTTGGCAAATATGGTAGGGGAGGTTCACTGGTCCAGGGTGTCAGTGGTGGGGGAATGTGTGGGTAAGGGTGTACCTGGGGCATGATTCTATGAAATATGAATGTGTTCATCTTGTCATAGGAAGTTATTTCAGTGGGTAAATACTTGCATAATAAACAGCAAAATATTAAACTCCCATGCCTAGGAGTCATGTTACATTCTCAATAGAGGGGTAAGAGTCTCTTGGGTACATAAGCTGTGCTTAATAAAAGAAAAAAGACCAAGATGTCAAGCCCTCAATTATATGTCACTATGATCCTTATTCTTGTAAAATTGAAACTTAGCCTAATAATAACTATTGTCTTAGAGTTATCTCCTGTAAATCTCCTTGATACTCCAATGTGGCCTCTCTCTGAACCAAACTCAGCAAATAAACACACTATTATCCTTCGAGTATGGGACACCACACCCAGGGATGAGCTTCCCTGGCACCAAAGGATTAATACCAAGCACCAACAAGTGATGCATTTGGGAAAAGACCTTAACCAAAATGGAGAAATATCAAATACAAAAGTTTTTATGACTTAGTGATTTCAAAATGAGTTGGGAGGTCATTCCAGAGAATACATTTATACACATCTCAGGTGGCTCTCACTAACTGCCACTGTGAACAAAGCCTCAAATAGGGTGCTCCTGAGGGTTCTAGAGTCATGTAGACACTATAGTCAAGGCACACACCCCCTTGAAATCAGCATTCCATTTGGTGGGCCTTACCTTGGAATATATGTTAACCTCTTTCACCAATGTAACATAGTTAGATTCATTTATAATTTCCCTACACATGATTCTTCTACACCTTTTATTTGAGTCAATTCTTAGCACAATACCCATTAAACATATGTTTCAGTGACTTAAATCTTTGGTGTGTTCATATGCTGGTTGAGCCCTGAATCTCAGAAGAGTTGCAGCCAACACCTACTCTCTAGTACATCAGATTCACCCAGAAGAACTAATTAAATGATGATTAGGACAACCCCTATCCCAGAGAGTATCTACAACTGCATGCAAGACAGCTTCTTCCATCTGCCCCATAAGATCTAAGCCTCCTTATCAATCTGAGGCAAAGTGAGCCTCACCACACCCAAATTCTCAAGTTTGAGGAATAAACAAATGTAAGGGGGATATGTAACCATGGACAAAGTAAACTTATTAATATTGTAGTAATGGAAGAATATGTAACATTGATATAAATATAGTGGCTACCAGAGGTTCTGAGAGAAAGAGAGGGAATATAGGTGGAACATAGGGCATTTTAGGGCATTAGAATTAAGTGTAAACCACAATGTAAAGTATAGACCTTGGTTAATAGCAATGCTTAAATATTTATTCATCAATTGTAACAAAATACCACACTATTATAAGATGTTATTAATAGAGGAATATGTGGGAGGAAGGGAGAGGCTTATATTGAAATCCCTTAAACTTTTGATGAAACTTTTCTGTTATATAAAATCTCTTTGAAAATAAAGTTTATTAAATTTAAAAAATAACGAAGTGTGAACTCTTTCCTACAACATGTAGGGAAGCATTGAATGTTCTAGAGCTTTCTCTAGAGAGTAACATCAGTTTTCTCTAAATGTTGAAGGCAACCTTGGTGGTCTCCATAACTACAAACTGTGGATTTGGTTTCAGGAAACTCAGGTTGGAGTTTCTAAAGATCACTCATAATCAACAGAATATGAAAAAATGATAACTATACCAAATATCAGAAGACCTTCAGTTTGGCTTTAAGAAAAGAAAAGTCTCTAAATTTCTTATTACCTCCAAATTTGGGATTCATTCATTCCTTCAATCAATGAACATTTATTTATTACTGACCTGCACTAGAAACTGTCATAGATGCTAATGATATAGTGACAAATGATACTGAAACAAGGCCCTGTCCTTCTTGAGAAGGTAGAGAGGGTAGACAATGAAGAAATAATAATGATTTTGTAATTTCAGAGGGTTATAAGCATTATGAAAACACTAAAGTGAAGTAGGATATAAAATATTCTATAGAAGGGTAAAGGGAAACATTATTATTCGCAAAAAGATGATAGAATTAGACATTCTGCAACCACCAATGCAATATTTGATTCAGGAAAAGAATATCAGTGGGTTAAAAATCATTTATGAATTACTGTTTGAAAACAGAATAGTTTCCTGCAATTTCTACCCAAATGAATTAATTTAAAGGGGGAAAATGTACCTTTATAATAGAGACATCTGAAGGGTCCCACCAAGTGCTTGAGCTTAACATCATCAATGATGGGGTGATGTGACTTTAAGGTCTCCTGATGGAAATGCAGTTGGGTGCACACATCTTCTCCTCTGAGTGCTATGGGAACCAATCTTCAGTTTATAAATGTTCAAGGAGAAGCCCTCAGACAAATCCAGAACTTGGGACATTTCATGCAACAGTAGTCATGAACTATGTAAATTGTTAATGCCATAAAAGGAAAAAAATAAAGATGAGATGGCTGTTCTAGTTTAAACTAGATTAAATATGTTTAAAAGCTAAATGCAATGCACATTCTTTGACCAAACCCTGAATTGAATACAAACAAACAGCTATAAAGAACATTGTGAGCCCAGCTGGGGAACTGGAATATGATCTTGATATAAGGTAATATTGCTTCAATGTGACATTTATTGAGTGTGATAAAGGCATCTTGGTTATATGGGAGAATGTGCATATTTTTACAGGAATAAAATATCAAGATGTCTGCAAATTACTTTCAAATGATTAAAATGTATGTGTGTGTGTGTGGAAAGAAAGAAAGAAAGCAGATATGGTAGAATATTAAAGTACGATCAGTTGGTAAATACAGGTACAGCATATATGACATTTTTCATAATAAATATAGTGGAATAGGGTGGGAGGAAGAGTAAATATTGAAATATATGGTATTTTACTAACAATATCATCTATAAATTAGAAAGATTGGTCACGAATGAGTTGTTGTTATAAAATATATTTACAAAGAATAATTAAAATGTGTTTTTCTTGAGTAAATATAAATAATAATACTTCTCAATATTAAACAATGTGAATGATAATACTTCTCAATATTAAGCAATGTGACATAGTCTGACATAGTAGTGAAATAATTAAGCTTGTTTGGGCTCCTTAGCAGCAACTGAAAGAACCAGAGTTCTGCATTCTTGAAAAAAGTATCATCTAGGCCTAATTATACCCAGGGCTTCCTGCATCTGACCTCTTAAATGGACTATTTTTAGTGGAAGGAAAATGTCAGTAGCACTTGAAAATTTTTAGCAATCAGTATAAAGTGTTGTTATATGGATCCATATAATCTTGCAAAATATGTATTATAAAATAAGAGCATCAACCATGCATTCTTTGTGTAATGCTAAATTATTTCTCTATCCATCTCTGAAGTGTTAGAAAAGAAAATATATTCCTTCATTTACTTAATAACCTTAGGAATGGGTTACTTTTTATAAATATACAGTTTTTTTGGTGGCAAAAAGCATTATCTGACAATGTAAACATTTCCATTGATGTCTCTCTCCATTTTGCAAAAAGCTCTGAGATATTGGTGGTACTATGGGGAATTCTTACCTCATATTCTCCACAATTAACACAGTCAACGTTATAGAAATAGACTTATATGTTAGACTCCAGTTTTGTTCATTGTTCCCAGTTTTTTTGGGGTGGGGGGATATGCCAAGTGAATTAAGTATGAGAAGATGAATAGAAAAGGGCAACATACCAAAAGACAAACTGACTGTACTGAACTTATTTTCAACTAAAAATAGTGTGTGTTTTGTGAGTGGTGATCAAACATGTATAGATTATGAAATCAGAAAGGATGGGCATTAATATTGGTTGTAAGTCTTTTCATCTGGGTCACCTGAAGAAAAATGTTCAACTCTCTACTCCTTAGTTATCTCACTGATAGTGTAGATAGTATTGACTTCCTCTCAGGGCTGAGGATAAAACGAGGTAAGGGATATTATACAACATATGCATACGATTGTCATCTAAGCTCAGTGCATCTTCGAGGTAAGCAATGGACATTGTACAAAAGTAAATTTTTCTCCCTCAGTTATTAAGGTAATCTTTCCCCATTTGCCTGACAAGTGGTCTTCCAAAAATTCCTATATATAAATATAGTGATTGTGTGTATAGTAATGGCTTAGCATCAGAGTTACCTAATAACTCATATTTTCAATTTTTCATAAGGGGAAACATGTACATTTCCTCAAGGAGGAAATCTCTAATACTTCTTGGGAGAGTGACCAAGCTTCCTCAACAATATTGCATCTAAAAACACCATTGTAAAATCTACAGCCCAGTCCCACTTGAGATACACTGTGAAGGAAAATTATATTTTATACTAGATATTACATTTGATGCAGAGTTATCAAATCTGTGGTGCGTTTTGAGAGCTGGCCATCAATGAGAGGTTGTAAACTGTAAAATTCTGTAGAAAGCTAAGGGTTAGGTTATCTCTAAATCCCTTCAGCTGTTTGAATACATGAAATCAAATCCTATTATTATGTCTGTTCTTTTTACTCCACAGCCTTAACTTGTAAAATTTGAGATTTAACAAATTTATTATATATTTTAGATTATGCAATTATTTTCAAAAAATATGCAAATATACTATGCATCAGAATCATATTTTGGAAGACCCCAGAGGATGTATTTACCCATCTGTCACTTTTGAGAAGATGAACTCAACAAGCAAATCCGTTCTGAAAAATGTCAGTATAACTTCTTTCAAATAAAAGAGTTACCACTACTTTTGTCCCTCTTAGGAAATACTATTCTACTGCTTTCTCTTGAGGAATTGACTATTTTAATATTGGAAGATTTAGAGTTCAATAATGAGAAACAGTGCCACAGATGTGAGTTCTGGCTTTTGGTAGCTGCCTCTTTCATTTCTTCAAATCAGAAAGAATTGTTAGAACCTCAAAGTGTCCAATAGAAGTCTGGATGGGCCCTTACATTTAGAACATGTTTGGGCCTTATTTAAAGAACAGTTAAGGACTAAAAACAGAGAATATCAACATACATTGAATGCATGAAAGAATATACTCCATAGAATGTTCTTGTTAATCCTAATTAATATATTACCAGCCCAAAGTAATGTGCTGGGATCCTAGAAGCTGGAGGATTTTAAAAGATTGTGAAGGTAATAATACTGAAGAGTCCACTGAATAATTAAAATGGGAATTTGAGTTGTATATAAGTTACTGCAATAAAAAGTTCAAAAAAAAGTTGCAATGCCTCTTGCCTGTATCTGACATACTTACATTGAGTTTGCTAAAACATGTCACTTCCCTAAGATGTAAATTCCATGAGGACAGTGATTTCTGACTGATTTGTTGTTTGATGTTTTCTAAGGACCAAGATTAGTGTCAGACACACAGCAAGCCCTTAATAAATAGTTTTGAACAAAGAAATAAATCACACGGAAAAAGATAGTGCATGGCAGCACTGTAATATTTCAGAAGAAGAAATATTGACTGTGGGCTGAAAAACATATGGGAAAGCATCTTAGACTCATGAGTCTTGACTGGGATTCTAAAAGGTAGATAAAGGGAGAGAAAGATTCATTCAGAGTCATCTTTGTCCAAGTGTACAGCAAATTCAGTAAACAGGGACATCATATATATGGAAGTGAAGCATTCTTTGGAAAAGAAAGAAGAAAATAAAGTTTTAAAGTTATGTTGAAATAGAACAAGAAGAGCTTTTAGAGCACAGTACACTCTTCATTTTTTTGGGCAATAAAGAGCCTACAAAACTTCAGAATGAGGCAGGGCCAAGAAGAGTGGGAATGAACTGCATTTCTCAGTTAAAACAAGGGCATGATGCTGCTAGCTCTAGAATCCAGCAAAGGTGAAGATGCCGTGATGGCAGTTAATTGTTATTGATTGTTGTGGAACTGCATTAGTGAATTCCAGAGGGCCAGGCCATTAGTGGGTTATCAAATAATCCTGCAACAACTTCAATTGATTTTAGATGAAAAGGAATAAAAACTCAGCAGAAGCCAGTGTGATTTAGGATGCCTAGGAGAACTGAAACTCTTCCCTTGATTAGGTTTAAGTACCCTTAGAGAAAGGAGATTAGAGAATCCATGTGGGTTGGAAACATGATGGAAGCTAGAAACGGTCCAAATCTTTTACAGTCTGAGCCAGTGTTGTTCAGTAGAACATTCTGTGATGATGGAAATGATCTGTATCTGTGCTGGTTAATGTGGCATCCTCTAGCCACACAGGGCTAGTGAGTACTTGAAATGTGTTTAGTGTGTCTGAGGAATTGAATTTTTTTAAAATTTTACTTCATTTAAATTTAAATAGCCCAGTGGTAAGTAGCTACAATTTTGGACAGCACAGGACTGAACGTTTTCCCTACCAAAATGTAACAAAGCTTTGGAAATCTTCACACGGCTGGCTGTATTGGCCAGGATAGTAATAAAATATACCCAGGAATCCCACTGATATATAACAACAAAGGTGAATTTTTCCTGTTCATACAAAAATCTTCCACATCAATTTCAAGCTAGGAGCCAGGCTCACAGAACAGCTTCTGTCTGAGACGATGCTGAGTGTTCTTGTAGAGGGAAAGGGGAATTTGTGAAACCATTGAGTCCACTGGTTCTGAAGACTTCTCCTTATCTCTGACACCACTTCTCTTCACGTGCACACACACACACACACACGCATGTTTATCCCTAGTCAATCATATGGCTACCTGAGTTCCATATAGCAAAGAAGCAACTCCAAACTGGGAGCAACCAAATATAGATGAGACTGATGATGACATAGAAAACAAGAATATTTATTGAATTAACGAATGGGTTTTGCTATGAAGTTCTGGGTGTTGTGACTAGCCCATCCCCTGTATGCATAGTTACAGAAATGAAATACAGCTACTATCTGTTTCAAGAGTCATCCCTTGAAACAGCACATGGCCACGTCTTTTTTATTCATTACTTCCTAATTTAAATATCACCTTCTCAGTGCAGACTCCCCAATACAGCAATTTAAATGAATGGACATTGACACTTGTTGGTATAATATAAGGTGATCAATTAAATGGAATATATTAGGAATTCATTCACTACATTTAGTGGAAAAAGTTGGGACAATACTATTCAAACTGCAGACATTTTTTGCAATTAAGGCCCCTCAGTTACACTATAAGCTACTTGAATGCAAGTTTAAGGATTAATTTTTTCTAGATTCCTGTGTCTTGATTCTTAGTTAATAGCTTAGGTTGAATTGTTGCATGACTGATAATATAAAGAATATATCTGAAAATTCCAAATGATGTTTATCCTCAAATTAGAAGTATTAAACTAAGCTAAATATTCCTATAGGGTAACACAACTTTTAAAATAAAGAAGTCTTTTAAAGCAGAAAGTGTTGATAAAGTAACCTTTCTTTACAGAACAGCTACTGAGACACAGTAAAATTACACTCTCCTTTCAGAAGGAAAAAAAAAGCCATTGCTTAAGCTTGCATCTCAATAATTGAAATGGAAAGGGCAAAAATCTATGGAAAAGATTCTAATTTAGGCTATAATCTCAAATCCCAAACCTGTTCAACAAATCTGTATCTAGGTAATTACATAATTGTCTTCTGAATTCTCTGATAATTATTTTAGAGATATATTACTTTAGTTTCATTCAAATGGATATTGGGAGTAACAAGAAACTTTCTAGGCTGCAGGTATTCCATGTAAGTCAGATCTGCATGACCAGGGTGGAATGAATAAATGACTCAACTCATATCTAATTTCATTTTTGCCTATGTAAATTAGCCTGTGATAAGTCCTATCAGAGACTATACCCACGTTCTGGCTCAAGGTCTTATCTGCCTCTTTTTTCTTACTGCCTTTCTTTGGACTTGGGCTCTATTCTCCTTCTGTCTAAATAAATGTTGTAGGGTCTAATCAACTTACCTCTGAGCTTTTGCTTAGCCACTGAATATTTTTGGAATATGCCAGATTAATGTCTCCAATTTACTGCTGTTAGCAAGTTATCCTATATTCACATCTAACAGTAACACATATCATTTTAGAAACAACAACAACAAAAAGCCAATTTCTAATGCATGAATCAGCTAAATGTGGTAGCTTATTTGTGCAAGTCCATTTTATGTTTATATTTATAGTAGAGCCTGACATGATCTTGCCAGGCTAAAGTCAAGGTGTCCACTGGGCTGTGTTCTTTTTGTAGGCTCTAGGCAGGATCCTTTTCCTTGCTTATTCAGCTTATCAGCAGAATTCAGTTCCTTGCAGTTGTAGCAGAAAAATCCCTATTTCCTTGCTGGCTGTCAGCTGAGGACAATTCTCACCTTCTAGAGGCTCTCTGCATTCCTTGATTCTCCCCTCATGTTTGAAGCCAATAACTGGGGTCAAGTCTCTCTCATGCTTCAGTTAGTTCCTGCCTCTTCTTCTACTGCCATGTCTTTGTGACCCCCTCTTCTGCTTTTAAGGACACTTGGGATTGCATCTGCCTGTCCAAGATAATCCCCAATAATCTCCCCATCATAAGGCCAGCTGACCTTATATCCATCTTCTTTAAATTCATCTTCATTCTTAGTTTGTTTTGCCTTGTAATGTAACATACCTGCAGGTTTGGGAGAACAAGACCTGGACATCTTTGGGAGCTCATTGTTCCCCCTATTACAGTCTATTACAAAGAAACCCCTACTTTATCTACATGAATTTGCTCTTATCAACAAATTAATTTGGCATTGCATAGACATGGCTTTAGATGTTTACATAAAATATCCATATATAAGATAAAATACCTACTTAAATATAAATAATTGTTTAGTATAGTGTAAAGCAAATGATTAAGGGAAAATGTTTATTTGGCTTTACTCTGAAATTAGGTCATCTGTTTTGTGTGTAAGAAAAGGGTTAGTCTCAATGTTCTGAAAAAAAAACTTTTTGTATTTCTTCTCAAAAAGAAAAACAATAAAGAGAAACAGTATTCACCACTCACTTTAGTTTGCTCTACCGATGAATTTAGCTATTTCAGAGCTACGGTTGTGAGATGTTCATGTTGGCCTTTAAAAGAAATTGGATTTTCTTAGAGCTTGTAAGTGTTTTTGAGTATGTTTTATGGAGCATCGTTTTAATTATGATGCATAATCCTCCACTTCCCAGAATATTAAATATTTTTATTTATTATTCCCACCATTCATTTTTATGTGCCAATTTGTTTTTCTTAAACATTTTATTGAGTACACATTTTTTTTCTGGTGTCTCCACAATAATTTAATTATGAAAGAAATGGATTTTTAAAAAGAAATTAAAAAGAAAATAAGTTCCTCATATGGCCCTTTTTAATGCCCTTTTCTATAAAGGTAATCTGTATATTATACCCCCTTTGATTAACAGTCCTACCCAGCAAGCCTTGTAAAAGCAGTATAAATGCTAATGCATTCTGGTCTAATTTTTGCTCAACTGCATGAACATAACATAATCAAAATATGGTATTCTTCTGGAACTAACTCATTAGTTGCTATTTCTACTTCTCATGACCTTTGGGAAAGTAAATAATATCATAAAGCCCAAACAATCATGTAATGTACATCCACAAATGAACGAGGAAAATTGCAGAACATTTGTACAATCTCTGGAATTGGGTTAGAGTCCTTGGGGCTGGCGTGCTACCAGCACAGGCCACCTCTGCTGCCCTTTCCATTGCACCAAGCTGTAAATCATGTAGTTATTTTTATTGTTGCTTGTTCTCTGGTTCTCTGGTTTGGGTGACACCTTAATATCCCACAGTAGTATTCGGCTATAAAATGGTATACATGACTGGTCACAAGCAATAAAAGGAGCCCTTGTACTTTCTGATTGCTACAGGAAAATCTTTTGTGTAGTTTGTAAGAAAAAAAAAAAAAAAAGAACTATAAATAATTAAATAAATAAACAAGCAAACCGCAACTTTGGCTTTGCTGAAGAGTAAGTACAGAGTCAAACTGGAAGCACGCATCTTTTGCCACACACATGGCATGAGAGCTCAGGTGGATGGGTCCATTGGCAGGATATTTGCTGTATCCATCACTGACAGTAGTCCACAGTTTTAATTTTCTCCATAGTTTTCTTTATAGCAGACATACTAAGGCACCCATAAATTTCTCTCCATCCTTAGTCCTTAGGGGTGACATCATTCCATTTTGAGAATAGTCACAGTATATTTATCTGTCTTGTTTGAATAACATTGCCAAATGCTACATAAACAATTCTGCTCCCTCCAATTCATTTCAAACATCCCAATCACATTTTACTATTATGTACTTTCTTTATTTCACCAGGAAATCATACCCACCTCACCCCCCACACATGTGCACATGCATCTCTGATTTGTGATTAGACCAGGGAAATCAAAGAAAACCATATGTTCTTAGGGACAGCTTGTCTAATCTCCAGTCGCGCAAGCTAGCGTCTAAAGACTTTTTTGCCTTGGAAAATCCTGGTTCAATATTTCTCATATTTATCTGCTCTCTGCACCTGCTGCTGTTTCTCTATTTTGAGCCTTCATCTATGTCTGGCACATGGATTGTGATAACAACTTAACAATGGTTTTCCTGCCTCCATTCTTACCCTACTGGGGGCTAGTTGCCATCTTGCCACTAGTTAACTCTCTAAGATAATTCTGATCACACCAGTACCTTTACAAACTTGAATGACTCCTTTGCCTGAAAAATAATGTTCATATTCCTTAGCTGGACGGTGAAGTGCTTCCAAAAGCCCAGGTTATTCTCATTCTGATGTTGCCTTTTTCTCCAACAGATACACTCCACTCTGCTTATTTCTTACCTTAAGTATGAACAACCACAGTAAACAATTTTTTTACTAATTAAATGCCCCTCACTTTACACCCTCAGTAAGTCATAATTTTATATAAACTGATAGAGCATCTTGTTATTATTTATTTCAGTAAACTGTAGTTAACATCTATTTCTCTCTATATATATTTTATGTTTCACGAAGATAGAAACCATCTGCCTCCCACATAATAGGCTCCCAGTACTGGATCTTGGGAAAAACACTGAGTTCTAATGGCTTTCTAGACAAAATGAGGCATCAAGCAATCTAAAGGTTTAAGATATGATTTCAGTGTAGAGTATAAATGGAGAAACAGTGCAAAAAACTGTGCTCCCCTAATAAAACTATTTTAAAATAATCTGAGTTCAATGAGGGTAGGTACTTTTTACTCGTTGATTCATCATGAGCACTTTGAAGAGTGCCTACTGTGTAACAGGTACTTACTAATATTTATTAGTAATAAATATTTATTAGTAATAAATGACTATCCATCTCTGTTTAGGAATTCTGGTCTGCAAAAGCCAAAGGAATATTTTTGAGGATATTAAGGGTATAAAATAGTAGCATGATTATCATCCTAAAAGACAATATTCCAATTTTTCAATGCAAGGAGTTAGTGAGAGATGGTTTACCCAAAAAGTATAGATATGGCCAGTATAGGAATTTTTTGAGATAAAGCCAGTTGATGGTTAGAGGTTGCTGGATTTCTAGAATGATGGATGATAAGCACTGACAGAGCTGCACTAGATTGTGAAGTCTGCAGAGATGGGATAAGATTTTATGATATTAATTTACATTTCATAGAGAAGACAGGTGAAATTTTGAGAAACACAATTGTTCATGGGAAAGACTGTGAAAAGAAAAGGCAAACAGTTCAGTATTGTGCCTTCAGAAATGCCCTCAATCCGAAATGAGAAGAAAAAAGTTATAAATATGAGAGACGGGTGGGAATGACCACTGGTGATACTTGGGAATAAAATATTCATGAGAGCCTTGTGTGTAATTGTGTGTATATTTATGTGTCAATTAGGATACATTTGACTGGGTATTATAGAAAATTAAAGTTAAAATGGCTTGAAATAGTAAACTATGTTTAGTTAAAGAACCAACTACTTAATTTAGCATGTTCCAGAGTTAGCTAATTAAATGATGCAACATTTTCATGGAAAATTCAGGTTTTATTTATTTTCTCCCTCTGTTTTTTGTGTTGTCCTCACATTCTTAAAATATTAGACCAGTATCATATCCTGACACTTCAATTGACAGAGGTATAAGATCTAAAAAATGCTGGTGAGCTCTCTAAGAGTTAGGGAACTTTCCTAAAATTGCTGCAGTAGTGTTTTCTCATACCAATCAATAGAATTACATGATATGCCTATGACTGCTGGGTTGTCCATGGTTAGCTTAGACATTAGAGCATTGTCTAATAGCAATGATAAACTATTTTAGTAATGGATTATTTTTAACTAGTCTTTCTGTTACTGAGAATTTTCCTGCCAATAGAGAGAAAAAAAAATGAAATTTTCAATAGCACATATTAGTGTGAGTGTTCAAATAATGCAATAACTGGCCATTATGGTTATCTGTTTAGAGCTAATTTCAGATTTATATCTATCTCTGCATCAAAAATTTCACTTTAGTCAATTAAAAAATGGGATCTTTTACCATGAAAGGAGCAATGTTTTGACTGTGGGTAGGTTGTCAACAAAAACACAAACAATAACAAAATACAGGTGTTTCTGGTACAACTCCATTAACGTGTTCCTTAAAAATTTCACATTTGGCATATCACATCTGAAAAGCATCAGAATTTATGAGCAAAGTAAGTTTAGGGGAAGAATAATAGAATAATCAAAATCTAGGCAACCTCATTACTGTAGTGTTAACCTATGTAAAAATAATATAAATAAAATGAAACACGGTTATAAAATAGTATTCTTAACAAATAAAGGCAACATTGAATGTAGGACTTTACCGTTTATATTATTAAAAATGAAGTTAAAGTTAAACAATGGCATTTTAAGGAAGGATTAAGGCTACTCAGTAAGGAAGACCCAGACAAAGTTAAAATAAAGTAAAATAAAATGGTAAGATTTTCAGAATGACAGTTAGTTCCAATGTAAAGCATGTGACCCACCGAGCAGGAGGCAGAAAGAAGAATAAGTAAATTTAAAAGCACAATGAACATTGCTCCCCACTTCACTGTATCCAGCCATTGCACTTTCTTACCAAATGCTGTGACATGTGCTAGCATGGAACAAACACTGACAAGCTGATTGAGATTTTCAGGGGGACTAATGGCGTCCGTTTGACTAATGTTCTCCTGCAGATGAATCATATGTGGGCTACTGATGTTACTGAAGCACCAAGTATAGCAGTGCAGGCCATATTCAAACAAGCCCGTTAAGTTTCAAATGATTAAACTGAATCAAAAGAATTACTGGGTAGCGAGTTGAATGATGAATACTTACTTTGTTGCAGAAGAGTTTATATAGCCTACCCATTAACTTTTTTGCTGTCCCAGCCACATGATGAAGGCATACCACAGTATCTGAAAAATCCCAGGGACATCTCTAGAGCTTAAGGGTGAATTATTTCATTCTCTCTAGTCATTTATCCACTGCTAGGAACTAGAAATATGAAGTGGGATCATTGAGTCTGGCAGTCCTTCCTCTGATAGCTTAAAAGGAAAAATAAAATTATTAAAGCAAATAAGGAGGAAAATTGGTGTTGTATATAAGACACAGACTTCAAAAATTTTAAGCTGGGTTGCATAGTTAGTTCTAACCATCCATCCTAAAATCCAAAGAAAAAGAGAAGGAAGGTAGTTATGGGATAGTTGGTGCTTATAATTCAAACCAGACTAGTTGCTCAGGAGAAATGCAGCTTTTCCTGTCTTGATTCAGGGAACATGATGTGATATCCTCAACAGAATACTTACAAAATCCATAATTTTTTTTTGCTTGAAATGTTTTTCATGGAATTAGAAAAAATTAAGTCAGTGGAAGTTACTTTGGATGACAGCAACAAAAGGTATCCTTAAAAAGGAATGCATGAAACGGTTGAAAATCTGTTCATAGATGAAACTTAGTTACTAGGTTTTCTAAAATAATGTTTTTATTTTTATCCCTTGCAACAATTTTCTCAACTATAGATATAATGAAATATTGAATTCAAAATCAAATATTGATTTCTCTCTTATAACTAGTTATTTTTAAAACAACTAATTCTATTAACAATTGTTTAAAATTAATTTGGTTGAATTCAGGTTGTCATTTCTGCTTTTAGATGACTTAAGGTGTTAAACTTTTAAAGTTTATTCTTAGATTTGTTACATTCAGATTTTATTTAATGTGTTAGTAACACATTAAATGTAGTCCAAATGTTAGTAAATGTCAAGGAAGCAAATATTTATTAATTTGTATGGTGTTTTACCATATTATCATCACAATTATGCTATAAATTATCCCCACTTTCTATCTGGGGAAGCTGGTTTAGAAGGGTGACAGTATAGAATCAAAAGCTTGGGCTTTGAATCAGGCAGACTTTGGTTTAAATCCAAACTCTGGCATTTACAAGCTCAGTTACTTGCAACAAGTTGCTTACCCTTTCCAAGCTCCAGTAAAGCAACATATCCTTCATGAGGTTCTACTTGTTTTGCTTTGTTCTAAATTGTGGGTTTAAATACAAATCATGCATAAAATACAGGATTGCCATATACCACCTCACTACCAACATCTTGCCTTCATGAGGTTCTTAAGATGAAAAAAGTTAATACATAGTAAGTTAACACAATGGCTGACATAGAGCAATGACTATAAACACATTAATTATTCTTTTAACTGCTATTATTTTTATTACTTCTATTATCATTTTATTGATGCTACTATTATTAATGATGCTACTGTTACTACTAAAGATAGAAATAGATTTTTCTAACAAAATCATATTATTATAAACAACTAAACAAGTATGAACTTCAGTATTTTCTAGCCAATGCTGGCCTTTCATCACTGTTTTTTCTGCCTCAAGTGTGTGTTTCATTATGCCCCAATGCATTTAAAAGAGTGCAGTTCTTCCAAAGCAGTACATCTCCAATCACCTCCAATCACCTGGGAATCTTAAGAAAATGCAGAATCTGATTTCAGTAGGTGTAAGGAGAAGCCGGAGATTCTGCATTTGAAAAATGCTTCCTGCAATTACCTAGGTGTCTGATTATGCAAGCCCAGTTTGAGTAGTGAGGTGATACAGGATATTTTCAGATCCTTGAGCTCATGAAGATAAGAAATAAAACCTAGGACTCTTGGACCTGATGCAACTCATTCCTTAGAAGTGAAAGATCACTGCTTTCAAACCCTTGGGTTCAACATGATCTATGGATTTTGTGACTGAAGTAATATGTCACTTAAGAAGATTTACATTTGGAAATAATACTTCTGTCTTTACCTATAGGTTCTTTCTGGCTTTTTTAAAGAGAATAAAAAAATATAACCCTCTTTTGTTGATGGATACTTAATATGTCTCCAAATATCAGAAATGTTTCTTTTGCTCACATTGCTCAGAGATGGTGACTTAAAATATAAATATATTGTTATGTGTATATCTACTTACAGATGTTTAAATTTAATCTCTCTCTGGAATACAAACCTCACTCATCTTTGGAGCGCTCTTCTCCTAACAATGAAATTTTTGCTCTGGTTCTGATATGATTTTTTTCCTATCTCTAAACTCTAAAATCTTCTATCCTTTTAGGAATGCAAATTTTTGAAGAGGAAATTTAGTTTAACTTTCATATGACTCTTATGCACCCATATCACACAAGATGAGTTTGAATTTCACTGCTAGGGGCTGATTGCAAAAAGAGCTTGACATGTGCAATGAAGAAGGTAATTTTATAACATTCCACAAATATACTTACTTATTATGCATCAGAAACATTTGAATATGTGCTTCAAGTAATGTACTTATTACTTTGGTTTAATTGTTTTCTTCTAATGCAGCACACACTTATACTATTAAAAGGAAGTGCAGAAAAGGAATGCTGTTGAAACATATCTATCTTGGAGAAATTACTGAATATGTCAATGTGGCTCAATTTTACTTGCTGTTCTAATCTTCACTGGGAGAATTCTACAAAATATTTCTCTGAGAATTTTCTTCCCAGTCCTTTTTTCACATTTTAAAACATTTTGTTGAAGTGTATCATTCATACATGAACATACATAAGCAATAAGTGTACAGTAAAAGTTGTGAACTTACAAAGCAAATATGCATAAAGTCATACAGGGCTCCCATATTTCGCCCCACCAAGAATTCCTTGCATTGGGGTGGAAGCTTTTTTACAGATGGTGAAAGAGCATCATCAAAATATTACTAATAAATACAGTCCATATTTTATATTTGGTGTACTTTTCTCAAACTTTTTGACTGCTCTTTTTTTTGTCTTTGGGAATTACTTGCTCCTCTGCCATTCTATTTGAACATCCATCCTCTGAACTAGGATGCACATTTAAACACTAGTTTTGGAAATATAATGCTGCACATTTGGAGAGATAATTATATAAAATAATTTAAATTAAAAATGTTGCAAGATATATATATATATATGTCTTTTGTTTCAAGAATATTATTGTTTTGCATAAAAAATATTGAGAAATAAAATATAATATGGTGGCAAAGTAATGAATGGAGTACACCATTCAAGCAAATAATGGATGTATTGTGATCTGAAATCATATTATTTATTTATTTATGTGATTATTGTTTTGTTTCCCCATTAAGTGCATAAGATCTAGAAGGACAATATAGCTCTGTGTGATGATGTTTTTGATGGTATTCTAGATATATATGAAGTGAATTTGGATCCAGATGTGAAAGGTTTCATTTAAAAAATGTCTATCTGCAATGGCCACATATTTGGTCCATGAGCAAAAACTGACTGGGTTTCACTCAGAGTGTACTGGATTTTTCATAGTGAAAGATGTTCATGGAGGAGCTGAAATATCTAAAGATCCAAATAAAGCTAATTTCTAGTCACTCATGCAGAAAAGAAACAGTATAATCAATCATTTCCCTATATTACAAATCAAGTTCAACATCTGATTTTGGGAATAAACAAATGAAGACCTCTAGACTTAAAAGGACTTACCAAAGAGTGTACTTCTGTATGTATAAGGGGAGAGAAATATGTATTTTGACACCACAAAGTTATTATTTGAAAACCTGCTGCCATGTAGAAAAGAGGCTAAATAGCCATAAAAATTGAATATGTGACTGCAAATGTGGACAACCCGATTTACTCATTCATTCAGTCATGCATCTTTCACACATTTACTCCTCTCAAAATCGAATGCACATTGAGAGTTTGTGTCCAAAGGTGAGACAAACACTGTCTTGGCATTCTTGGAGCTTGCAGCACAGTGGAAAGGAGAAACTTTGAAAAAGCAGCCAGGCAAATAAACAAATACTTCGGAATTTTTGTAAGACCTTTAAAGAAAAATAATAGTATGATATAAGAGAAAATACTTGGTCAGAGGACAAGGGAACAGTGAGAAGGCCTCTCCAAGAAAATAATGATTAGGCTGACTAGTGTTTTATCAACCAGGAAAACAAAGGGATGAAAATATCCCAATAATATTTCTAGAACAACATATGAAAAATGTATGGAGGCCAGAAAGAAAAACCTTTGAGAAAATGGAATGGGGGTGGGGTGTTTGTAAGTGACTGGGTGTGGTTGGAGGCATAGCAGAAAACACGTCATGTTTTCTTGGTTCTGGCCAAGGCTCCAAACCCCCAGTTCCCACTGTGTGAACAATGACCAAAAATGAAGATGCTGGCTCATTTTGCTTTCCCTTACACACTTTTTATGGTTCTATAAAATGCAGATAATTCTTCGCTTGTAAATGTAATTTTGAAGATAAGACAATACGGGATGCATGGGAATGATTTGAAAGTTTAAAATTTTGTGATTATGGAATTACCTCTGTAAGAGATATAACTTGTTTGATGCATAAATGTCTCTGCTAGGCTTTGTTTTCACTAAGATGCCAAAATTTTATTCCAAGTTCACTGGACTCTGATGTCACCAGGGCATTTCAAAACTAAGCTGAAAGTATATGGCAAGGAAATGAAATAGAGTGTTGACCATGACAAAAGTTATTGATCTGACTACTGAGTATTCTTCTCCCAGAAAGTTCTCATTCACAAAGAAAGTGGTATTACAACCTTTTTGGATAAGTAAATGCTAACTGAGAAAGCATATTGGGATGTGACTTTCCTTCAGGGCAGGTAGGTTAACAGGTCTTGGGAGAATAGGAGTAGGTGGGATATGGGAGTGTTTTGGTATATTTCTCTATCATCCCATTGCACAGGCATCACCAAAACCTAACTACACAGCAGAAGTTCACATCATCTGGAAGCTTCTCTGATGTCTCCCTCCAGCTGCTACTACTTGCACATCCTTGATAGTAACTTAAGTCATATCATATCAGTTGATACAAATATCAGTAAAGTTTATATTTTTGACATCATTTATACCTCTGTGTGAATAAAGTGTTTACTTTGTTTTCTGGGGGAAAAAAGAGAGAGCAATGAGGAAGTTTCAGGAATCTGGGTACTGGGATAAAATGGGTATCCTGAATTGCCAATGGGCAAATTGCTTCAAAATTGTGAAGTTGGTCTGTCTTCAGTGTGATTCATTTACCTAATTTCTGTGCATATTTTCTGTCAAAATTTGAAGGAGTGTAGAACATCTAGGGAATTCTTAGTCATAAAAAGTCATGAAACTTATTTGAATTTCCAAATTATTTGAGAATTTCTTGACAAAGATTGGTGGGAAAGTGGGTAACTGAGAGTTGTGCAGACTCTTCTTGTACTGAGTTGCAATTCCTTTTGATAACATGGAAGAACATGGTAGAAAAAACTAGCAACAAAAGGAGACTAATAGTTCATTGGAGAATAAATAAGGAACATCAAAATGTGATGTGGTGGATAAAACCAAGAACAGAATATATCGAAAAATAATTTTAACAACAAACTTAATATATTATTTGTGTGTGAGTGTGTGTGTGTGTGAGAGAGAGAGAGAAACAGAGACAGAGACAGGGAATCTTGTCCAAATAATTTAAAATTAAAAGGTTATCTTTCTTCTAAAATCATTGGGAATGCTTTATTTTCCTTACCATATTAATCTGGGGAATATGTTGTAAAACATATTTCACAGTCAGGTAAGATATTTGACTTTTTCTATTCACATTGCTGAAACCACTTGTGAGTTTAAAATTTAAATCTTTTTAAAGATTTGATTTCTTTGGAAATGTTAATCTCAAAAAGATTTTATTTCTTTTTTGGCATAAAAGTAATTGCTCTTCTTTTTGTGCAATTATAAACTACATTCTATTTTATTTGAATTGCATTTCTACATTAATCTTATTCTGTTAATATTCTAGTTAGGTTGCTACTTATTTCCAATAATGCTTTTAACACAAAGGGAAAAGACATTCTTGGACAAGAAAAAGAATTATATTGACATTTTATAGAAGCTTTTTCCCTTCCTTTTACTTTTTGCTTCAAAACACTGCACTCCAGTATGCTTTTACATTTGAGGCTAAGCCTGCAGCTCAAAAATATTGATTCTTTTGTCTACAGGATGTTCTTGGCCACAGCAGCCAGCACAAATGAAAGGAAATGCATATACTTTCTTCGCTTTTCAGAAGAGAATCCTCAACTGTCCATGTCCCTTCATGAGGAAGGCGGTGAGTTGCTCGGTATAATGTAATGCAAAGCTTCTTGACACAATGGTTTCAACAGATGGTTCTGTCTCGGAAAAGGGAAAGACCAAAGAGGAACCGGAAACCTTTCTCGATTGATGCAAGTCTTCAAATATTTATTCAGCGTCTCCTAAATTCCAGGCACTGTATTAAAGCCTGGAGATAAAACGTTCAATTCCTGCTTTTTCAGAACTTCACTTTAGGTCAATCAGTCATGCCAGTTGTGCGGAAAATACCAATTGTATTTTGAGACATACCTAAAGGACATGGAATGGTTAAGTAAAGAGAACCTTAGTCTTACATATCTAGAATACAAGAATTAGGCCTGGTTCCTGTCAATTAAATTCTCAACTGCAAAATATTGTTTCAAGCTCACAGTGCTTTTCCATAGCCTAAGTAATACAATAAAGTCGTGACCATATTGTTGTTCTTTTGGTTATTGGTTCGGCTTTGCTATTGTTTTTGTTATTCCTTATCATATCCTAACAGCTTTTTAATATTTTGAGGCACAGAGAGAGTAGTTGATTAGAATTCATTGAATAAAAAGTGAAAACTGTAATTTATATTGTAATGATTGAAGATGGTTTCATTTTGGTACTTGAAGGCTTTTCCAAATGTTCCACTGTTAAAATCTAGGACACATGAGATTTTGATATATGCCTGATTTTATTTTTTCTAAACTTTTACCGTTAATGACCCAATGTCTATTAAACCTTGAATCTTTTTAGATAATGTCCCAGCTATTATATATTTGTAAGGATTTAGCAAAGCAAATTCGGAAAGGACCCCCAAAAAATGAATTAAAGGTGAAAGTTGCAATGGTATACAGTTTCTGTCCCATCTGCTAATAGTTTTTCAGCAATCCCTGTCTTAAAACGTTGGTACTTAGTGTACTTTGGAAAGAGAAGAAAAGGGAAGTAGGAGACAGGGACAACAATAAAAAGAACGTTTTTATTTAAGTTTGCTTTCTCTGCCTCTTTTTTTCCCAGAAGGTTTGATCAGAATGTCCATTTGAATTAAGCTAGAAATATCCAAGCACAAATTTTTATTACAAAGAGCCAGGCATCCTCTCATCCAAGCCAGGATTTGCTTCTGCAAATTTATCCCAGGTTCCCAAATGTTCTGAGCTAAGGAAGAATGGATCTCTAACAGGTACTGATTACTTTTGAAGCAAGTTATATGTGTGCATGTGTTTTCCCACAGACAGGGCCTTGAGATAGGATGACTTGTAAAGGAATGTTCTGTCCACTTTTCCTAAAAAAAAGATGATCTACAGAAGAGCAAATGAAAAAGAAAACACTCCTGTGACAAATAAATTGTAGAAGCAATCATCATTTCCCTTCCTTGACAATTTGTAATGCTGGTTCATAAGAAAGGAATCGTGCCCCACATAATTCATTAGATTATTTATACCCAGTTTTAAATATTAGATTTTATAGCGACAGCATGTATAGCTCTTAGTTGGCAATGAAAGCGTAAAGTTGATTTCTCAGACTATAAATGAACTAAGCATTGTTGAATAGTCTTTAAAGCAAATCCTGTATTTTGTTTAATATTTTATCATTTACAAAGTTCATTTGAGCACATTGTATTTAAATCTACAAATCTGAAAGGGATGTAAGGCAAATATATTTATCTATCTTTTAATGAATAAAAGATCTATATTGTTTTGACATAGCCAATTAGAATGATTTTCAAAGATCAGAATGAATGCCGTTCTCCTTGACTAAGTTTTTCCTTATCTGCCCACCTGCACATGATGCCATTGTCCTCTAAATTTTCAAAATGAAATAATATAATTACATAAAATAACCACTCTCCCTTTTAGACTCTAATCATCATTAATAAGCTTACCTAACATTTATTGGATCCTAATCATGTGCAAAGCCCAATTTAATTAAATTCTCTATCCACACATTTAATCTTCTGCAAAATCTATGATTTAGGCATTACTTTTATCCTTAATTTACATTAAGATAATGAAATTAAGGCAATGAAAATGTTAACTTGTGCAATATCATTCTATTAGTACATGGCAGAGTCAGGATTCAAACAAAAATTATGCTTTTGTATCTTTCATGCTGTCTCATATGCATAAAATTATCATATTTATCTATGCACCACTTTAAATGCATAGAATGATGCTTTGATTATAGTACTCACTAAATAAATCCTTTTGAATGAATTAACAATGCATCGACTTCAAGTTAGGAGAAAAAAGCATTTCTAAGTAAAAAGATGGAAAAAGCCAGGTCAAATTGACCTTGAAAATATAAACAAAATCTCATAAGTGCTATACAAATGTAAAAGAGTCAAAGATAGTTCTAATATTGTTTTTCTCCTCAATGATGGGAAATGATAGATTTCTGAACTAAATGAAACAGAATGCACTTTAATGTAAGAAATCAGATTAAATAACAAAACAAAATCACTCTTTGTGAATCAGCTAGTTCAATGGCAAAAAGAATCATACTAAGGTAGGATTCTAATACCAGTGATATGAACTATAGTAAGGAATTATTTTTCTGGTGAAAGCTGTATTCATTTGAAATTAAATTAAAAAATTAAAATTTCGATTTGCATAAAATTTTAATTCTCCATTTGCTCTGTTGTCAAGAACTGGGAATCATTCAATTTTACATATGTCCCTATAATTCAAAAACTGTTACAGAATAAAGTGCAAATAAATATTTGTTGGGTTTATTGTTATGCTACCTTACCTTTAAAAATACAATAAAATAAAATAAAATAAAATAAAATAAAATAAAATAAAATAAAAAAGTAAAATAAACCAGGTCATTTAAGATCTTAGCCAAATACTCATTCTTTAACAAAATAAGAAAGAAAGAAAAATATCACTGGACAGGTAATGCATTTTTATCTTGAAATCACATATTCTAGGAATAAAATCATGTATTCTAGGGAAAAAATGTGAATTTACATATTCAACATAGCTATCCCATATATACTGGAAATATGTATACAAAATTTGGAAATAGAAGAGCAGAAATGAATACAAACATGATATCTGTGGAGGATCAACTCAATGTAGATGAAATGTAAATTTTAAAAATACTTATTTTTCAATCGTAAATTGGTAAAGGATTTCAAAAGACTCCAAGGGGTGAAGAGGATGCATATATTAAATATACATCATGAATATATCTTGAAAGGTCCCTGAATTGAGTTAAATTCCAACTGCCAGCATAAAGCTGGAGAGAAACCACAGATTTCACAGCAGTTAGCAGAATAGCTCTGGACTCCTTCAGACCATACAAATATCAGCCCATGTATGGGCTTGGTTGTCTGACTTTGGTCAAAAACTTCTAGGAGTTTCAGTATCTTTCTCTGTAAAATGAGTTGAATAGTGGTCTCTACCTCAGTTGCTCATTGTATGAATTGTAAAAGGTAAACATTCAAAGCATTAAACAGTTATCTAACACACACATACACATACACAAGTTTTATTTAAAGAAAGACCATATAATGAATATTTATGAATATTGCATCCAGAAATATCAATGCATCTTAATCTCCTTTTCAATAACTAACGGCCTTTTCTACCACAGACACAATATACCTTCTTTCTACTAACTTTATCTTTACTTAGCACCTACTTTCCTTCCACAATCTCTATGTCTATGCTGATACTTCCCTTGTTCTACCTTATTCTATGACAGAATCAGGATTCAAACAAAAATTATGTATTAGTACATGGCAGAGTCATGTACTAATATATATCTATGTATATATTCCTAATATCATTGTGTTTTGTAGCTCCCATTTTCATGGATTGATTAACTTTTCTACTTAGTTTGATTATACCTTTTATGTAACTAAAATGGTTTTCTTCTTTTCCTGTGAAAATAAATAATTGAAAATTCTTAATGGGTCCAGTTTCTGAATTAGCAGCTTCCCCTCATATCACATATAGTTTAGAAATTTGAATATATGTGTCCTTGTGCTTGGTTTTACTAAGATAAAACAGTGTAAATGATCACTTAGGAAAACTTACTTGATTTTTAAATATTCCTTTTCCTCCTACCACTTTAGCTAGTGGTTGTAGGTTTCCTTGGACTAGAATTTCCACCATATGTCTAATATTCAGTATCTTTTCCTTGTCTAATATCAATGTAAAACTAGACTTTTTCTCATCTTCTTTTGACATAATAGATGATTTTTTTCAAGTTCAACTAGCCAAAAGCTATTTTTTTGAAATCTTAGTGTCATATTCTTTGGCTTCTGATATAAAGCCTTTTGCTCTTCTCAAGAAACACTGCTGATTATTTTCTGGAAGAACTTTTGATGTTCCATAATGCAAGTGACTTCCGGTCTTTGATATGTAGTTTGCTAATTTCATCATCAGGTTTGGTACATTAGTTAGAGATGGCTCTTACATCTAGCTATTAAAACTATCCCCTGCATGTATGATGTCATGGGAAGGATTAAATAAGCATATATATGGCAGATAAAGCCATTTAGATTTATTTGCAATGTCTACTTAAAGTAGACTTATACTTTGTGTCTGCATTTCAATATGTCACAGGCATTTAAATAAAAGGAAAAAACATTTTATTATTTGATTTATTGGGAACCTTAGAGATCTTTTTTTTAGCTATAGAATTTTTTTGTAATTCTATCAGAATTAAGGCTTTTTAAAACTATGAAATGTCAGTAAATCCACCATCATGAACTGTTTTAAAAGGTTCAGTAGATAAAAGGAAATACTTTATTTTTTTTAGAAACTCATCACATATCAGTTATTATGATTTAGTTATTATAATTTATGAGTAGTATGCATTCTGAGTTATATATCTTTTCTGTTTTGTCAGAGTATGTTTAAGGATTTTTTCATGTAATATTTCTTATTCATTTGAATACAAATTCATAAGAAATAATTTTTAATCTGAAAATCCCTTATTATATTACCTCATTAAAAATGTTTTGTATGCTAGAACAAGGGGATTGAGATTTTTTGGTATGTTTCCCTATTTTTATTTTTCTTCAGACACATCTTTCCTGTTTTTTTAAAGCCTTTTTTGGTTAAAAGTTTAGTCATTTTTGAATCTCATATACTATGGTGACATTAAAAGCTGTCAGGAATTATTTTAGCATTTTTTTTACTCCATCTTCACCTATAATTAATAATTAGTACATATACCTCCAGGTCTAATTTTCCTTATTCATTAAGCTCACATTAGTAATTAGAGTCCAAAAATGATTTATGATTTTTCTGACCTTTCATGAAACTTCTGTTTATTAACATAAAATTAAGTGTGTAATTATTCTCAATAAATCATCTGCCTAGCAAGGTTTTGCACAGAACAAAGCAACGCTCTTCTTTTTTTTGTTTTTTTGTTTGTTTGTTTGTTTTGTTTTGTTTAGGCCAGAAAAAATGATTTATTGAGAAACGGGGGAAAAGAATAGAACTTGTTGAGAAATGGAAGAGTAGGACGGAAATACACACTGAGATTTGATGCAGGCTCCTCTAGGCAGAGAGAGCTCAACACTCTTTTGTCACAAGTTCTTCTTGTTTAATATTTTACACTTATTTTCTCTCACTTTCAGGGTTTTTTTTCCTACTATATTTTCAACCCCATATTACCCCAACAATAAATATATCCCGATAACACGTGTGACTCCTTCAAATCTTCTTGGTCTATGTAGATACAATTATCATGCATATAGAAAAGAGGCTTTCATTTCTTGGGAGTCTTACACAGGGCAGGGCCTCTGATCTTTCCTCTTTCAATCAATGACTCTGATGTGGAAATAACTGTCCTTCCTGAGTATGAATCACTGGGAGGGTGTATCTTACCTTGGATTGTAAATTATTTGAACAGAGTAGAGCAGGTTTTTTAAATTTTATTTTCCTGTGATATCCATTAGGAAGTTAAAATAATTTAATATTGACTAGATTATAATAATAATTTTTAAAAGTGCAGTGCTCTTCTGCACACTAGAAGTTTTTTCCTGCCAATGTCAAGATGCTGTGGTACAAATAACAACTATAGTAAAAATCTAAACGACTAACATTGTGAGATCACCTGCATAATAACACTTTCAGTTTAATGTTGATTCATTTTACTTAAGTGATGTACAATGTCGTCAAACTAATGTAAGAGCACAAAATTCAAACCATGACTCGGGGTCTGCTGAGTTAATTAAATCTTAAAGATGCAAAAGAGTTTTCAATGTGGCCAAATATTGACTCATTTCAAAACAAGGACTAAAAAATGTTTTAATGAATCTTTTATTCCTTCACTCAATCATTCATACATTTTTTTAAGAAATGATTCTCAGGGAAGAGCCCACATAAATGACCTGTGAAGTTTACTTGTGAGGGTAGTCATGTAAAAACTACCTGCTGCCTAAAATTTTGGCTAAACTCAAGGTAATATTGGAGCAAACTTGTTCAACCTGGTGAGAACTAATCATTAAATTTTAATTTTTAAGCCAACCAACAAACAGGACCACTATTAAAATTAAATTATATAAATCTGCAATTAAATAAAATATATAAAAACAAAGTAATAAATACTCAAATCTCATTATTTCTTAATTATTTTATGACCTTTTTCTATTTGCTATGGTTCGGGATTTGTTTCCATCTATTCAATCTACATGGTAGAAATATTATATAATGCTATGTTATTGCACATATCTTCTCAATTTACATCCAGTAATGTCATGTTGGTAGCTTCCAATTGGCTAAAGTTCGATTATTGACCAACAGAAAGCAGTAAATCCTTAAATACAGGCACTCAACCCATACAAACCTGTTTCAAATATTTACCAGCACAACTACTGGTCAATTTTCAGCATATTTTGTTATAACCTACAAAATTGCGCAGGACTGAGTGTAAACTATAATGTAAACTATACTCCATGGTTGTGGCAATGTTTCAACATGTGGTCATTAATTATAACAAATGTACCACATAATGAAGGATGTTGTTTATGTGGGAAGGTTGGGGGGGAGCATATGGGAATTCCCTATATTTTTTAGGTAACATTTATGTAATCTAAAGCTGCTTTTTAAAACATTAAAAAAAAATAAAAATAAATACACCAAAAAAAAAAAAAAAAAAAAAAAAAAAAACATAGCAAATAAATTAACTCTCATACAAAAGATGGGGAATTCCAAGATAAAATGTGATCTGTGAATGGAGTTTGCAAGGCATGCTGAGATATCAGAAGAAGTGATTAGATTGCACTTGAGAATTCAGAGGAGGCTTAGGCACCAGGACTTAAACCTGCAGCTTCATGCAGTGTAAATTCCTTAAGCCATTGTTCTTTTTCCCAAGAGCACAGTGGACATTTTCATAGATGCACAAAGACACTATTAGTAATAGATGTAGGGGCTGTTTATAATAGTATACCTGGTATGTAAATTATTTTTTATTTTAATTAATAAGTTATAAACATTTAAATTATTAGATGTATTCACATGCAATGTCATCAAGTTTCCGTGCGTCATAATCTTTTTCATCAGTCAGGAATCAACTGAAAATTATGAAAGACAAATAACTGGGTAGGATCAGAGAAAGATTTCATAAAGGAAGTCAATACTAAATCCACCTTCATCCAAGGCAGACTGTGTGCATTCCCAAGCTTCTCCTTCTGAAAAAGTTTCCACCAGAGGCTTTACACTGTAGGGGGAATGGGCTTTTCTAAAGTAGTCCAGTAGTCACTAAACAAATCAGCTAGCATACAAATTAACAAGACCTAGATGGAAGAGGGAGAAGATCCAGAGTTGCTACAGTATATTAACTAAAATGTTTCATTTCAACAAAGATAATTACAAGATGTGCAAAGAAAATGGAAAATGTGACCCATACACAGAAAAAAAATGGAAGCATAGGATATCCGCTCAAGAGAGGGCTCAGATGTCAGATACATCAAACAAAAACATAGAAGTAGCTACTAAAAAATATGTTCAATGAAACAAAGGAAACAATATGTCAGATCTAAGGAAACTATGAAAACAGTAGCTCGGGAGCAGATGTGGCTCAAGCGGTTGAGCACCTGCCTCCATATGGAGGTCCCAGTTCGATTTCTGGTGCCTCCTGAATAACAAAAAAACAACAACAAGGAAAACAAATGAAAAAACCAACTCAGTAACTCAAGGAAGCCGATGAGGCTCAGTGGTTGAGCACCGGCTTCCCACAAAGGAGGTCCCAGATTCAAATCCTTGTACCTCAAAAAAAGAAATCAAACCCCTCCCCTCCCAAGAAAAGCAGTAGCTCACCAAATAGAGAATATCAATAGAGTTATAAAAATGATCATAAAGGAATCAAATGGAAGTTCTGGACTTGAAAATCCAATAACAGAAATGAAAAAATTTACTAGAAGAGCCCCACAGTAGATTTGAAGTGTGTCAGAAGAAATAATTAAATGAATTTAAAAGTAGAGCAATAGAGATTATGCAATCTTAAGAAAAGAGAGGGAATAAAAATCAAATGAAGCTAAATTAACATAGCCTCAGAGAAATGGGAGATACCATTAAGTTTACTGACGTATGCGTAATGGGAATACTAGAGGAGAGAAGAGAAAGGATCTGAAAATTAGAAAAGAAATGATGGCTAAAAAGTACCCAAATTTGATGAAAAAAATTAATCAACACATCCAAGAACTCCGGGTAGAATGCACACAAAGATTTTCACACACAGACACATCATAGTAAAAACACTGAAAGCATAAGACAAAGAGAAAATTGAGACACATTCAAAGTGCTGGGAAGAAAAAGAGCCGCCAGCGAAGAATCATATATATAGCAACCTATCTTTCAAAAATGAAGGTGAGGGAAGCGGCTGTGGCTCAATCAGTAGGGCTCCCGTTTACCATATGGGAGGCCCCGGGTTCGGTTCCCCGGGCCTCCTGGTGAAGGCAAGCCCGCCCGCACGGCGTGGTTAGCTGACCCAGCGAGCACAAGCAGCAAGGGGGGATAAATGAATAAATAAAATCTTTAAAAAAAAAAAAAAAAAATGAAGGTGAAATAAAGTATTGCAAGACAGAATCTGAGAAGATTCATTACTAGAAAACCTGCCATAAAAATTATATGAAAGGAAGTTCCTTAGCCTGGAAGCAACTGATTGCAGACACTAATTCAAATCAGCATATGTACATACACACACACCAAAACAAAACAAAACAAAAATCATTGATAAAGAAAATTATGAAAAATTAAAAAGGGTGGACATAATGACATATTTCATCACCTGTCCTCTCCAATTAAAAATAAATTGTATAAAACAACATGAATATAATTGGAATTTTAGGCCTAAAACACACATAAATGTAATATATTTGTCATTAGCAGGACAAAAGAGGTGAGTGAGAGTAAGGCTGTATTGGACTAGGGAAATGATACCAGATGGTAATCTGAATCTATAAGAACAGATGAAGAGAGCCAGGAATGGTGAATAAGAAAGTCAATACATAAGCACTAAAATATGTGCTTTCTCTCCTTTCTTCTTTCAACTTCTTTAAACAATGTAAGATTAAAAAAGTAATAAGTATGGCAATGTAGAATTGTGTTTATGATATATGTAGATGTAATATGTATAACCATAGCATATGGTGGGGGGAGGAATAGAGAATAACATTACTATACCTCACTGGAAATAAATTAGTATAAACCTGAAGTAGATTTTAATAAGGTAAGATGTAAGAGGAATACTGTAGATTCAGATACAAATACATTGAAAGTAAAATAATTGAAAAGACATATGCAAACAACACCCACAGAAAGCTGGATTGACTATAAAATAATAGAAAAAATAGTGTTTAAAACAACAACAACAAAAAAAATCCAACAATGTTCCTAGAGATAAATAAGGGCATTTCATAATGTTAAAAAGCCATTACAATGGTATAATAATTATAAACATATATTCACCTAATAAAAAAGCCCCAAATTACATGAAGCAAATACTGACAGAAATGAAGGAAGAAATGAATGACTAAACAATAATAGTTGGAGACTTCAATACCCCACTTTCAATATTGGTTAGAACAAATAGATAAAAGATCAACAAATAAATAGAAGGCTTGAACAATACTATAAAACAACTAGAACTAACAGACATCTATAGAATACTCCATTCCAAAACAGTAGAATATATAAATGCACATGAGACATTTTCCAGGATATAACATATGCTTGGCTATAATAGAAGCCCTTAATAAATATAAAAGGATTATCACCATACAAAGTATTATCTCTAACCATAATGGAATGGAATCAGAAATCAATAACAGAAAGAAATATAAGATTTCATAAATATGTGGGAATTAAGCATCACAAACCTAAATAGCCAGTAATTCTACAAAGAAGCACATGGGAATTAGAAAGTACTTGGAGTAAATGAAAATGGAATACTCAAAATTAAGGGATGTGCAGCTAAGTCAGTGTGTAGAGGAAACTTCATAGATGTGAATGTCTATATTGTAATTTTTAAAAATCTGAATAACCCTAACACTTTAAGACACTGGAAGAGAGGAACAAACTAAACTTAAATCAAGTGAAAGAAAGAGAATAATAAGTATTAGACTGCTGGGGTTCTTAACCTTTTTTGTCCAACGGACCCCTTTGCCAGTCAGGTGAAAACCACAGATCTCTTATTAAGTCCACACTATATTGTGCATTATTTAATAAATATATCACACCTGCACCAACATGTCCCCACATGAATAATGTTTTTCTGAATTTTCAATTCAAGCTCACAGACCCCCTGAAATCTTTTGGGATCTGTGAACCCTTGGTTAAGAACCCCTGGATTAGAGTAAAAAGTAATAAAATAGAAAATAACCAAACAATAGAGAAATCAATGAAAACAATAGTTTTCTTGGAAAAGATCAATATAATTGAAATGATTTTAGATAGAATGGGCATAAAAAATTGAGAGATGTCTCAAATTAATAAAATCAGATGAAAGAGGCAGTATTATTACCTACCTTATAGAAACAAAGTATTATAGTATTATTAGTATTATAAGGGAATACTACAAAGCTTTGTCAATAAATAATAGATGAAGGGAAAAATTCCTTTAAAGACCAAACTACGAAAACTGATTAAAGAAGATATACAAAATTTGAATTGATATAGACAATAATGAGATTGTTTTAGTAATCAAAAAAACAAAACAAAAATAAACTAATCACAGAGAAAACCCCAGGCATAGAATCCTTCACTGGTGATTCCTACCTAAAATTTTAAGAAGAATTCACAGTAACTCTTCCCAAAGTCTTTCATAAAATATAAGAGGAAAGATCATTCCACAGTTCATTCTGTAAGGCCATTATTACTCTGATACCAAAGACAGACATACACATTTCAAAAGAAAATAAAACTTGTGACTATGAATACAAAATTTTTCATAAAAATATTGGCAAACTGAATCCAGCATTGTACACAAAGTATTATATACCATGACCAATGGATTTACCCAGGATAACAAGCTTTGTTTAACATCTGGGTATCGATTAATATAATGTACTTTATCAGTAGAATAAAGGACAATCCCACATGATCAACTCAATAGATCCAGAGAATGCATTGAAAACTTTAACATCTTTTCATGATAAAATTCAACAAAGTTGGAGAGAAAGGAGATTCCTTAACTTTTGAAGGGCATTTTTGCACTACCAGACCTAACATCATAAATAATGATTTAAGAATCGATGTTATCCTTCTAAGATCACAAAAAAGAAAGAATGACTTCTCTAGCCATTTCTATAATAGCCATTTCTATTCATCATTTTTCAGGAAGTTCTCGACAAGACAAAAAGGCAAAAAAGCCTCCACACTGTAAAGGGAAAGGCCAAATTATCTCTCCTTGCAGATGACATGGTCTTTTATATAGCAACTACTGAAGAATTATTAGAACTCGTAAACAAAATCAATAAGTTTTCAGCATCAAGAACAACAATTAAAAAACAACTCTTTATATATATATATATGTATATGGGTTATGAACAATATGAAAATGAAATTAGGGAGACAATTCCATTTGCAAAAGGAATAATAAAATGTTTCAGAATAAATTTAACAAAAGAAATGCAAAACTAGAAAATATCATTGAAAAATACTATAAAAGATCCAAATAAATAAAAAATAAATATAATGTTCATAGACTGGATTACTAAATATTGTTAAGATTGATCTATGAGTTGCTATTACAGGTTAAACAAAATCCCTATCAGAATCTCAGGTGGTCTATTTGCAAAAATTGAAAAGATGTTCTTAATATTCAGATGGAAATGTAATGGACTCAGGATTGTCAAAATAATCTTGAAAAATAAGAACTAAGTTGGAAGACTCACACTTTGCAATTTTAAGGCTTACTATAAAGCAATAATCAAGACAGTGTGGCACTAGCATAAGTATAGACATATAGACCAAAGAAACAAGATTGACAGTCCTTGATAAATCGTTCCATTTAGGGATGGCTGGTATTTGACATGGGTTCCAAAATAATTCAACAGTGCAAGAACACTCTTTTTTAACAAATCATGCTGAGAACTCTAGAGAGCCACATACAAGATAATTTAATAGACCCTTACATCACACGACAAACAGAAATTTACTCCAAATGGATCCAAGACCCATATATAAAAGCTAAAACTCTCTTAGAAGAAAACAGGGGCAAATCTTCATGACGTTGGATTTGGTAACAGATTCTTAGATATGATAATAAAAGCACAAGCAACAAAAGAAACAATAGATTTACCAAGTGAGCCAGCAATTGCACTCCTAAATAAATACACAAGCGAGAGCTCAGGAGTTTGGCTTCCTGCCAGTGGGCCTTACTTTGGAATTTATGTTCCCCAGTGTGACAGACTTAGACTCATTTGTGATTTTCCTACCCATGGCTCTTCTGCCCCTTCTATCTAAACCTATAGTTAGTACTGTACTTGATAGCTGTACGTCCAAGAGACTTAAATCTTTGGTCCTTCCATCTGCCAGTTGGGCCCTGAATCTCAGCAGAGTTGCAACACTTACTCTCCAGTTCATTAGTCTCACGTAGGACAACTAATGAGATGATGATGGACAACACTCATCCCAAGGAAATGAAAGTGCCTGTAATTGCAAGACAGTTCCATCCATCTGCCCCATGGAATCTAAGTTCCCTCTCAATTAGAGGTAGAGCAGACATCACTATCCCAAAATCCCAAGGATAAAGGAATGAACAATTGACTAAAGGAGACTTGCTATTATTCTACTATAAACTTACCATTATTCTAGCAGTGGAAGAATTTGAATCATTAATATAAAGGCAGTGGCCACCAGAGGTTCTGAGAGGAGGGAGAGGAAAAAATAGTTGAAATATGGGGCATTTTTGGGCTGTTGGAATTGTCCTGCATGACGTTGCAATGACAGATCCAGACCATTATATATTTTATCATAACTTATAAAATTACACTGGACAGAGTGTAAACTATAATGTAAACTATAGTCCAAAGTTAGTGGCAATGTTTCAATGTGTGTTCATTAATTGTAACAAATGTACCACACTAATGAAGGATGTTGTTCATGTGGGAAAGTGTGTGGGGAGAGGGAGTGGGGCATATGGGAATCCCCTATACTTTTTAATGTAACATTTATATAATCTAAAGTTTCTTTAAAATAAATAAAAAATATGCAGCCACACAAATATTTGTCGAAGATTATTTATAACATTATTATTCATAAGAGCCAAAAGGAGGAAAAATACCTAAGTTTTACTAACTGATTAAGAGGTAAACAAAATGTGGTATATTACTACAATGGAGTATTATACAGCCATAAAAAGAATGGCATCCTGGTACATGCTACAGCATAGGTGAACCTTGCAAACATTATGCTAAGTGAAAGAAGCCAGGCATAATAGGCAACATATTCTATGAAAGATATCAAGAATAGACAAACCCATGGAGATAGAAAATATATAGTGGCTACTTAGGACTTGATGGAAAGTGGGTATTGTGGGGTGGTTTAGTTTCTAAAGGCTGCTAGGAGCAATAGACCAGAAATGGGTTGGCTTTTATAATGGGAAATTATCAGGTTCAAAACTTACTCTTCTGAGGCTGTTAAAATATCCAAATCAAGACTTTGTCAGGTGACGGTTTTCTCCCTGAGGAATGGTTGCTGGTGATCCTGGACTCATGCTATGTAGCAAAGCACGAAGGCGGCTCTGTCAGTTTCTTCCTTCTCCTGCAGGTTCACTTTCCCCTTGAGCTCAGCCATGGGTGATCAGGCTTTTGGCAGAGTCTTCTACTCTCTCTCCCCTCTCCTCTGGGCCTCACTGATTCAGCTTCTTGCCCTTTGTGGACCTTCTCTCTCAGCCTCTTGGGGGTCTCTTTCCATGCTTCTGTGCTCCACTAATTCCAGCCTCTGGCCTCTGGGACCTCTCTTTCAGCTTCTCAGGGTTTCCCTCTGTCTCTCTGGCTTTTTCTGTCTGCTGCATTTTATTCCTCCATTTTTAAAAAGACTACAGTATGATGATTAAGACCCACCCTGGGCTATGCCCTACTGGAGCAATGAAATCAAATGGCTGATTTTAACTGATCTACTCTAATCAAACTCTCCCAATAGGCTCAATTTAAGAATATAATTTTCTGGGGTCCACATAAAAGACTCAAAGCAGCACATGGGATGATGGTCAAAGTGTAAGGGTTTTATTTTTGGAGTGATATTAGTGTTCTAGAAATTTTTGTGGTGAAAGTTATGCAATTCTGTAGTAAAAACTATTGGATTGTACATATTAAACATGTGAATTTTAGTTATTTGAATTATATTTAAACAAAGCTGTTACCAAAAAAATCTAAGGAACAAACTTTTCCCTACTTTTTCCTGCTTCTGAAAAATAACTTTAGATTTGTCAGAAATGAAAATCTGCAATTTTTCAATTTACTTTTTTACAGTCTTTCATGGAGTTTTTTCCTGATTGTAAATGTATAAATTCCTACATGTAAGAAGAATATTAAAAATACATGTTTAATGCTGTCATAGGACAGATTATATTAAGTAATATTTCTGCAACATTTGCTATTGTGTTTAGTAGTTTCTTTCAATTCCTTTTGTGTATTCAGTGAATTTTTCTATGTATAATTTATTGATATATGAATTTATTAACTGAAAAATTACAGACTGAGCTGCAAGGCAACAAAAGCTTTTATTTGGATCTTAGAATTGCAATTTGGGGAACAGAGATTCGGGTAGCAATCGAAAATATGTCCCCTAAAAGGGCTTCTGAGGAAGGGTTTTAAACAAAAAGATTACTTAAGTTATTTGTAAAGAATTATGATTGGCAGGTATCTGTGAATTTCCTAATGTCCTTCAAGTTAGTTTGCTGATTTCTTTGTCCTATAGCTCATTCATGGTGTCCAGATGTCCTTAGAAATACTGATGGTTTGACTTCTGCATACCTTGGTAGTTTGTGCTATTTGGCTGAGACTTGCATAAGAGTGACTTCCTGAATGGTCTCCTGACTCCATTTTAAATTTCTTTACGCAAGTTCTTTAGATCATCTAAATAACTGGGAAATATTGCTAATTTCCTGAAGTCTAGACATGTCTCATTCGCAAGACTATGAGCAGTTTTTCAGTTGTTCTCACTCCCTCCCATTCTTTCTGCTATTTCTGTGGCAGAATTACAATGAAAATTAAATATTATTTTCTTCAAAATGGTTTCAGATTTTTCCTTATCCACCTCTACTTCCTTTTAATTTTTTTTTTTTTGAAGTAAAAATACCTTCTGCCATCTGGCTTTTGTTCCCATTTTTAATAAATAGCAATAGAAGATCTTTATCATGACATACCCTGCCTTGAAATCCGAGTCAGTTGAGTTGAGAGAAGAGATAGTGTTACATACAAAAATCCTTTGAAAACTGATAAATATTGGAATACAAAGAGCTTGTTGATTACTGAGAAAAGCATTTTAAAATCAGTGAATAACCTAGGGTGAATGCATTCAGCTATTTCACTTTCATGTGTATTTATCCCCACTCCATTTCCTTAGGTGTGTTTGCATATTAAATACTTAACATATTTTATTTCCAACACTTAGGACTTGAGAATTGAAAACTAGTTGAAATTTGTGAGGAATGCAAACCCTCCATTTGCCACTAGCCCTGCCTATAGATAAGATAAAGCTCAGTTTATCACTTACCTCTGTAAGGGAGACCATTACCTCAACAGAGCTTCATGGTGTGTCCAAAGAAGGACAAAGTCAGATTAATTGTTGTTTTGAAGTATGTTTTAATGCTTCTCTTTTAATGAGTATTGGTTAAGATTGGGAAATAATTGTAATTTAAAGATTTAGGATTATTGGGAACAAAAAAGGCAAAGCCTCTGAGGCCAAGAAGTTCAAAGATTATGGACATGTTTGATTCTTTCTATTAAAACATTGATGAGTCGTTCCTGGAAATTCTTTTAATAAAGTATAAAGTTATTTGCCTGGACAAGAGACCTCTGCAACAGTGAAATTATGCTAATGAAGACAATGGAATAATAAAGTTTCATTAAGGTAGACAGCAAGCTGCATAAGAGTAGAGAGTTCTGCTTCTCTTTTGCATGAATGAAATCTTCATAGAAGAGAAGGCAGTTGAACCTGCTCTTGTGTCTTTGAATGAGCTTATAATTGAGAATTAGGATTGAAGCAATTATACATATTTCTTTGTGAAGAATAGGAGAAAAATTTGGAGTTGGACTTTTTCAGAGATAAATGAGAGATTTAGCTATTAATAGACTTCTTTGAAATGAAACAAATGAAAGAACATTAATGAACTCACTTGACGTTATGGACTAAGTAATATGAACTGGGAATTCATGATTAACGGAACATAAACAAAATACAGAACATAACTATAATTTGCCTGAAAATATAAACTAAAATAATTAAATCAGCCAAGCAGCAATAGGTAAAAATCAAGTTTAAGTCAGAAAGATATGTGATAAGCATCTCAATAATTTGGATTCATTCAGTCTCATCTAACATATATTTTCTTAATTTCAAGAATATAAAACACATAATACATAATCAATAAAATATTCATGATTAAAATTTCATAGTCTAGAGTCTGACTCTTTTGACATTCTAATTCCATTTGAGCCCTATTTCTGCCACTCCTAATTAAACAAATATTCCTTGTTTTGGGTGTGTGCATATGTGTATAGTACTTATCACCCTTTTCTGACTAGTAAGTGTCCAATAAAATTTAGCTAACTTATTTTTATTATTATTGCATTATTATTTCTGCTTGTATTTTGAGATAGACATCAGTTGCAATTAAGAGAAATTGACAGGATTCCCGCTGAAATGTCAAAATTCTGAAATAAAGTACTTCAAATATTGTGCTCCCAGACAAAGTACTGAAGGCTCTTATTATCTGTTGCTTTCTACTAATTTACAATAATTTAAATTCATCTTGTTCACTTATGTACCATTGTTAATCATTTGATTTTGGACTCAGAAATGAATTCAGATAATAGCACAGATGCCAATATGTTGAGAATTTGCAGAATTAATTGAAAGTTATGTAATGCCCAGAGTGGGAAATGCATAATACAATATGGCAACCACTCTAAGGATATAATATGTACCCAGAACAGGATATTAAAGGGGGAAGTTCACATTTTTGAAACTGGAGTAGATCTATTATTTGTATTCTTCTTTCTCTTCTAAAGTCTGGAGTCCTGAAAGTGGTCTCATCTGATTCCACCCTTTCTTGGTATATTAGATAAAGTTGAGACCAAGAATGAAGTTTAAACCCCAAGAGAAGTACAGTGGTATTTAAATGTGGCCTTTGAAGTATCTTGACAATCAACTAAATGACCCATTTTGTGCCTCTTTTTGATTCTGTCATCAGCTGACCTCAGTTTCCAGAATATCTTATTTTTCATCCTCTCTGTGGTAGATACAGGGCCCTCAAGTGGTAGGGATTACTCAGAAAGACATTTGGGTGTGGAAACAAGATGTTTTAATCTCAAGCCACAGGAGATTTCCTTGGATTTAAATGGCATTTGTATACTTACCTGGCAGGGGAGACACCATGATCACGAAGGTGGTTTTCCCAGGGCGAGGCTGGTCCATTGCACTGGGGATCTGCTGACCCCTGCGATTTCCCCAAATGTGGGAAACTCGACTGCATAATTTGTGTTGGTGGGGGACTGCGTCCGCGCTCTCCCCCGGTACAAAGAAAAAGAAAAAAAAAAATGGCATTTGTGTTGGACCTTTAGACTGAGGGACCCTAAAGTGATAGAAGGCCAAACTCTAGGACTGTTCATACCCAACTGGGGAGTAGTTGTATTGTAAGCTGCTGGAGAATTGTCTTTTCCTGTCTCTCACAACACCCCAGGACACAGAGGAGGTACTGAGTAATAGCATACACTGTCCAGACACCAATAGTAACAGAGCTTTAATAATTGATGTGGATTGTTGGAATCAGTGATGCTTTTATTTAAAGAAAGATACATCCTGGAGCTGGAAGACAATGGAAACCAAGCCAAGCAAACAAAACAAAAGCTGTGAGAAAGCAAAACAAAAACCACAACCATAAGCTGGAGACCTCATTTCTCTCCAAATTAAACTCTATATTCAGTTAAAATTAAAAATACATCTCACCAGAATTTTTCTATTGATTTGCCAGTCATGTTGTAACATTCCTAAAGAAGATAAAAGGACCAAGAAGAGTCAAGATTATCCAAATGTTCAAAGTAGATGAACTCATCATTCTAGTTTCCAAAGTTTAAAATGAAGCTCAAAAAAACTAGTTCAAGATATTAGGAAATTATGATATTTGAGTCAATCCAAAAAGGATAGATAGACCAGAAACAGATCCATGCTGATGCAAGCAACTTTATATGTTAGAGAGAAAAGATATGATAGTCAATGAATGAATCTCTAGTGCAGGATAGAATTTCTTAAGATGAATTCAAATGGCAATAATGCAATCAATTACTCATAAATAAGACAGCATTAAATTGCAAAACTTTGATCAAACCGAAGTTAAAACAGAATGAAGAAACAAATTAGACACTATTGCCAGGCATATATCTAATAAAGCATTAAATTCCAAAATATATGAAGATCACCTAAATTCAGTAAGGAAAAGACAAGTTTTGTAATAGGGATAAAAACATAGGAAAAAAACTGACAAGTAATGAAGCACAGAATGGGAAATATGAATGGCCAAATAATATACAAAAATAAATGAATAAATAAAATGCCCATCTCATCTGTAACCAGGGAAATGCAAATTAAACAGATCTGAGATACCATTTCAGACATATGAAGTTTGTAAAATTCTAAAGGCCTAAAAATATATGGTATATAAAATTACTTAGGAAACCTCTGTGGAACTGTAAGTGGTTACAAAAATTTTGAAGAGCAATTTGACAACATCTAGTAAAATTAAAAGAACACAAATTCTTCCAACATGACTTTCCACTTCTTCTAGATAAACTCTTGCTTATATGTAAAAATATTTTTGACACATTGTAATAGTGAAAACGATAACAACAAAAATTAACAACTCAGGTGGGGTACATAAATATCCACCTAAATAATCAGAAAGAATAAATTTTCATAATTAAATAACCAAATACCATGAAGCAGTTAAAATGAATGACACAAGCGAAAATTATATATCAATAATAGTAGTTTAATATTTTATCTACTAGAACACGAATTTATTTTTTAAAAGTTTAAAATGTGAAAAGTATCCTTTATATGTGACTTGGATATTAACATACAAAATAAAATGTTCAAAACACACATGAACATATTAACAATGTATTAATGCTAGCAATTGCTTTTGGGGAATAAGGAAATTATACAAAGAGGACTTCATAATATTCTTTTAATCTATTTAAACATTTTTACATATATATGATAAAATATTAGTAACAGATTAAGAAAAGTAGTAAATACACATATCTGTTATATCATTCTCTATCTTTTTTGCATTTTAAAGATGTTGAACTAAAAAGGTGGCATTGATTGGGTTATATAACAATATCACATGTCATGTTCAGAAAAGATAATATTGTAAGATAAATTTCATATAATACTCATAGTCTTAGCTTCTAGTGGTATCCACATTAAGACTTTTTTATGGTATTCTAATTTTTCCACCTACAATGAAAAAAAAAACATAGCTTTTCTCAGTTCATAGTCCTGGATAATAAACACCAATTGAAAGGAATCATATTTTACTCAAAGCAGGAAAATCTTTGCTTAATTTATCCCAAAGGTCTAAAATTAAGCATTAGTGATACAAATCTAATCTAAGTAAAACTTATTTCACCAGTCTTTAAAAAAAAAAATAATGAAGAATTGTCTTCCTCTAAAATTACTTAGGAAGTAATTTTAATGTGCTTCTTTGAAATGAAAACAAATCTCATCAACGGAATTTTCTCACTTGTTGATGTTACCAGTTAGTAACTAGCAGTGATCAGGTTATCTCTGATAGTCTGACTTAAGAGCTCACACTGTGAAATATTATGTTATCTGCTGTAGTAATAGTAGAAGCCATAATTATATTAATCAAGTGATTATTAGATATCATATACTTTGCTAAATATTTCACATATATATTGCAATTAAGACCAGACAACAGCTGTGTGATGTAAGCAATGATGTCAACATTTTATTAAGTGATGCAGAAAAATTAAATGTAAGTATAGTGGTCAACAAGAAGGTGCTGAGCTTGCTGAGTTCCTAAACTTCTTATATTAGAAGTTCCATGGTAAGTGAATTTCATGTCCTGAGTGTTTTTCTCAGAGTTGTTTCATAGTCGTGCTGGATGTAGTAACCTGCAAGCCAGAAAGCTATATAGAGACAATTTTTATAAAACTTTTTGTCCGTCAAACATCACCAAGCGTATTAGAAGAATCTGAATTTATTTAGTATGATTGCATAAGACCTTTTGACATACGCAATGAGTGATCTTTATACTGAATTGCCTGAGAAAGCTGGACTAAAGGGAAAGCCAGCAGTTACCTTTGCCTCTGAAGGACACACATTTAAATTGGGGGAGGAGCTATGTAGACAGGTATTTCTGTGTGCGTGTTTCTATGTATGTCTGTAAAGGGTTGATGATTCTTGCTTTGATTTAGGTTTCAACCACAGTAATATGAATTTAAATATGATTACTGTTGGGGGGCTCTTTTGAGTTTCAAAGTCTAAAATTCAGCCAGAACAAATGAAAAATTTTTTTAAAAGAGCAAAGGCAGTTTGGTAATTTTGTATTCTTATGTCCTCTTATTTTCTCCAGTTCGTTTTAGTGAATTCCTTCCCTAGCCACCACTAGCCAAGAGATGTCACAGCCAAAACTGCAGATGGATCAGGCATGGAGCCCACAACGTGTTCTGGGAATTCCAGCTGTCTAAAAACACTCGGAAAAGATTGGCTTCTGAGCCACAAACCAGCAAGCTGTTCCTCTCCTACTATATTTTTATAAAAGAGTTGAAGAATTGGCTGTGTCCACTGGCAGCAGTTATAACCCTTATGAGTTAAGGAAATCAAAGTTGATTCGGAAAGGCTAAATTTCCTCTCTCTTCCTCCTCATTCTAAGCCCTAGTGCCTCCTTCTCTCCCACCTTTTCCATAGGCATAAACTGTGCATAGGCAAGGCAAGATCAAGTAGAATGTTGTCTCTCAATAAGTATTAGGACTGAGTTATTACTGGAAGCTTCTGCCTTATAAAGAAGAACAAAGAGAATCACACAAGTCCAAACAACAGAACCACCAGTTCTTGAGTTTTTTGGTTGTAGAGGAACTGAAAGAACTATTGTGGTCCAGACAATTTCATAAATCTCTCCCAAACCATGAGCTTGAACTAGGAATTTTCACAGAACTGCTCCCAATCAGAACATCAAACTCATCCCTAGTTAATGGTTACAGAGAACAAAGTAGAGCAGGTTCTTCACACAAATGCCAGCAAAGCTGCTGAAACACTCGTTTCCTCCCTTTCTAATGCCAGGAATCCTGTATTTGCCTATTATTTAAAATAAAATGTTCCCTGATTTGCTTACTTAGAATATTAGAGGGAGTTTTTTCTCATTTTTTTCCATCTGGACTAGACGTTTCAGCTCTTCTTAACGAGAACAGACATTCCATTTCTATACTCAAAAATAACTTAATAGAATGAGTCCAGAAAATCTCCTACTCCTTCATCTAGAGAAAAATTCTGTCTACAGCTTGATATTTTTAGACTTTTTATCCATATCCTCATAATCCACAAAGAATCTAGCTAAGGGCTTGGCAAAAAGTCCATTCATATTCCTTTTTTTTTTTTTATCCCTATGGTACCACTTCCATTATACTCCACTTCTGTTTTTACTTGACAAGTGAAAACCCATGACCCTAGAAGTTTTGGGTGGTAAAGGAGACCAAGATTTTGGGTCTGGCTATGCCATAAACTGTCATTGGATATATCACTTCTCCATCTGGGTATTCATATCCACCTCACAATTACATCAATAGAATATTATTTATGCCCAATATGTGAGGTTGTTGTGAAGATAAATAAGATGCAAAAAAAGTTATCTGAGCCCTAAGGTGCAATACAATTGAGATACCTTACTGAAATGACCATTGCTATATGAATTCATCTTAGTGGTTTCTCTTCCAATTCCTGCTTCCTTCTCTGCTCTAACTTTACTGAAAGAACTTGAAAGGCAGCAGGAAAAAAGAGCAGTGCTTTGCTAATCCTTCGGAGCTGACTGCAGCGTATAACTTCATTGCATCAGATGTGTTTACATTTTTGAAATGATTTTGCCAGTGGGGACTTTCTACAAAACAAATCCTGGATATGCAATATTGGAAATTTGAAAAACATCTGAGCATTTTTCTGGGCCTGTGGTGATTTTCAATAAGGTTTCTTTTTTGAAGAATAAATTGTATGCAAGCTAAGAGAAGAAGTTATTTTGGAAAGGAATGCTTATCTTTTTCCCTCTCCCTTAAATCCAACACAGAGTTAAATATTGAATATAAAAGAATCCTACTTTCTGTTTTCTTAATCTTCCTTGAAAAAAACATGTCTTGATATATGCTTTTAACATGGTATTAAAAAACAAAAACAAAAACAAAACAAAACAAAAAAACAGTTTCTAAAATGGGGAAAATATATGCCTAATTAATATATAAAGTTTTTAAAGAAATTTATATAATGGATCTAGATTTGTCAATAAAATTAGCAAATTTCAAAGTAATTACTAGGTCCTTACTTAAGGACATAAGGAAGTAAAATACACATATGTATTGTGACTGATGGTCAAAATTAACAGGTTTTTTTTTTTTTATTACTTTAAAATACACATTTATATTTATGGAACTTTATAAGCTATATGTTAATTTTATTTACACTATTGCAGTTTTTTTTCTAAATAGCCTTGCTGTAAAATATATAGTTATTAATTTTCTGTTAAGAATAATTACTAGGTTCATATTTATAGTGTGTAGCAGACATAAAAGTCAAATTACAGAGGATTGGCATAAAAAAGAGGTAAATTGCCATTGGAGAAAGGCATTACTTTGGAGTCTGCCATATTTATTTTGGGTGATAGACATACATTTTATAGCTACCTGAAATTAGAGACCTCAAATATCTATCAATTTGTAAACCATTAACTAAGGTATTACTGATTTTTATTTCTTTATATTCATATCCATTGTTTTTGCAGCTGGAAGTCCTGGAGAAAGAGTGTTCAAAGGTGACAACATATATTAATTGACTCTACTGTTTCTAATGGGTCAAATAAGATGAGAGTTGTGAATTGACAATTAGATTTTGCAATGTATAGGTTAGCAGTGGCCTTGGCTGAAACAATTTTAGTAGAATCATGGAGGAATATAAGCTAAGAGCGGGTTGAAACAGTTTAGAAAGAAGGAAAACCAAAAGGAGCACACAGAAAAATATCAAGTATTTTTGCTGTAAAGGAAAGCAAAGAAGTTGAGTATGAAATAGAGGTATCAATGCATATAGCAGACAAACTTTAAGGTGACTCCCAAAGCCCCCAACTCCTCATGTTTTTATGGGCTGCAGTAATCCACTCACCTTGAGTGTGAACAAGATTTGTGACTTGCTTTCAACTAATAGTGTGTGGCAAAAGTAATGAGATATCATTCCCTTATTTATGCTGTGTTCTTTAAGAATCTGTCTCACTAGTACATTCTTTCTAATTGTCTTCTTGCTGCCTTTGAAGCCACAAGCTTCCATAAGTTCAAGAGTGGGTAAGGGATATGAATTCTGCCAAAGACTTGAGAGAACCTTGAAACGGGCTAATCGCTGGCTGAGCATGTACATGAGAATTCAGCGTTGGACAGCGCATTGATTGCAACTTTATAGAGAAACCAGATAAGGCATGCACAGACATCTACCACACAACGCCAGTGCGATAATAAATGTATATTTTTGTAAGCTTCTAAGGTTGCAGTAATTTATTATGCAGCATAGAACATAATTACACTCTGACAAGAAATCTAGGGCCTTTGGTTCACATGAACTATAAGCTGCAGAAAGTACATGGAACAGGTCACAGGGGTCGTGGAGGACAGAGAGATGGGAACAAAGTGGGTGGTTAGGTATAGGTAATGCAGTATGATCTGGCAACATGAGTGTTTCCTGGGGAGAAGGAAACAGAAAGGAAATTAAATTCAATAAATTCCCAGTAAATTTTAAGTATCTTTGTAGGTGGTAAACGGAGACAGAGTCATGTACATGAATTAGGTAAGGAAGTCTTCCTGATACAAACAAAACATGAGCTGGATAAAGATATGATAGAAATTTGGATACACACCCACACACATACCCAGCAAAAGAGAGAGAAAGACAACAAGAGAGAGTATGTGTTTATTTTTGTATTCAATATGTGTTTATTGATTGATTATGAATAAATGAAGAAAGATGACTGGCAGAATCCTAACCCTCAAGGAGATTCAATGAGACAGATTATAAAATATAAATCAGAAAATAATATAATATTAATCAATATGGTGATGGAGACTATCAAGTAAAATACAGGTAGGAAAGAGGATAGATAAATGACAAGGCTGACTTGGGAAAGGAGAAAGAAAATGGTAGAGCCTATTACAGAAAGGGTTGTAAAGGGAGGGCTCTTTGAGAAGCTGACGTCTCAAAATTTTAGAGCTAAGTCATGAAATACATGATCTAGGAAAATAGTCTTGGCACCACATAAAAAAATAACTTTGAAGTTCCTGAGAAAGAAATAAGTTTGGTATATTCTGAGACCAGTTAAACAGCAGTGAAGCTGCTGTGGTGTGACTTTAAGTCAGAATAGGAGAATTAACAAAGAGAAACCTAGGACCACTCCAAGAAGAGTCTTTTAGGCCAAGGTAAGACCTTCAAGTTTTGTTTTAGTTGTGAAGAGAAGTTATTCCCATGCTTTGAACAGAAAATGCCTCAAATGAATTTATTTGTAAATAAAGACCACTGTGGATTATATAGTATAGATGAGCCAGGAAACAACTAGAGTGTTCTAGACAGAATTAATGGTGGCTAGCAAAAATCCACAAATGATGCCTTCTGGATGCAGAAAAGACAACCATGTGCTTGAGAAAGAGGAAGCTAAGAAAAATTTAGGATTCAGAATGGGGAAAAATAGATGAAGGTTAGGGAATATGTGATAAACCAGATTTAAAAAGAATTTGGATACTATGTAGGCATTTGATTTTACTTATTTTGATATGATTTTGAAGGAAGAAAGGAAAGAATTGCTGGGAAAGGCAGGGAGACAGGCTATGTTACAGTGGTAAAGACTGCATGAAATTTTGCATGTTTATTTTGAGTCATAACAGTAAAATAGTGAGAAATATCTTTACTATATATCAACCATGATTGAGACAACACAGTACTGCTGCAAAAATAGACACATGGATCAATGGACCAGAACAGAAATCTTGAAAGTGGACCCAGACAAAGATGTTCAACTGATCTTTGATAATTGAATAAAGGAAAATCAGTGGATAAATGATAGTCTTTTCACCAAATGATTCTGGAATACCTGACTGTCCATATGCAAAAAGGACAACAACAACAAAACCTCTTCAAACAGACCTTAAAACACTCAGAAAAAGTAACTAAATCTAAAATTCAAAATTCTGAAACTTTATAACATGACCTAAAATAGATAAAAATAATAAATAGATATATAAATATAATAAATATAGAAAAATAAATAAATAGGGGGAAATATAGCTGAACTCGAGTTTGACTATTACTTTTTATTTACAACACCAAAAGCACAAGCCATCATAGGATAAAATGGTAAGTTGAATGTTAAGAAAGTTAATAATGTTTTCTCTGCAAAATATACTGAGAAGAGAATTAGAAGAAAGTCACAGACTTGGAGAAAATAATTTTCTGATAAAGGACTTGTATCCAAAATGTATAAAAAGTATTAAAATTAAACAATGGGTAAGCAAGCCACTCAATATCAAAATAGGGGAAAAATCTGAATAGACACTTCACCAAAATGAAATGGAGATGTAAACTAAGCATTTGAAGAGATACTCAATATCTTTTGCCAGGGTATTGAAAATTAAAACATCAGTGATATACCACTACATGCCTTATAGAATGACTAAAATAAAAATAAATAAATAAAACAACTGACAACAGAAAATGCTGGCAAAGTTGCAGAGGAATAGGAAATCTCATTCAGTTATGGTGGAAACACAAAATGGTATAGCCATTTTGGAAGACAGTTTGAGAATTTCTTACAAAGCTACATACATTCTTATCATTTGATCCAGTCTTGGTGCATCTAAGTATTTACCCAATTGAGTTGAAAACTTATGTCCACGCAGAAACCTGCATGGAAATATTTACAGCCGTGTTGTTTGTAATCAACCCAAACTGGAGCAACCGAGGTATCTTTCAATAGGTAAAAGGGCAAACACACTATTGTATATCCACACAATGGAATATTATTCAATGATAAAGAAATGAGCTACCAAGCTATGAAAATACATTGAGGAGTCTTAAATGCATAAGTTAAAGAAGACAGCATGAAAGTTCCACCTGCTGTATGATAACAATTACATATCCTTTTCTGGAAAAGGGAAATTGGTAGACACAAAAGTAGGTAGCTACCAGGAATTCAGGGGGAGAGTGACACAGATGAATACATGGAGCTCGGGGGATTTTTAAAGTGGTGAAGCTATAGCATATAATAATCTAACGGTGGGTACAAAGTGTTATACATTTGTCAAAACCTATAGAATTTTAAATCACAAACCGTGAACTTTAATGTGTGCAAATTTAAAAAAATAATTTAGGAAATTGGAGGGTGTCAGGAAAAAACGCAACCTGTACCAGAGAATTTATCTGTATTATAAATGCAAGAAAGAACCTCTTTGAGGGGAATTGGAGAATAGTTGTTGGCCAAGTAACTTTGTAAATGAATGGAGTATATAAGACTAAAGGCAAAAAAGGAGCTCCCTATAAGTACTGTATTTCTAGTCAATTGATTTGTTTCACAGGTTACCAATTAAATTACATTAGGGGCACAGGTTAAATTTCTGATACTGCTATACATATGTAGATAGATATATAAAATGATCCTGGAACATCTTTAGTGTCAGAAAGGGAGAAAGTGCTAAAAATTGGTATGCATATGTCAAAATGGCACAGGAGCCGATTGAAAGAAGACGAGGGAACACCGACTAAATCATTCTATGAGGCCATGATTACACTGATTCCAAAGCCAGAGAAAGAAATCACAATAAAAGACAACTACATACCAATATCACTTGTGGCTATATATATATATATATCCCCAAACAACATACTAACAAAATAAAATCCAGCAGCATATTAAAAGGATTATATACTATGACCAGGTAAGGTTTCTTCCAGGTGGTGGAACTTTCCAAAATCAATCTCAGTAATATATCACATTAATAGAATTGTGGGGAAAAAACACCAACAAACACGCATATTATCTCAAGGAATGCAGAAAAGTATTTGAAAATGTCCAACACCCTTTCTTAATAAAAACAATTAACAAATTAGAAATACAAGAGAACTTCTTCAATCTGAAAAAGGGCATTTATGGGAAAAAATAATTTAAAAAAAAGAACAGCACAGCTAACATCAAACTCAATGATGAAAGACAAAAAGCCTTCTCCCTAAGATCAGGAACAAGATAAAGATGCCTGCTTTCACTACTTTTACTCAACATTGTACTGGAAATTCTACCAGAGTGATTAGAAAAGAAAAAGAAATAAATGGTATCCAAATAGGAAAGAAACAAAACTATCAATATTCACAGATAATATGACCTTACATAGAGAAAATCCTAAAGAATCCAACAAAAATTTAGGAGAGATAAAAACTAATCAAGTATAGTCGAGAATATAAAATCAACTTGCAAAAATCGGTTTTATTTCTGTACACTTGTAATGGACAACTCCAAAAGGAAATTAAGAAAAAAATTACATTTACAATAGCACCCAAAATAATAAATTAGCTAGGAATACATTTAACCAAGGAGGTGAAAGATTTGTATATTGAGAATTAAAAAAACATTGGCAAAAGAAATTAAAGACAATAAATAGACATTCCATGTTTATAGATTGGACAACTGACTATTGTTAATATGTCAATACTACAGCACAATCCTTATCAAAATTCCAGCAGCCATTTTTTCAAGAAATAGAAACATACTGAAAATCTCAAGGAATTTCAAGGGCCACAAATGGTCAAAACATATACATGCATGCATGCATATACATATGTGTGTGTGTGTGTGTGAATTCTTCAAAATTCGAAACTTTTGTGCATCAAAAGACACTATCAAGAGAGTAAAGACACAAACCACAGAATATGATTTTGCTAGATATTTCATTGAATCTGTACATTGTTTTAGGTTGTATTGACATCTTAATATAGTGTCTTCCTATCCATGAACACAGGATGCTTTGCAATTTATTTAGGTTTTCTTTCATTTCTTCCCAGTTTTTTTTTTCTTTTCTATCTGAAGAAAGTTCTAGATACTTGAAGACTCTTAAGTTATTCTTGACATTTAAGAGCTGAAGGATTTAATCTTCAATCCTTCTAAATCTTGATCTCAGCTAGAATTGCAATTTTCATTTAAGCTAACAGCAAGGTACTGATTTTGATGCATTTCCTTACTTGACTATTTAGCTGTTGCTTTAATTGTGAAATTAAATGAATTGATTTATTGCTAACAAATAATCTTGGTAATAATTGCACACAACTGTAAATCAGAGCTACAAGAATGAGACAGAACATTAAAAACATCATAAATTTGAGATGTTTCACTGTTTTAGATAGCATGTTAACTATTTAAATATGTTGACTCAAGATTAATTGAAATGGTCCAGAATTTACTACACTTATCCTGGACAATTGCTATTCTCAAAGCCTAGGCATAGGCTAACATAAACAGAATGTTAAAAGTATTGGAAAATCTATAATAAATTTACAGTCACTTGGGTATGTCCTACAATATACATCAGAAGGTTGCACTGCAACATGAACACTCTAGCATTTTTACTAAGAAAAATATCTTCCTTCAAATTTAACTATTAACCTAGGCATTTTTACTACGTTTGTATGTATATGAAGCCATTCTTTCCCTTTCACGAACTACTTTTTTTTTTGACATTCTGCCAATGGTAATGTTATCATTCTCAATATTAAGCCGGAGATTCTGTGATGTAATAGATATTGGCTGTCCTTAAGTTTTATGGAAATGACTCTATAATAAATTGCATAAATGGATTTATTTGTAGATACTTCAAAATGAATGTGCATGCTCGAAGACTTAATTTAGAGCAAACATTTTGCCAGATTTAGCTAGGGAACTGGACAAATTATTTGTTTGATGGCATCGGAATCATACCAGTTATGAGGAATTACCAAACTAAGATCTAAATAACGCATTTGTCATGGAGGAAATCATAATGGAATTAAGTTAATATTTTGTTCTAAATGGTAAAACTATTACAAATCAAAACTCTTTGGACATCTTTAACCTTTAAAGCAGTCATGACACAAATTAACTCCAACCTTCATAAAATGCAACAAAGTAAATCAAAATGAGAAACAAAAAAGAAAATAATAAAGATTAGGTTGGAAATGAATCCAACAGAGAAAGTGTCATAGAGAGGATAATCAAGGCAAAGGTTGATTACTTGACTAACACAGCAGACCAATATCTGATACGATTGTTGAAGATAAAGGAGAGAAACACAAATTACCGATAGCAATAAATGAAAAAGGGATCATAAGCACAAAAATGTTTTAATGCAATAATGAAATGAAAAGAGGGTATTACTATAAATTCTATTCAATAAATTTGAAAAAAAATGATCAAAGGGACAAATTCCTAAAAAAAGAACTTGCAAAACTGTACAGATAAAATAATATAAAAGACCTATATCTCTGTATCTACCAAAACTTCCCAAAGAGAAGAGTCCAGGAACAGATAAACTTAATTGAAAAACACATCAAATATTTAAGTAAGAGACAATGCTAATGCCCACTTATCATATTCATAAATTGGAATACTCAGTTATAGTTCTATTTATCAACAAAAAAAAGGAAAAAATATTATATGCCACATAGGTGTGTGTTTGTGTGTACAGAGAGAGAAAGAGGAAGACATAGACTTTCTGGAGAGAGTTAGAGTGCAACTCCTAGATATATAAAACATTATCAAACATAGTTATAGAACCCCAATACTGGCACTGTGCCTAAGGACTTTAAGACAAAATTATAAAGATGTCAATATACCCCATAATAACTTATATACATTACTATATATTCAATGGAATCATAATAAAATTCTAAAATATTTTTTGTAGGATGGTGAAATCACAAGTTAATTATAAAAAATATATATATGGAAAAGCTGAGTCTAAATTTGGCCAAAACACTTGAAGATGATCAAGCTGGAGTATTGCACTAATATACATAAAATCTTTTAAAATGCTACAGTAATGAAAGATCATACTATTGAAGATGGAATAAAAGGATAAACTAATATACCACCATAAAGAGTTTTGGAAAATAAACGTATTTTAATTTTTTTCTAACTAAATCTTCATGGATCCTTGATTTCTGACAAAGATGGCACTGCACATCATTGGAGGAAGGTCATCCATTAATAAAAGTTGTTGAGAAAACTAGATATCCATAAGAAAAAGATGCACCTTGACTGATACACCACTCTGTACAGAAAGATCAATTCCATGTGGATGCTAGAGCAAATCGTAAAGCTAAAAAAGGGCCTTAGAAAATAATAATGACACATACTTCATAATGTGGGAGAAAGGGATATTTCTTTAATTGGATGAGAAAAAAAGTCATAAAAGAATTTATTTGTAAATTTGAATCCATAAAATTTGAGCTTATTCTTGTTAAAAGACATTGAGAAAAGAATGAAAAAAAATAAGCTACAGAATGGGAGAACATATCATCCACACAAAAATACACATATCCAAAAATTTAAATAATTCCTTTCATCTGAGTCATTAAGAAATAAGCCCGATCTTGTAACCAAAAATAAAAAAAAAAAAAAGAGCAAGGGATTCAAACAAGCATTTTAAAGAAGTCTACTAAACAAGGAAAGAAATGAAAGAGATTTAGAGAGTAGTTTTACAATCGGGCTGGAATGGAGTTTCTTCACCCTTGGGTTTGAGAGAAAAAGAATGTCTTTGAGGTAGAATTAGTCAACAAATGATTGAGAAGACATTCCCCAATTGACTTGCAGCCCAATGAACGCTGTGCTGTGTCGTAACCATTCTCAGTGCTGACTACTTTCCATAATAAAAAAAGGAATTTCTGGATTCTGGACTTGGGGTTTGCCAAAAAGTGACAGTTATTGCTGCTTTTCATGAGTTGGGTTTAAGAAGAGGTTTTCCCATACATTCCAATTAATGTGTTCCTCTATGTTTTGGTTCCACATAAATTACCATTAGATGAGAATTAATAACAGAAGGAGTCTCACTAAACATTTTGACATTAAGTATGTAGCTACATATAATAAGTTTTTGCTCCCTTCAAAACTTGTATGCATGTATAAAATATTCACAATATTCGAAAGGTACTTAAGGATATGGTGAAATATTTCTCGTTGTAATACTGATATAATTAGCCTTGTTCAATCATACTGTGTATGTGTATTTTCTACAATAAAATTTCTATAAGTGGATTTGCTTTAGAATAAAATTCCTACAAGTGGATTGCTAAGACTAAAAAAAAAGAGAAAGATTTGGAACTCTAGGAAATAAAATGTTGTTACCAATATTGTGATGGAATGCTCTATTTCTTGGTATTTGCTTTGAGGAGCTTAGGAAACTAAAACAATCATCTTTCAATTAATTTTCAATTCCTATGAAATAAGATCCTCATAATTATGCAGTAACTTTGAAATATCATATAGTTAGAAATAAAACCATGTTTTAGAATAAGCATTTTAAAGACTTCAGAAATATTGGAATAATGTATTTAACCATGACCATGAATCCTTATATAATCTTCAGTGAAATGGAATTAGAGGTGATAATTAATTCTCATTAATTGCACTTTATCACCACAATGCATTATTTTTATTAATGATTTATTCTTTCCCTTTGAAATTTGATGCAATATGAATGAGGTCCTGTAACAAAGAAGATCATTTGGATTTTTCTCTTCTACTTTATTTTAGTGTTTAGTAAATTAAATAAGGAAAATGAAAAATTAAATTAAATTTACGTTGGGGGAAGCACCAATTAGCTCTGATAGAATCCCTGCTTTAGTGAAGTGTTAACATATCTAACAAATCTCTTTTAAATGGTTTGAAAGCTTTTATGGATATTTAGTCTGAATGTGTTGAATATTCTGAATCTCTAGACTATTATATGGGGCAATAATTAAGTTGTATAAAGCTCATACACTAACTCAAACCTATTTACATTGAAGTTTGTCTTATTGTACATATGAAATAGTTGAAGTTTTAATCTAGGATGTGTTAACATATGTTCATAGTGGCCAGGGAACTTTCCTTTACTATACTTAACATAAATATTGAATATCTAGCTACTAATTTTGTTTTCTTACAATGAGTGAGCATCTTAATTGCAAGAAACACTGCTATACTCTAAAGCAAAGACTTGTGGTTACCATGCATTTGGCTCCCCAATTTGCTTTTGCTTTTAGAAGCAGAGCTACTGGAAATAGCGTTTTTAGACATAATGGCAAATCATTTAGACTAGCTAGTGATAAATATCATCCCAAATCTTCATAGTTACATGTGTAAAGAAAGCCAAGTAAGGGAAAATCACAACAGCATAAATCATACAATCAATGGTAAAGCAATGAATTGGCTGAAAAGTGAAAGAAATATTTTAGTTAGGGAAAAGAAGATAACTAAAAATAAACAGGCAAAATGCTAATTAGTTTTTGTAGAGATTTGAAAGTATTTAGATAATGCAGAAAACAATACAGGGATTATAAAAATAAGAAAAAAATCAGGGAAAGCAGAATAGGTCTTGGAAATTTAAAATGGCATTGCTGAAATACAATAAAATATAGAAAGACTTGAAGAAAGAGTTCAAGAAAGCTCAAATACATTGGGACTAACAAAAAATGGTTTAAAAACAAAGAGTATTGTCTAGGACATGAAACATAAAGATAATTAGATTTATAGAAAGAAATAGAGAAAATGTAAGAAAAAAATTTCCAGAACCTGGAAAATTTACATTCCCATGGGATCATTGAATATCAAAAGGATGGAGAAAAATGGATTTACATGAGGCTAATTCTTATTGAATTATCAGATACCAAGGTTTAAAAAGAAGATAATAAAACTTATTAGAATGAGAAATTAAAAACCAGCAAAGGTAAAAAATAAGTCTAGCCTTTAAAAATATCTAAGATTGGATGGTAGAAGAACATGCAAATGGATAATTCTAAATCTATGGGTGCAATGATTTTAATGTTAGGTTTCAATACTTAATTTACAAAAGCTAAAATAAATATATTTTTGTGCATGGAACACTCAAAATGCATTTCTTATTTAATTTTTTTTAAATGAATTTATTTAAGGTATACTCCAGGGAAATGGGAAAACCAGAAAAAAGGAAGAATAGAAGTAACTCATGAATGCTACAGACATCCCAACATGACAGCCATGTAAAAGATTTAGAATTAAAAGTCAACAGGTTTCCAAATATGTCATCAGCAAGAATATCGGTAGTAATAAAATTATAAGAAAAACAAAAAACTAAACAGATACAATGAAAACAACAAAGGCACCTGAGTATTGTGAAATCAAATTTGAAGCTAACTCTAGTGTGGCACAGATTTTGGTCAATTTATGAAATGTATGAAAAGAATTTCCATTTAACCTGGAGTTACATCATATTTGTTTGTGTGGCTAAAAAAATCATAATAAAATTTGATCTGACTGATTCCAGTGGCTTAGCTCCAGAAGGTACCCTGGTTTTCTACCAAACCTATTTCTTTAGCCAGAAATTTCCTTTGGCTCTATAATTGCTTAGGTGCCCCACATTCCACCTACAGCAGCTTGGCATTGTTATGAAGTCCAAAAAAAAGACATTGGATTATATTCATAAATTAGTCTATACCTGGGCATGATTAAATTATGATTAGGGCTTTGATTGGGCCATGTCAGTAGGACATGGAGTCTTGATATTGGAGTTTTGAGCTGGAGCGTGGGAAGGAAGCACACAAAGCAGGTGATCCCAGAGAGAATCGAGCCTGAGGAGAGAGACGGAGACAGTTGCCTGATAGTCTACAACTGGCCTTGTGGAGAGAGCACAACAGTTGAGCCCAGAGAGAAATGGAGTCCCAGGAAAAGAGGAACCCAAGAAGCCTAAACTCTTGGCAGACATTAACAGCCATCTTGCCCCAACACATAGCAATAGAGTTTGGTGAGGGAAGTTAACTTATGCTTTATGGCCTAGTAGCTGTAAGCTTCTATCCCAAATAAATACCCTTTATAAAAGCCAACAAATATCTGGAATCTTGCATCAGCACCTCTTTGGCTGACTAATACACCACCCTTCCCAACAAAAATACATGGAGTTGTACAAGAGTGTGTCTTCTCCTGGAACACTTCCCATGGTGTGTCTATTTCAGCCTTGCCTCACCTAAGGACACCCTTTGTCAGGATGGTGATAAGACAGAGAATCCACACACTATGCTACTTCTTTGCTTGTGTTGCCTTAGTAAATCTTATTTCATTTTACATGTATAAACGTTGATAAGTTTGATATGAGTGATACCGTTTTTTTTTAACTTCTCCATTTATATATAACCTACAGACCAAACACAGAAGAACTCATAATAGTTACATATAAAATAGAGGTGCTTTAACCTTTGCAATGTAAAAGGAACATATTTAAGTTTTGTAAGATGGGAGGTGGAAGAAGAAAGAAAAGTGGAGAAAATTCTAATAGCACCAATATCCACACCTTACACTGGTAGAGACAAGAGTTAATGGCTGAAGTGAAGAGAGCTGGAGATAGGAATCTACATCATTTCAAATTAAAGATAGACCAATAGAAAGAAAAAAAAAGCAAAAATACCAAAATTTCACTGAAGTAGAGAAGGATATAAGGTAAAATCTCATCTTTCATATTGGGGATTTGATAAATAATGTTTAAAAATGATAAAACACATATGCCAGTATGAGCATGCTATTTATATTCATGAGATAAATACCATGAAATTTCTAAAGGGGGAAATGTCTTAAGTACATAACTCAAAAAAGAAACTACAAGTGGAGGTGATTTATAGGATTTGTTCTTTATTTTTGTAAGCACATCGGCATTCAGTGATCTTAAAGTATCACAAAACATCATTGGTCTAGAGACATAGATTGTGTTGGACAGAGTAAGAGATAAAGTTGGACAGAGTAAGAGATAAAGTTAATAAAAGAAAGTGAGAATCAATTAGAGGAATGCATTATCAGTGATGTTATGTGTTTTTGGATGCTTCCTAGAGAAACTTACCATACATTTTGTATTCATTTTATATTGCTGCCATTACAGGTTTATACAAACTTAATGATTTTGAACAAATTCTATTTATTTATTATGTCGCAGTTTTGTGGGTTAGAAATCTGGTCCAGCGTGACTGGATTCTCTGCACAAGGTATCTTAGGCTAAAATGAAATCATAGGCCAGCGATGTAATTCTCAACCAGGAATCAGGGTCTACTTCCAGACACACTGGTTGTTGGCAGAATTCATTGCCTTCTGATTTCCACACGGTTCTTTCCATTTTCAAGCCAGCAGTGATATGTGGAGTGATTCACACTTTTCACATCACTCTGCCTTCTGCGTTCAGCTGCATTAAGGGCTCGTGTGATAAAAGAGTTCACCTATCAACAATCCAGAATGATCTAAATATTATAAGGACACATATTTATTAATAGTGACATTCTTTACACCTGCAAAGTCCCCTTTGCAATGTAATTTAACTTATTGACAGTGTAACATCAGGTGTAAAGATCATGGGAGCCAAAATTTCTTTCAACCATAGGGAAGAATTTTACCACTTATATCTGACAAAAACTAAGTAATGGATACCTGAATCCTAAGAGACCGTCTACTATTTCCTATATTTGAGCTATTTCCCTTCTAAACATATTAATTGGTGTCAAAACCATGCTTTGACTATAGACTCAAAAATTTCAGAATATTACTTCGCTTGCAGTAAAAATGTGGGAACCGGTGCTTAGGATGTACCAATTACTTGCACCTTTGGAAGGTATTGATATAAAGAAGCATGGACCAGGGAAAGAATATTCCCTAGAGTAGTTTTGTGTATAATTCTGTCTACTACACAATCTCCTTTGAGTAAAATCCTTTCCTTCTTAATTCGAGCAAGGTCTGTAAAGACATAGTTTTCCATGGATCTCTCATTTATTTTTTTGCACATCTTGTAAGTGACATACTGATTGTCCTATATTCTGGGGTATCTTTTTAAGGATGTTTATATAACAAAAGCCTTGAAAGACAGAGATAATGTCTTTCTCTGGAGAAAATGGTAGGTTTGTTCATAGCCTTCAAAGATACAATATTTTTCTCTTGAGCAATGAGTAGGATTTCTTCCAGCTTTGGAAGATAGATGTGGATTTCCCTAAGGCGCAAAGGGCAGGCGTACTATAATCTTGGAGGATACAGATGGTGTCTGCCCCCAAAACAAAAGGCAGACATGCTTACTTCCTGTTAGAGGTTCCCCATTACAAGGTTTGCAATGATTAACAGGTGATAAGGCCATGACTCAATTCCAATGGATTGAGCAAGCCACAGTCTTCACTCCTTCCAGGCCTGGGTGTGACCAACCCCTCTCGAATTCCAAGAATTCCCTACCCCCTAGCCCACTACCCTCTAGCCACTCAAGGGAAGAATTCACATTTACAAGCCCTTATTGGCCCAAGGCTGTACTCTGTTTCCCTGCCTATTGATGTACTGTATAAAGCCATATCCACCACCTTCCATGGGTGGGCTGAAGTCTATTCTTGAGAACCCCTCCATTGGGAAAGCTTCTCAATAAACTTCCTGCCTGCAATCATCAGTGTCCCTGTCCCAATGAGTGCTACTTTTCTCCACACTTTCCATTATAAAAGATGCATTTATCTTAAATTTAGAGTTTCTCTTCTGTTTTTTTTTATTTTTTTTATTTTTTTTATTTTTTTATTATGGGTAAAAATCAAAATTCTCACAATACATACAAACATTTGTAAAATGATATATAAATATATATGCAGATATGTTTATTTGCTTACAAAAATGTTATTTATATATATATAAATATAATATATATATTTTGTTATATTTCTGTTTTGTACCTCAATGCATGTGAAGGCATTCATCTTGGCTCATCTACATCCCTGGGACCTGAGGGATAGGACTCTGAAGTAATTATGCTGATGTCATGTTTCTTGCTTTGCCATGAGTAATCCAGTCCTTTGTCTCTGACCTAGGAGTCTCATGGTTTTTTTTTGCCAACATCCATGAATATGGAGAAAGCCAACTTGTTAGTTGCAAGTAGGGTAAAATCTCAGACTCTTCACTTTTCTCAATTTAGCTGAAATTGATGGTTTATATTCTTTATAGGATATTTAAAATAATTAGGAAAATATGAGCATTGTTATCTGGTGTTTTGGATCAGCAAATTCACTTTGCACTACAGGATGAGACCATTAGACATTTTAGGATGCAATATCTCTGAGTACCATACTGGGAAGAAAATGTTAGTTGTCATTTACAACAGTAGCTTGGATTTAAGATCTATGGCATAAAATACTTGCACCCAACGGTGCAAAATAACTTAGAAAAGAGCAATACCTCTGTCCATATTCTAAACTCAAAGCAAAGACTAAAAACCAAGGGCTTTCTCTTAATACAAGCACAAAAACACATGCACTACGACTACATACACAAAGAAACAATTGGAGAATTATTTGAAAAAGTGGACCACAAGGGTCCATTATGACAAAATGTTAAAATCGCTCTATCAAAGCTAAATGATAAATACAAATGCATGTGGTTTATTAATATCTAAGTTATTTTTATGTTTGAGATATTAAAAAAATAGGGACCTATCATCATAACTTGGAGGTGGGTGATAAAATATTTCCTTTGAGCCACCAGTAATAATCAATAATAAAAAATGTGTTTATTGAAAGATAAACTGCTTGAGCAGGGAGATCTCAAACCAAGTTAAGTCTCAAAATGTTTAACAAGTTACATTGTCTTATAAAGGCCATTAGAAGATTTTCAAAAGGAATGTTACAATAATTGGTTAATATTTAGGTATCTTATAAAGGAGGATCTTACAACACAAGGAATGATCATGGATTGGTTAGTACCAGAATACTTTTTATTTCTGATAGGCTATTTCTAATTAATTAATATAAAGCCACTTGTTGCCAATTGTTGCCTAAATTGCAACTTTTGAAGACTATGCTCCTTTTTTGTGGGAAAGCCCCTGTTTTTATTTTAAAAGTGTCACTTCTTGGAAAGGGGGTTGCTCCTGGCAATGTCAAGGCAGGCAGCTTTTCATTTTACATAGCATACGTAAGAAAATATTCCAATTAAATAACATATAAGATTCATAAAATATTCATAAGTGAGTAATTAAAACAATATTATAATTATCATCAGGCCTTTATTAATAGAATAGTACACATTTTGTCATACTAGGATATGTAAAATGTTGAAACTACTTTTTTTCCTCAAGCATTTTTTCATTGTTCCACATTTTTACAATTGTGATGTTAAAATATTTGATTACTATCATATCAAAAGAGCATATTTATAATTTCTCTATTGACTTTTATAATTTAAACAGGTATATTTTTCAACTATTTCTTATCTTCATTAAGATCAGATCTCTAAAATATTTTTAGAGAAATTATATTTCTAATGCCAAAAACATAAGTCTGAATGGCATTGGTGTTTTTATAATTTTTATTGATTATTATCAATTAATTTTCTATATTGATACATAATTTTATATTATACCCAGCATATATTAATTAAATGTTAGTTATAAATGTAAGAATATAGTGATTCCTTGTGGTGTTCCAATGTCATGGGAGTCAAATAGACATTTTTACCCCCATCTTGAACTTTTAATTTATTAATTCTGTGACATCTTACTAAATAATTATCTACTATGCTGTCTTCTCATTTGTAAAATAGGGATAATAACATCCATCATATGAACATTTATATAAAATAACCTAAATTATGTATGATTTGCATATTTTTTCTTTTTTAAGAACATATTTATTTATCACTTCAATTGTTGATTGTATATTCATTGGATTGATTTTTTCATTCTTTTTATTATATATAATAAAATATTCTGTTAACTGTCTCTTAATGTATTTTCTATATTTATCTAATAGATTACCAGTGCATTGCTTATCAACTCAAATGAATGTCTTATACTAACAGAATTTTGAAATGTTGATGTCTTGGATAACAATTATCTCATCTCTATGCTTTTTACATTTATTCTATTGCTTCCAGATTTACATTTATTTCCTTCTGGAGACCTAGTATTCATTTATAGTTTTCAAATTATTTTCTGATATTTTTAATACTTTTCTTGAACAATCTGGTATTTGTTATGCTGTGAATGTGATTCTAATTTTATCTCTCACTGTATATATAAATATATATATATACTTCTTTATTTCTAAAATCCTTAATTAATATAAAGCTAAAATGGATTATTTTCTTTTCCCAAATTTCCCATAGCTTTATCACTTAAAAATGACAAATATGGTTATAAAGAATGACTCTCAAATGCTTAAAGAAAATATTTTTTAATATGCTACATGGTTTCCTCTGGATTTATCTATATATTCATTCTGTGTTTTACAAATGTACATATAGGAGTTAGAGTAAAACCATAGATTGTATTTGGAATCTTTTCACTATACTAAAAGATTTGGAATAAATGTAAGCAACTTAATTGGAAAAAAGTAAAGAGCTTATTTGCCTTTGGTATTAGGATAGTAGTGGAAAAATTTATTTCTCCATTCTTTATCATGAAAATAATTCCTAAATAAGAAGAAAAAGAAACATGGTTGCAAATTCCACCTCCTGCTCTTATCATAAACGCAAACAAGAAACTCAGAGCAGAAACAGAAGTGCAGGGGTTCTTTTTTTTTTAAAAGATTTTTATTTATTTATTCATTTATCCCCCCCTTGCTGCTTGTGCTCGCTGGGTCAGCTAACCACACCGTGTGGGCGGGCTTGCCTTCACCAGGAGGCCCCGGGAACCGAACCTGGGGCCTCCCATATGGTAAACGGGAGCCCTACTGATTGAGCCACAGCTGCTTCCCAGTGTAGGGGTTCTTAACCAGGGTTTAAGGAGAAAGATTTCAGGGGTCCATGAGCTTGAATTGAAAATTTTAAAAAGCCATTATTCTTGTGGGGACGTGTTGGTGTGGGTGTGATATATATATTAAATAATACACAGTATAGTGTGGACTTAGTATGATTTTTATTTTGATGTAGCATGTTCCAAGTGCAGTGGATAACTGTCTGCAAAAAGTTTGGTAAGGATGGTGGAGATGGTTTTATTTCATCATGAGAAAGCTTGAATTTCTAAATGTTTGCCTAAAATGACTGCTTGAACAGATGTGAACCATGTTAGGTTATCAGGTGCTGAAATTATGAGAAAGTTGTAAAACGTAATTTTGAATAATCCTAAAATTTAATTTAAAGACATGCCAATGTTGAATGTCATAAAACTATCTGCCGTTACATTCTGAGAAGGCGTCTGTGGTTTTTACTTGACTGGCAAAGGGGTCCATGGAACAAAAAAGGCTAACCCTTGATATAGAGGGATATCAGAAGGAAAGGAGAGAGAGAGATAGGGGGGGCTCAAAAAAAAAAAAAAAAAAAGAAAAAGAAAAAAGAAAAATGATAATCACAGGTAAGAAATTAAGCCAATTTTGGAAGCAGTATGTGGAACAATATATGCTCTTGACTATATTATGAGGGGTTTGCAAATAAATTAGATGTATATGAACAGGATGTAAAAGTGATTAGAGACAATGGAAACCCCTATCACTTTTCCACAATGGTAATAGATCTGTTTAAACGCACTACATCTGGGTTCAGTCTTGTAATTAACACATTGTTCCAAATTAATCTAATTTCCCCATGTTATGATTGAATGCATTTTGTTTTATTATTTTGAAAGGTAGAATATTCATATGTGCAATGGTTCAAAAGTTTGCAATGTGCTTTTCAGGTATTTCAGTGTTTCTGTTCTTAGTTATTTTTTTAAAAGATAATTTATAAAATATATTTTTATAAAATATTTAACCTATTTTTGTATAAATTTTCTACTATGTGCAAAGACAGAATTTCTAGGCACCATTTTCCCCACTCATCTCTACTTTTATTGTATTTTAGGTATTGAAATCCTAAAATATAATCAGGACATCCAGATATGCTCCTGAGCCTCAGAAACAAATGGAAGAATATAATTTTGAAACTACAATAAAAATAAAAATTTTCAGTAAAGAAAGAAGACTCAATTTACTACAATTGAATGTACTCAGGAAAATTGATATAAAATTATAAATATTGAAAAATTATATTGTAAACTTACTGTATATAAAACAATTTAAGATATTATGAGCATCCAATGGCTGTTGCAATATGTCTGAGATGTGAGTGTGCTGGGTATAGTCATAGAATTGCTATGATTCCAGACCGACTAAAGCAGACTGATGTATTTTGGAGAGTGGTAGGATGAGATCAGCATAGTATTCAGGGACAATTTATGGCCCTTTAAGGCATATTAAATATTTTGGATTTCACTCAGTGTGAGAGAGGAAACCATTTGAATTTTGTCAGATTAGTGAGGGTAGGAGATGTGGAAGAGAACAATAATAAAATTCTGATTTTTTCACAAGGAAATATATATATATATATTTAAATATATATTATGAGTGTCCAACTAAGAAGTTTTTTTTTCTTCATATATAGTAAATAAAAAAACATGCTACTGGCAGAATTTCCCACAGCATTATTCTGTTTTACTATGATTATATCCCCACTAACTGGAAGAGGGCCAGGCACATAACAGAAATTCAAAAAATATCTGTGTACCAAATTAATTAATGCTAGAAAGAAGGGATCGATGTATGTTAGATGTTTTAGAAAAGAAAAATTGACCCTTGAATTTTATATGAAAGTTATCATTGGATTGTAAAGAAAAATAATGAATGAATATTTCTGAAATTATAATAACTCAAGAAATGGAATTCCCATAAGATTTTTCTTTTATCATAAAGAATCAATTTCTTCAATCAAGTGAACAAAGGAGATCTAAATCAAAAGTGTTTATGACAAGTATTGAATACATTTAAATATATGATTACAACTTAAAAGATGAACATGTATATATTTGCAGAAGAAATATTTAATGTTATATCATGATAGATAATATAAATTTAAAAACTTGGGGCAGAGAAGTGGAAAAAAATGTGACAGTTAGTGTAAATATTATGACTTTTACATCTTTTATTGCCAGAGGCATTGGAAATTCAATTTATTTAATGCTTATAATTATAATAATAGAGGTAAATAAAACAGAAAAAGGACACAGTGTGAAAATATACATGTGGTATTTTAAAAAATAGATTAAGTTAAATATAATAGCATAATATATTCTAGATTATCTATCTACTAGATATAAAAATATAATTATCTTTATTAGAATTTATCTTTTCATACTAATAATATACTATAAAGGACCTGAAGGCCTTGGCAATACCACACAATGGCATTTCCCTTCTTTCTCTCAGATATTATCCAATTTCTGAAGGTAATATCTACACTAATTGGGTAGATTTAATAATTCTCTATGTATCTATTCGCCTATAACTTTGTCAAATTGTTGTATGTGCTTTTCATTCTCTTAATGGTATAAATATGGTCTCTATATTTTGCAGCTAAATCTAATCTCTCTTAGATGTAATTACATTTGTAATTATTGGTACCTGTAAAATGGGAAAGGTAGAACTTTCCAGAATTGATGAAAGATGTGATAGACATTCAATTTTTAAAAAACACTCAGTTTTAAGCAGAAATAATGGAAATAAATTCATATCTACATATCATACTAAAACTACAGAACCAAAGAGAGAATTACAGGGAAAAAATTGTAAAAAAAGTTAGCAGAGAAAGTAAATCACCTAAGTATAAGGAAACTGAGTTAGACAGACCTCAAAATGATACGTTGACAGCGGAATCTTCATCAGCAAGAATAAAGACAAGATGATATGCAGTAATATTGTCAAATTCTTGGAATAAAATTGTCAACTTAGAATTTGTAACCCAAATTATTAGAAAAGGAAAATAAATGTAAATTAGAAAGGAGATTTATATATCTTTGCTTTATTATGTAGTTAATATTTTGAAATTTTATTACACTGTAGTCAGAAAATACAGGCTCTAAAATTCTGTTGTATACCATCAATATTTATTTAGTGTCTATGCTTATGAGGAAGTTCTCATTTTCAATGGGGTCTGGAATATAAATGTGAGTATATGTAATGCATTTTATTCACATACTCAAACAAACACGCACACATATATGTAAGAATACAATGCACTGTATTATTCAGAATAATAATATTCTTATTTAGTTTAGTGAGTTTTGTCCATTAAAATCTAAGAGTTTATAAATTCTATAAGTATGTTTGTTTTTCCACTTTTATGATTCAGTATTGCTTAGATATGAATATTCCCAAACATTAAATTTTACTGTTGTTATTTTTCATTTAATTTTATGTCTATTAAAGTAAGAAATGTACTTCATTTTCATAAATGCCCAATGGTTAAATTATTTTAATTATTATTAATATTTCCACTTAGTTTATTCCTCTTTTAATACATATTTCTTTGTAATTAGCCCTGTATTTCAAAATAGCTTGTTTGTAATCCAAACTTCTTGATTTTATTAAAACTTGATTGGAATCTATGAGGACATGCATAGTTTTGTCCAGTGAGGAGATTTGCTGAAGCAAAATGGACTTGGCTATTTTACTGGGAAAATCTTCAAATGCCTCTATGTAGAGTTCTTTAGTCAGGGTAGGAAAGGAGCAGTTGCTTAACTATGTAGTAGAGAGAGAGAATATGGGGGTGGGCCTCAATTATTTTAACCCCACTTTGTAAAACAATTTAAATGTCTGGTGCCTCCAGTTACTGATCTCCTTTGCCCTTGTTTCTTGCTTTACCATCCAGACTGTTTGCTTTCCAATTTCTTTAGTTTTCTATAATAAATTTTTTTTTTGCTGCTTTCCAGTTTCCATTTTTAAAAACCTATCATTTGTTTTAAATAACTTTGCTCTTTTAGTTTGTCTTTGTAGGTTTTTGCCCCTTTAATATCTTTATTGTAATATTTACTGCAGTAGCAGGATGGAATGAGGCATATGGAATTAAACACCCGTGTGTTTAAGCAAAAGAATATAGTTTTTATCAATAGAAAATCACCCATTCATATTTATCTATAACTTGTTAAGTCTACCTTACTTGCTATCAGCTTTGTGCCCCTGATTTCTTTTGGTTTGCATCTGCGTGACTTGGTTTTGCTTATGGATCTCTTGCAAAAAAGACTAGAATAGGATTTTGCTACTTTACCCAATTTGAGAGTTTTCATGTTTTAGTAAAAAGATTTGATCCATTTACATTAATTGCCATAACTCATACCTATCAAATTGTGCCTGTCAAGTTTTCTTATAGATGCTTACCTAACTATGGATATATTCACATTTTCCTATATATTTCTAATATATATATTTAATTTTCCTTGAGTAAAAGTAAGAAGTTATTTCCCTAAAATCCATTGACCATGGCTTTATTTATCCATTCCACAATTTTTGGTTGTATCTATTTTTATTCCTGATCATATTACATCCTTATTTGTGTTTCTATAAACTTTTTTCTTATTTTTATAATTTTGGAAATTATGAGCATAATGCATTTTGCATATTTTCATTCTTGTTCAATAGAATATTATTTTAACTATGAATTTCATTCCAGGCAGAGTTTCAGCACCATCCCAAACACTATGGGCACATAGTTTACTATCTGATTATGAAGTTACTTGGACAATGATCCATTTTTTATTTCTATTTTGTCCTAGTTTCCATGCCAAGTAGCAGATGGGGCTATTCTAGTCACTTTGTCAGTGCTCCTCTTAGTCCCACCACTGAGGAAATTAGCACATTAGGGAAATGCTGGATTGTGGGAATCATCATCACCAGTATGCTATCGATCTGTTTTGGATGAGCTTGTTTTTGGACCTCCCAGGATAATGGTCCCTTGAAAATGGATTATCTCAATAATTTCTCTGTTTCATGGTTCACTTAGGCACTGGCCTTTGCCCCAGGAATTAAGGAGTTGATTTTCTTGTTTAGATAAGATAGGCTTAATTTATTTCCCTTTTTGGAACAGGATAGTGTTTTGTGTGAGTTTTTGAACTACTACTGCTAATGGTAATTCCTTGTGTATGGCATATGGCTGCCACTCTTCTCTATAACTCATCATTGGGAAAAGATTTTTTCCAGTTTTATATCATGTTGTAATTTCAGTAATTGTTGTAGAAGAGGTAATATGGAAATGAGTTTGCAACTGTCAACTCTCTTATTTTATACTGCCATAATTTTTGGTGTTTTATAACAAACATAAATGTCAGGGATAGCTAGCTTCCCATGCCATTCAAATCTTACAGAATATTTTGCAATATTATTATTATTTTGTGAAATGAAATTTTATAATGTAAGATCCCAAGAATTCTTTGGGAAATTTTACATAGATGAAATGGAGAAGAATTGACAACACCATAGCATTTAGGTTTCTTCTCAAGGAATAAGACATATCACCCTATAAATATATATATTTTTTTACTTTTTCTTGTCTCAGGTATATTGTGTATCTTACTTAATATGGGTTAATCATTCTTCATGATAACACTATTCATAGACACTTAATGCTTTATATTATTGTAAATGGTATTTCTTTTATTTATTATATAATTGTAACCAACTGTTCTTATAGATGTTTTGCCGAATTCTTTAGGGAATCTAAGGACTCAAAAGAAAATTAAAACTAAAAAAAAATTTTTCTAGGTCACTGCTCAAACTATGCATTTATTCTCATACTTGCAATTCTAATGATTAACTTTGATCATAAAATGCTTTATACTGATCTTGTGTAAATGGCCCCCTAAAAGATATGATATTTTATAAACAAGGAACTATTAATTCCACAACATTTAAATTTCATAATCTGAACACAAACTCTTAGATTCTTCACTTATACATTAAAGTCAGCATATAAATGTCCCTAGGATGACAAGTCACATTGAGAATTTATGAAAAAGTTTGTGATGTTTAAATTTGTATGTCCATTTGACTAGTTTATAGGGATCAGTTGTTTAGTCAAACATTAGCCTAGATGTTGCTGTGAAGATATTTTGTAGATGTGATTAATATCTGCAATCAGTTGACTTTAATTAAAGATTACTTTCTAATACATATGTGGGCCTAATCTAATTTTTGCATCCTTGAGAACAAAAACTGAGATTTCCCAGAAAACAAGAAAGTCTACTTGAGTCTACATTCTCAACTTCTGAGTTCCAGTTTGCCAGCTTGCCCTTCCAGAATTAGAATTTATAGCCCTCATCATTGCATGAGCCAATTTCTTAAACTAAATCTCATATGTGTGCATATGCATGTGTGTGTAGACATATATATATGTGAAGACACATGTATATATGTATGTAGGTAAGTAGGTATATATGCACAAATATCCTATTGCTTATGTTTCTCTGGAGAACCCTAATTGACAAAGTATATTTTAGAACACCAAAACAACAACAACAAAAAACACCTCTCTACAGAGTGAAACAATATTCAAGTCAGATAGAGAAAAATATAAAAATTTAAATTCAGAAGATAATTTGTTGAATTTGGAAATAGCTAATTAATCTACACATTTGCTCCTAGGGACAGTAAAAAACAATCAAATAAAAGCACTTTATGTTTATATTTTATTACTTCTATTATTAGTAATAGTATCTTAATGTACCCCAGAAAAAAAGATCATAAATTAAAATATTAATTCTAATAATTAGGGAATTTTAGAAAAATCTCATTAAACTTATAGAAAAGATTTCCATAAAAATAAAAAAATAATATAAAAATAATAATTGCTTGCCACAAACAGAAATCCCCATGCAGAAAATATCCAACATTTTAATGATTATAAATGAGTTAGTAAATGAATGTTTTGATATGCCTATCAGTTTTTATAGTAAATGGCATGGCTTCAAAACACTTAAGTTCTTCTTGAAGAGATATGACAATAAAAAAGTGACATGTAAAATATCTGATAGAATAAAATAAGAAATGAATAAAGAATGATAAATAGTTGTCCAAACTTGGGAAGGATAGAAGCCTTTTGGGTAAGTTGATTTCAGTGAAGATAAGATTTAAAATGAGACTTGAAGATTAGTTACAATTTTGGTTGACAGAAATAGAGGAAGAATGGTATTCTCCATAATTAGGAAAAGATAAAGTTAAAACTGTGGAAAATTTTTAAGGAAACTAATTTTGTTTCAGAAGGGAGAATAGAAAGACCAGAGGAATAATAAAACTTTTAAGGCAGGGGTGTATTTTAGAGAAGCTTACATGTTAAGTGGTGGAGTTTGGAGTTTATTTTGAAAATAAGTGGTTCTTCTATTTCTTTTAATACATATTTTATTTTTTCTTAAAGATACTTAGATTACATAAAATGTTACATAAAAAAATAAGGGATTCCTATATGCCCCAATCCCCACACTTCCCATTTCCCCCCACATTAACAACTTCTTTCATTAGTGTGGCATATTAATTGCAATTGATGAACACATTTTGGAGCATTTCCACTAAAGATGGATTATAGTTTACATTGTAGTTTACACTCTCTCCCACTCAATTCTGCAGGTTATGGCAGGATATATAATGGCCTGTATCTGTTGTTGCAATGTCATTCAGGACAATTCCAAGTCCTGAAAGTGCCCCATATTATACCTCTTTTTCCCTCTCTTTGCACCCTTTTCCCTTTTTCAGCACCTCCAGTGGCCACTGTCTCCACATCAAAGATATAATTACTTCCATTGCTAGAATCACAATAAGTCTATAGCAGAATACCAATAAGTCCTCTCTAGTCCATAGTTTATTCCCAAATCCTGAGGATTCTGGGATGGTGATGCACACTCCACCTCTAATTGAGAGGGGGCTTCAATCCCCTTTGGTTGATGGATGGGACTCTTTTGCTTGCTGTTGTAGACTCTCTCGGTTCCTTGGTATGGCAGTTATCCATCTTCATATTCTTGTTAGTTGTCCTGGATGAGCCCAATGAACTGGAGAGTAGGTGTTGCAACCCCACTGAGGCTCAGGGCCCAGCTGCCAAAGATTCAAGTCTCTTGGGCATACACCTACCAACTCCAGCACCAACTATAGGTTCAAATAGAAGGAACAGAAGAGGCAGGTGTAGAGAAGTCACAACTGAGTGCAACTTTGTCACATTCAAGAGCACAAACTCCAAATTAAAGCCCACTGGCAAGGCACCAAATTCTGGAGCTTTCTGCCATGATTATAGGACTTGGGTGTCTCCATAGTCCTCAGGAGCCCCATTATTTGTGTTCATATCTAATTTGGCAGCCTATGTGATCCTGCTGAGATGTGCATAAGTGTTACCTCTGGGCTGACCTCCTCACTCAATGAACAAACTAAAAACCAGAAGGAGATGCAGAACATGGAACAACTAATCAGAGCTGTCCAAACAAATATCATGAACCAACTTAAGGAGGTGAAGGAAGAGATTAAGGATATTAAGAAGACACTGGAAGAACATACTGAAGAAATTGTAAGCATACATAAAAAGATAATGGATATGATGATGATTAAAAGCATAATGCAAGAAATAAAAAATACACTGGAAGCATATAACAGCTGATTTGAATGGGCAGAGGAAAGAATTAGCTATGTGGGAGACAGTACATCTGAAATCAAACTGATAGTAGAACAGATAGATATAAAGATAGAAAAAATCCATCAGTGACTTAGGGATCTGAATGACAACACAAAATGCACAAACATATGCATTATATGCATCCCAGAGGAGAAAAGAAGGGAAGGAGAACAGAAGGAGTGTTGGAGGAAATAATGCCTGAAAACTTCCCAATCCTATTGAGGGAGATGGATGCAAATGTCCAGGAAGTGCAGTGCACACCAAAAAGTGTAAATCCCAACAGCTTACACCAAGACATATACTTGTCATATTGTCCAATGCTCAAGGCAAAGAGATAACACTGAAAGCAGCAAGAGAAAATAGAACCATCACATACAAGGGAAGCTCAATATGATTAAGTGTTGGTTTCTCATCTGAAACCATGGAGGCAGGAAGGCAGTGGTATGACATAGTCAGGGTGCTAAAAGAAAAAACTTCCAGCTAAGGGTTCTCTATCCAGCAAAGCTGGCATTCAAAAATGATGGCGAGTTCAAAATATTCACAGATAAAGAGAAATTAAGAGAGTATACCAACAAGAAACGTGCCATTCAAGAGATACTAAAGGGAGTGCTGCAGGTTGAAAGGAAAAAACATGAGAGAGAGAGAGTTGGAGGAAAATGTAAGAACAACTAAAAAGACAAAAAGAGAAATAAAAACAACATATGATATACATAAACCTAAAGAAAATATGGCAAATGTAAGTAATTCCTTGAGAATTACACTGAACATTAATGGGTTAAACTCACCAGTCAAGAGACACAGGTTGGCAGAATGGGTAAGGGAATATGACCCATTTATATGTTGTCTACAAGAAACCCACTTTAGACCCAGGGATTCAAGGAGGCTGAAAGTGAATGTCTGGAAAACAATTTTACAAGGAAATAACAACCAAAACCAAAAAAGGGCAGGAGTAGCTATACTAATATCAGAAAAAAATAGGCTTTAAATGCAAAACTATTTTAGAAGACAAAGACAGACACTATATATATTAGTAAAAGGGGTTATCTTTCAAGAAGAAAGAACGATCATAAACATTTATGCACCTACTTGGGGTGCCTCAAAATATATGAGGCAAATACTGGAAAGGCTAAGTGGAGAACAGATGCCTCTACAATTATAGTGCGGGATTTTAATACACAAATGTCATGATTGGATAGAACATCTCAACAGAGAATCAATAAAGAAACAAAGGCTCTAAATAATACATTAGAGGATCTGGACCTAATAGACATATACAGAACACTAAACCCAGATACAATGGGATATACTTTCTTCTCAAGTACACATGGATCATTCTCCAAGATAGATCATGTGCTAGGCCACAGAACAACTCTCAATGAATTCAGAAAGACTGAAATTATACAAAGTAATTTCTCTGGAATAAAGCTTGAAATTAGTAAGGGCCAGAGAACCAGATTAGGCACAAAGATATGGAAGAAAATAAATGGTTCTTAACCTATCTTGTGTCAGAGTTACCCTTTGACAATCTGTTAAAAATTATAGATTATTTCAGTTGTGTATTAAAGAAGTCTTATCTTGACTTGCAAGGGACAATTCTAACATTTTCAGTAATTTTGTTTGCCAATTGATATTAGGAGCCTGAAATCTGCCCTAGTAAAAGTATTTATACCATTGAAAATAACAGATGATAAGATCAGTTTGTCTACCTGCTTGATTCTCAAGAGTAAGGTTAGTTACCATTTTGTAGTTATTTAGGAGTCATTAAATTATTAAAATTAGAAATAATACAGATACACTGTTTTAAAATGAATAATACAGCAGAACAATTCTAAATTCAGTGGAGGATGGAATTATAGAATTTAGTATTATGAGTTATAATGTTATTGGGGTAAACTCAGATTTAGCTATCCATTTTTTAAGTTATCACTTTTAAATATTTATTTTATGCCAAGCATTTTCATAATCACTTTTTGCACCTTATTTCATATATTCCACAAAACAATCCAATGTGGTACATAGTATTATGCCAAGTTTATGGAGACAGTAGCTGTGCTTTAGAGCTATTAAATACCTTGTTCAAATTTATAGTCCATACTTGGTGGAGCCAGGAATTGAACCTAGTTTAGTATTAATCAAAGTTCATGCTCTTTAGCAATAGTCCATCTGTCTTATTTTGCCAAAGGATGGCTAATGCAAAGTACCAGACATAGGTTGGCTTTGATAGTGGGAGTTTCATTAAGGGAAAATCTTACAGCTCCAAGTCTGTAAAATGTCCAAATCAAGGCACCATCAGAGATGCTTTTTCACTAAAGTCAGTTACTGATGATCCTGTCATCCTCCTACATGGCAATCAGGCATGTGTCAGGGCTTATCTCCTCAGCCTTCAGCTGCTCATTGGGCTCAGTCTCTTGGGGCCTCTTTCCAGACCCTGGGACCTCACTCAGCCTCTCATGGTTTCTCTGCCTTTCAGAAGCTGTAGGCAAAACTGGAGTATTCTCACTACTTTCTCCTTTTTCTCACATGGTATGATTAAAAATGTTGGCTTCCCTTTTTTGTGTGTCTCTTCCATTGTCTCCATTTATCTAAGACCCAGCAAGAAGACAGAAACCCAACCTGTGTCATGCCTCACTGCCATAGTCCATTCAAAAAGATGCAACACCCACAGGGAATGGGTTAGTTAAAAAACATAACCTCTTTATGGGATTGACCAAATACAATTTGCCACAGTCTATCCTATGAATCTCAAAAAGACATGCTCTTTCCATATACAAAATACATTCATTATATCACAATATTTCAAAAACCTTAAATTTCAGTAGAAATGATAAGTACAAAATCTCATAAAAATCATTATAGGCATGCAGCCTGTCATTGGTCCGAAATTCCCTTCTGACTGGAGACCTGTGAAACTAAGAAAACAAGTTATCTGTTATCTTCTTCCAGTATACAAAGGAGAGACAGACATAAGATAAATTTTGCTTTACAATAAAGAGAAATTGGAAGGATAACAGGTATCATGGGTTCCAAACTGTTTCAAAAACCTGCACCACATGCTTCATTAGATTTCAAAATCTGAATGTCATCTATAGAATGGTGGTTTCTTCTCCTTGGGACTTCATGGAGGTCTGACCCTTCCAAGGGCTTGCCCAGCAGCCAGCTTCTTGGTTCCACCTCATCTAACATCTGGGTGACAACCAACACCCTGACCTCACCCTCCAAGAACATTGGAGTGAGGGCCACACTTTCCTCAATCTCTGAGGGACAGTCTCAACCCTCTTAGTACAGTGGGTGGTGGCAACATTTTCCCTAATCTCTGGCTTGGAATCACAAGTTCAACCTCCTCAGAACAGTGGGGTGGTAACCTAACTCTCTCTAATCTTTTGGGAATGTTCTCCACCTCTCTGTATCCTGGGGCAGCCAAACATTCTCCGAACAGCAGGCTGGAAGATCCACCCTCTTCAAATGCCAAGTCAAACTCACCCTTCCTGTACATAACCGTGTGGTACATCTTCTGGCCTGTGAAGATGTCCCAAGTCCAGATGTCAGCTTCCAGGGTTTACCTCTTGAAGCATTTTTCCTTTTTCTTGAAGCCATTTCTCCCCTCCCTGTCCCTTTTAGTCCAGACTGACAGTGATTTCATTCATACTGATCTCACAAAGAGCTTGTTGGTTTAGCATTCAAGAAACAAGGGTCTAAGCCAGCAGACAATAAGACTTTCCACAGTGCCTTTCTGGATAACTGCATTTCTAATCCTGACTTAAAAGGAAATGGCTGCTTGTTTCCAAGTTCAGTTATGTCCTCACATGGGGCACTATCCTATGGAGACTTATTTTCCAGAAGCTTGGAATTTCCTGAATCATCAATTTCTGGTTTCTTTGTGCCCAACAGTTTAGTTCTCTGCTTATCTTTTTCTTCTTACATTTTGTTAAAAGCTTCAAGGAAAAACCAGGCCACATTTTCCACATTTAATTTGGAAATCTCCTCAGCTAAGTGTCCAAATTTGTCATTTTCAAATTCAGCCTTCCATCTAACATCAGGAGTCAATTTTGCCAAGTTATCTGCAACATTAAAACAAAGATTACCTCTCTTCCAGTTTCCAATAACACATTCATCATTTCCATCTAAGACCTTATCAGAACCATGTTTAGCAACATATTTTTATCAGCAGTCTCTTAAAAGCATTCTAGGCATTTTCTATCAAGCACCAAACAATTCCTCCAAAAAATACCCCTAACCCATTTATAAAGCTGTTTCAACATTTCTGGTAATTGCAAGCAGTGTCACCCAACTGTCCTGGTAACAATTTCTATCTTAGTTTGACAAAGGGCTGCCAATACAAACTACCAAAAATGGACTGACTTTTATAATGGAAATTTTATTGGGGGAAAATCTCACAGTTCCAAGACAGCAAAAATGTCCAACTCAAGGCACCATTATAGATACTTTCTCATCAAAATCAGCTACTGGTGATACTGTTATCTTGCCACATTGCAATCAGGCATTTGGCAGGGCTCCTCTCCTTAACTTTGAGCTGTTCCTTGGGCTCAGTCTCTTGGGGGTCTCCTTCTGTGCCTCTGTACTTTTCTAATTCCAGATTCTCTGGGATTTCTTTCAGCCTCTCAGTGCTTCTCTGCCTTTCTGCCACTGTAGGTGAATCTGGAGTTTTCTGTCTACTTTCTCCTTTCTCTCACATGTCAGGATCAACAATGATGGCTTCCTTTTTCTGTGTGTCTCTTACTCTGTGCTCCATCTATATAAGACCCAGGAAGAGGATGGAAACAACCTGTGTCATGCCTCACTGACATAGTCCAATCTAAAGGGCTCTGCACCCATAGGAATGTATTAATTTTTTAAAAATCTCTTTTTGTGATTCACTAAATTCAAACTGTCACACCACCCAAGAATCAGGAAATCTTTACCATTAACTGGACAACTCTAAGAGGTCCAGTCTACCTTTTGACAGTGGGAACATTGATGTTACAAGCCAAACTCAACCAGGCAGGGTACCAGTTTTACAGGGGAAGAAAATGATTTTAGCTTAAGATTCAGTGAGGTTGAAAATTGCACATAGGGATTTTTGAATTCAGGTTGTTCTCACAATTAGTGCCAGTTCCTAGTCCTATTAAATTCATACAGTAGATGAAAGTGGTCTAAAAAAAATGATTTCCACTTTGCAAGGCAGACAATGGATTAAATTAAATGGAGAATGGAGTCATAGAGCTGAGTTTAAGTCCAGAAATAAAGTTGCCATATCCAGACAGGAAATGACAAATGAGTTTTGTAATTAATTTCACTTTTGGTACTCATAATAACTCCATAAAGAAAAAACAGGGCCACTATATGGCAAACTACTTAGGTTCTTATTTATCTTCTTATACCCAATTCCTAAACAGTGCTTGACGCATAAAATTTGTTCAGCTGAGGCTAGTTAAATGAATTATTATTTCTATTTTATAGTTGAGAAAATGAGACTTTCCCAAGTTCATTTAACTTTGAATGACAGGATGCAGAATTCAAGAGCTGAAGTTCAGCTTCCAAGTCTAGGATTTTGTATGTCAGCTGGCTGACTTAAGTTTCTGAACTGCCTTATATTCCCCAAAGATTTTAGACCGATGACCTATTCTTTTCTCTATTTCATGCGACTTCCATTTGCTCTTTTGTCAAATGGCAACAATTCAATAAATTAAGCAAAACAGATGGAGAAGCACATCAAGTCAGCAGTACACAATCCACTAAGGTAATTAAGCAATTACTTGCAGGAACACATTCCTCCCCCAAATATAATAATGTGTAGCATTATCAACATTTTTCTTGCAGAAGATTAAAAGCATTAAGAAAATTAAGCATCATTAAAAGGCTTGCCATGAAATTACATAGCAAATTATTAAAGTTAAACCCATTTTTGATTCATCAACATATTTTTGTTCTTTTATTAGTGAGGATCAATTTAGTGAAGGAGAAAAGAGAACAAGGAGAAAGGGAAGATGGAAAACCAAAGAGACTGGCATAGTCTTATGTCAAAGGAGATTAGTGGCAAGTTTCCAGCCTGGTGCTATAAAAACCTTACTTAGAGACCTCTTCTCCATAAATTATCAAGAAACATAAACTAGAAAGGAAAAGAAAAAGTATGGAGAGACTCATCTCTAAAACCTGTGTTGATAAATAAATTCCTTTTTGTATTCTCCAATGCTAGTCAGCAGCTGATGGCAATCCATACTCCCCACCCTATACACCCCCCCACACACACACATACACATGCAAACATATCTCTGCATTAAGTGAAAAAAGGACTGAGGAAAAAGATGATGAGATATTGATAGCTAAAGCAGCACAGCAGGGTACAGAAAGCTGCTCCTTGCCCCTGTCGGACCTAAGGGTAAATAATCCTTGGGCATCAGATCCCAGATGTAAACATGACCTTCACTTCTGCTTTGCAAATACCAGGCTGACTGATTTCAAAGTACTGTAGGGGATGGTTAATGATCCTACATATGTTTGGAAAATGATACTGATCAATGTGTAGGCTAACACTGACTATGATCACCTCTAACACATGTGTAGTGTTTTTTTTTATTAGCATAAATTATAAAACATAGGCCTTACCATTTGCTGTAGTGGGAAAAATAAGGTGATCAATTTTTTTAAAAAGTATTTTTGTCCTGGGACCTCATATGATATTAGGAAGGTATGTTAATCTCAGGAGAAAGCATTTTTGTGAGGAAGACAGCCTTTATGTGATCAAAAAGTATTATTGCAAATATTAGTAACATAAAAAAGAGTTTAGGAGAAGTCACACATGGCTTTTCTATATGCCGGACCTCTGGGCAGAAGCCACACATGTTAATGGAGATTTGAATGAAACCCCACTTAACTATATTCCCATGGGTGTTTTTACCAGATAGGGAACTGAGGATAATTTTTGGAACAAATTCAGAGTATGGAAAGGTGAAGAAAGGAAGAACATTTCTCTTTAAAGAGCAGGTATATTATTTTCAATAGAAAATAAGTGGCAGACAGAGGGATTTTTCTTTTCCTTTTAAACATTATCTCTTAAACCAGCTGTTTTAATAAGAATATTTGGCAGGTTAACCAATGGATACTATTTATTTCTCTTGAGGGGGATTTCTACTAAGTGTATTTGTCCAAAGTGTGCAAATCAGAGCTCACAGGCAGTGCTTCAAACAATGATCCCAAATACTGGGCCATAGAATGATAACAATAGAATCATCCCAGAGCTCCATAGAAAAATGCACATGTTTTCGGCCCTAAGCCTCTTCAAGTGATTCAGAAAGTTTAAAGTGGGGCCCAGAAATCATTATTCTGTGATCTCCAGAAGAATGCTATTATTCCCAAACTCTAAACCGTGCAGACTGGGAAACTACTGTCCTGAATATAGACAATAAAGCAATAGTCCTAACTGAAGTGGGATAAAAAAGCAAAGGTGACAAGATGCTCAGAGAAGGCATATAGAGCCATGAGTATAATTTGGAAGAACAAAAGGGACCATGTGCTGTTATTTTTACAGTTTTGAAATCTTAATCTGTATAATACAAGGACCAATCAGTGTCACTCTACTTTATTGAATCATTATGTTGAATAGCCACATGACATTTCTCCCAATCTTCTTCTTATTATTACTAATATTCAGAATAATGCTAAGTTTGATCACATATTGAATCTCTTTCTTATGACAAGATTACCATACATATTCTTCCTTGGAGTAAATATGAAGGACTTGTGTGTATTATAAGTCAGGGGATTGGAGCTTGACTGTCCACACTGAATTCAACCCTTGACAGGAAGTTTTGTGTAGGAGAACCACGCATGTCTGCATTTTCTCAAAATCTGAAATAGAGTTGCCTTTTAAGGGCTTATATGCCATTTTTACTTAACTAAATATCACTAAGGTTGTGACTGCCTCAATCAAGTTGATGATTTAAAAATTATTGCAGTGAATTGGATCAGTAAAGCATGAGTCAAAGGCCACCCCAAATTCCTTCTTCTTTCTGCTTAACCACATATTAAGGCTGATCACCTACAATATAGTTTTGAATTCATTGGTCATTTAGACATGTTGCATTTTTATTCATTTGAAGTTCTTAAAGGAAAAATCAATCAATATATGAACTTCAGCATCTTAAAACCTAAATAATGTACCTTGAAAATTAATTGAGAATAAATCTGAAATTGCTGTGAAATACCATTGTTTTGGTCAGGCATTAATAAAAGTGTTTCCACAAATCAAGATTGTAAAAAAAAATCGTTGAACACACTGTCTACTCTACTAAAAACATCTCCATATTTTCACTATTTTAGATAAGGCAACATAGATTTCTTTAGTGCCCTTTAGGTCGGACTAAAAGAGTCCAGAAGACACAGCTAGCACAGCCAGAAGACAAAATAGTTGCTGTGAGTCTTGAAAGGAAAAAACAAGAATTGAATCCAGAGGAATGCCAATATTTGAGGATGCTGTCCATATTAAGTGAAAAGCTGCTATATGAAAATGAACTGAAATCTAAAGACTAATATATAAAGCCCAATTTCATTGTGAACTTAAGGCCTTTATTCTCATTTGCAAAAGGGAAAATAAAATATACTTGTTGCCCTGCCTATCACATGAGGTACTGGTATAACATAGGTAAAAATTACCTCATGGATGTTGTATACAAATGTGGGATGCTACTTTTCCAAAAGAATATTCAGTTTGGAGTTCAGAAGTCCAATGTTGGAGCAAAGGAAGAAGTTAAATCCAGATTTTATCAAGCCAGATAAGATGAGCTTGCTGCAGAAAAACACACCCCCATTATCTCAATTGCTTGAAACAAAAAATGATTTCCTCATTCTTACCACATTTCCATTGTGGTTAGCATGGTTGGCCTAGTCACTATCATAAGACAACTCAAGCTAATAGAATTGGGCTCATCACAAATATTGCCAACTGCCTTGAAAGAGGCGAAGAGCGCTTTGGAGGGTTTTGTACCAGTAAGAGCACACTCTGGCCCAGAAGTGTTGCATGCCATGTCTTCTCACAACTCATTGACCAGAATAAGTTACCTGCCCCCTCCCAACCAAAGAGACCGGAAAAGACAATCTCAACATGTCTCTGGTAGATGGAAAGGGAGAAATATTTGGTGATAAATAGTGATATCCGCTGCACCTAGATGTGCAGGTACTAATCAGGTTTAGAACTCAAGGCAAAACATTCAGTAATACATAAAGTGTGGACTAATTGAGAGAGTGATATTGCTCCTCAGGATACTGAGGGAAGAAACTCACAAACTTCCTATAACTGTTCTCAAGATATGACCATTAAACTCATAACATGAGCCAACTGTCTCCTACTCTAATGTAGGTAGCCCTTCTCGCATGGAAAGACCAGATCTGGAAGACAAGCCTACCCTTTATGATATAGGTGCCTGTGGAGGAATTGAGGAATTTTTTACTGTATGATGATTTTGAAGGACCCTGTGGAGGCCTCACAGTCTTGACAGGATTCTTCTTTCAAGTCCACCTGTTTATTTTCAAGCTAGTTTCTGAGCCACTCTGAAATTATTTTAGAAGGGTTCTCCATGTATGACCTGGATTATTGGCATCTCTCTCTCTCACTCTCTTTTAAACATTATAATATAATAACAAGAACTACTTCCAGTCTTGGTATCAGAAAAATCGTGAGTGTGGAGAAGGTTCTATCCGGTAACGGCAAGGGAAAATTAATGTGGTAGAGGGGTGCCTGACTGTCTGTGAACTGTCTGAGCAAGAAAGTTCTCTTATGATTTTGGGGACATGGGTGGAAGCTGTGGAATGCATTCTTTGTCTTTCTACAATTAATAATAATAGCCCCTAACATATTAAATGTGTTTACCAAGAGCTAGATTCTATAAAGGGATTTATATGGTATTACCTAATAAAATGTCCTCAACATCCTATGAGGTCAAGAATATTATTATACACACAGAGGAAGAATCCAGGATAGGACAGATTAATTAACTTGCCTCAGAACACATAGCTAGTGGCAGACCCAAGATACTAGCCTGGTAGGCTGGGTCCAGTGCTCTTGGTCTTACCCTGGGTGGGTGGTTAAATTCAATGGTATCCTCCACCGATGCCAGGAAGCATTGACGTTATTCTCTCTCCCCACTCTTTTCTCCAGAAGAGTTACAACATTTCAGTAAATGGAAACAGGCAGCTACCTACTCAAGTTTTAATGTCTGGGGACTAGGAAGGCATCAAAACCCAAAATACATTCCTTTAAACATAATCCGGTCCATGGAAGCCCAAAATAAAGTTTTCCTTCTTCTGATTAAATTTTAACTCAGAGTAATTTTATTGAGAGTTTGGCATTATTTATTTATCATCATCCTTATACATATTCTAATTAACATAAAACAACCACAAAAATATGAGGAAAAGTGTCCTAGAATTAATCTAAAGCATTATCATTAAACTAAAAATAGCGTGGGACAATAGGAAGCAGGACCACAGAATCAATGGGGACAAAAATCAAATCAAGAAACTCAGGGCTGCGTATCTAGGAGGCAAGGCAGAAAGACTAGCAATTACATTCAAAGAGCACAGTAAGCCTTGCATATACTTAAGAAACATTTGAGAAATGGGTATATTAAAACACTAATAAAAATATATGGAGTAAAGAGAAAATATGAAGAGAGGTTCCTATGAAGAAAATAATCAGAACATGAACATGATTAAATATAAATATGCATATGCGCACTAACAAATCAATCTTGAAAACATTTTTACAAAGGTGTGGAATTTGGATTAACGGTATTTAGAGGGAAAAATGGCGACACTGTCATAGTTTTCTTAAGTAGGAAAGAAAGGATAGAATCTAGAATGCAATTGGCTTTAGATAGAAGTAGGAAAGTTTACCTAAATTATCTGAAATGCAGTGAAGCAGACACTTGACAGCAAATAAATAAATAAATGTATGTTATCCATAGGCATTGGATGTAACATAGAATTAAAGTGGGGATTTTGATGCAGGACTTTATGATGGTTAAGTTAATGAGTCAACTTGGCTAAGTTACAGTGTCCAGTTGTTTGGTCAAGCAAGCACTGGCCTGTTACTCTAAGGCAGGGGTTCTTAACCTTTTTTATTCCATGGACCCCTTTGCCCATCAGGTGAAAACCACAGACCCCTTACTAAATCCACAGTATATTGTGTATTATTTAATAAATATACCACGCCTGCACCAACACATCCCCACAAGAATGTTTTTGGATTTTTGAATTTCAATTCACGCTCACAGATCCCTTGTCAAGAATCCCTGCTCTAAGGATATTTTATGAATTTAAATCATCATTAAATTGATTGCATCTATGACCAGTTACCTCTATAATCATTTAAGAAGTTTGCCTTCAAATGAAAGATGTGTCATCCAATCAGTAGAAGGCTTTTAAAGGAGAAGGTGTGCTTTCAGCAGTCAGAAGGAAAAGTTTCCATCTGCGCTTCAGCCAGCCAGCTTCTCCTGTGGAATTCACCGAAACTTCCATTGGTTTTATCAGCTTGCAGTCTGCCCTATGGAATTCGGACTTATGTATGCCCACAGTCACATAAGCCAATTCCTATAATGAATCTCATAATAATAAATGTTATACATATGCATATATATCATATACAAATCCTGTAATTTTGTTTCCCAGGAAAACCCTGATTAACACAGACCTAGACACTAATAGATGGGAACAGCAAGTCAAAGGGAAGACCCATGCAAAATTAGGAGTATAAGCAGAGCTCTCTTAAAGAGCCTGAAGGTTGGGCTTTGAACTTCTGTCATTCCAACAGTGAAATCAAATGGGTTAGTGTAAACATGTGGGTTATATACCTGTCTTTTCAGGGGAAAAAAATGACCCAAGTTTCAAGACTCAACATATCTAGGCAATTTGACACTTATACAGACTTTCTTCTTTATCAGAGCCAACATCTTTCAGAAAATAGTATCAAAAGTATGTGAGTTGGGATGTGGGTATAGCTCAGGGGTTGAGTACCTGCTTTCTATGTATGAGGTCTAGATTCAATCCCCTGTACCTCCTGGGAAAAAAAAAGTATGTGATCATGTGAAAATATTTATTTTCATTTGCAAAAAGGAAATTTAAATTATATTTTCAAGGCTTTTCCCTCAATAAAGCAGAATACAATGTAACTCTACATGGATAATGGTTATAGAATTTAAATATTACAATGGATGGTATGGTTCCAACAAACATTTGCCATCTTGGTCTCCCATTGTTACTCTAATAATATAGTTGTCAATCTATAAGTAGTTGCCTCTGGAGGGTTTGAGGGGGTCAACTGTAAATTGGTTTTAGGGAAATTGCCATACTGATGGAGATATTATATATTCATAGGATTGTGTGTCACTTCAATATATGTATGTATATATGTGTGCATGTATGTAGGTAAAATTTTAATATTCTCCAAAATGTACACTCTAAATCTCTACATTGTATGGTGTGAAACTTACAGTTCACTTTAGTAAAACAGGATGGAAAATGTGGGAGAATAGGAATTGCAGAAGTGAATATACATAACTATTTTAAGCAGATTAGCTGCAGAAGCAAGCAAAAAATGGGACATTAACTCTTGGAAAATGTATCAAAGAACATTCTTATTGCTTTTTATAATTCAGGCTATAGATAAAACACATGTTTGTGATCTCTGGGATGAACCAGTAGAGAGGGAGAAATGACGGTGCTGTAACATTATCTTAATTAGGAAAGAAAGACTAGGATCTAGGACACACTTGGTGGAATTGGCTTTAAAGACAAACTGGAGAGTTCACCTAAATTAACTGAAATGCACAGCAAGTGTGTGCAGGAACTGATAAGTGTGTATTTGTGAGTGCAGGAAATGGTAGGGGTGTATATGTGCTGATTGGAGTCTGCAACTTCTCTTCTGTTTCCTTCAAACTAGTCACAAAATTAGAAAAAGTGTTCGTCTGGTGTGAGAAAGGAGGAAGCATTTTGGATTTGATAATGAGGAAAAAGCATGAAGCAGTTAGTACACACAGAACAATCCCTGGCAACCTGAAGGATCCATTTGAATTTTGTGCTATGAACCCACACAGTCAAGTATGTGAAGGCAAGACTGCTGAACTTTCTAGGAAATGTTTTGCAAATTCAGAGAAGTGGCCACTGCATGGTTTTCCCTGGTTGATATAAATGGGGTCAGCACTAAGCCAGCACCTGAGAGCAGGGGCCAGGAGAACACATTTGGAATCTATGATTGAAAAATTTAACCCCTAGACCTTTCCTCTCTCTTCAATACTACTACTGTCATATAAATCTTGATAATTCTTTTGACATCTTGGCATATTCTCCTCTCCTGCAATTATTTTGTCCACTGCCCTGCAAGAGCAACCATTTCTATAGTCATAGCTTTGAATATGTCTTTACCAATACCTGCAACCATTCAAAAATATCAGTTTTAATCATTTTCACCTTTATTTCTTGCACAGTCATTTCTTTTTACAGAACTGCAATATCATTCTGTTGATCCTACCACATTTTCAATATCCCTCACTCCCCCTGAGACCTCATTTTTCCTCCTATGGTCCATTGCTGAATTCACTCCCTTGGTACTCACTTACTTAACTTTCTGTCCACTTGTGGAAGAAAACAACACAATATTTGTTAATATTGACTCTGCTAACTCTGCCTTACCCATGTATCTGGATGTGCTGTAGAAAAACACACAACTATGCAATCCACTCTAAATGAAGACATCAAAATTCAAGGGGACCCTACCACTCTCCCTGTTCTAATTACTCTTGCATTCTTTTAAATAAGAAGTTCCCAAAACCATTGTGTTACCATGCATTGTTATCCCACAAATAGATGATAGACATGCACAATAGTCACCCCACTTTCTACATAGCCAGCAAGTGATGTCTTTGGTGACTGAGAGGCCTTCATTACCCTAACGTTACTCCCTGTCACGTCCAGCTGTCAGTACCTACCTATGCTAGTGTTCTATCCAAATATTATCTTCTGGAACAAGATGTGAGAATATTGGAAAGTAATGACTGAGATGACTATTTTGCCCCTTCTTGCCTCTCAAACATTAAAAGCCTCCTTTCCTCATCTTTACTTTATGCTGATTTCCTTTTTCCTCATTTCACTGGGAAAATAAACACTACACTAGAAACATTCCTCATTCCCATCAAACCAGCCAACCTACCTAGAATCTAAGCCTTGTACTCTACCTTCCTTTCTTTCACTATGGATGAAGTTCTTATCCCCTCCAACCCCATCATTTTTCACTATATTCTATCATCACTTGCCTACTCAACAATTTTAGCTTGTGATTTTTCACTTCTCCCTGAATCTGCTGTAGTTCTTTCTATAATGGCTCATCCTATCAGTTACATTCTATTACTGTACTCCCCTGCTCAAGAACATCCTATCATGAGCCCATAATCTTTCCCAACTATATTCTCTTTGTCTTGCTACTGATTAGAAAATGCTTCAAAAGAGCTCTCTATAGCTACTTTATTCAAATTTCTCTTCCCATTCTCTCATAAACACATTCTAATCAGGTTTTGGTCAGACTACTCCACAGAAACCAACTTATCAAGATCACTAGTGACCTCCAGGTTGCAAATGATCAGTTCTTATCTTTATATTAATTCCACTACATGGTAGGCAGAATAATTCCCCAACCCCAGAGACCCTTATACAACCCACAGAACTTGTGAAGATGTGTTATATAGAAAAGGGGAATTAAGGTTGCTAATCAGGAGACCTTAATATAGACTAGCCTATTCAGCAGGATCTCATTGACTGCCACAGTAAATAGCAGGGCTCCTGAACGCTGGAGAGAAATCTAGATATGACAAGCATGGCAGACAATCTCAAGAATTCGGAACCCTGTCAGTTGGCCTTACTTTGGAATGTATGTTCCCCAACGTTATAGAGTTAGACTCATTTATAATTTTCCTACACATGACTCTTCTCTTTTTATTTTAACCTATAATTTGCACTATACTCATTAAATATATGTCCCAGAGACTTAACTCTTCATTCTATTCATATGGAAGTTGAGCCATGAATCTCAGCAGAGTTGCAACCAACACCTACTTTGCGGTTCATAGGATTCTCCCAGGACAACTAACAAAGGGATGATGATGGACAATGCCTTTCCCATAAAAACAAAGAGTATCTACAACTGCAAGCATGACAGTTCATCCATCTTCTCCACGGGATCTAAGCCTCCTCTCATCAGAAACAGAGTGGGCATCACCATTCCAAAATCCTCAAAATTGAGGAATGAACAAATGTGAGGGGAAAATGCAACTATGGACTAAAGTAGACTTATTATTATTCTACCAATGGAAGAACTTGTATCATTGATATAAAGGCAGTGGTCACCAGAAGTTCAGAGGTGAGGGAGAGGGAAGAATAGGTGTAACAGGGGGCATTTTGAGGACATTGGAATTGTTCTGCATGACATTGCAATGATGGGTACAGCCATTATACATTTTGCCAAAACTTATAAAATTGTGCAGTGCAAAATGTAAACAATAGACCATGGTTAGTAACAATGCTTCAATATGTGTTAATCAATTGTTACAAATGTACCACACTAATGAAAGATGTTGTTAATGGGGGAAAGTGTGGGAGAGGAAGGGGTAAGGTATAGGAATCCCCCTCTATTTTCAATGTAATATTTATAAAATCTAAAGCTTCTGAAAATAAAACATTTCCATTTAAAAAACAAACTAAAAATAGGCTAGCCTAGATTTTCCAGGTGGACCCAATTTAATCACAAGGGTCAATAAAAGTAGAAAGAGGAGGCAGAAGAGTCAGTGTCAGAATAAAATGGGTGAGAGAGACTCCACTGGCCACTGCTAGCTTGGAAGACGAAAGGGGGCCACGAGTCAAGAAAAGCAGTCCACCTCTATTTACTGGGAAAAAAAAGGATACGCATTCTTCCCCAGAGTCTTCCGAATAACACAGCCCTGTTGACACCTTGATTTTAGCCCAGAGAAACCAGTCAGACTTCTGACCTCCTGAACTCATATGTGTGTTTTTCAGTCTGTGAACAAATTGCTACCTGTTAGTGTAATAACATTTTATGATCTTTGGAAATGAACAGGACTTATCAAGTTTAGATATGAAAAATAAGAAAAACTTGGGAAGAAAAGATTTGGAAGTTATTTTATTAATTATGTAGAATAGAAACAGTCTACTTCCATGTCTGATAACACAGGAATCCAATAATTATAAGGTATTACCAAATGGAGGAGGGATGGGGGTAGGGGATGCAGGATTGTGCCATAATTATTTGCAGAATGAGTTGTGTGTGCTTCTGAAGTCTTTGTGTGTGTATGTGGCGGGTGGGGGTGGGGGTAATCCCTCACAGCTGAATTTGCTTGCCCTTTAACATGTAGCTACTTCAACTGTAGTTCTTGGCAGCAGCTACTATTAACAAATCATTTACTTAGCGACTTTCCCATGGCATTTTTCACGTTTTTTTTTTTAAATAAGGACACTGTAAACAATGTTGCTGTGGGAAAAAACTCTCAAGGTGGTGAAGAAAGTCTTTAATATCCCCCTACTTCTCAATTCTCTATATCAACTCACTATTCTTCTGCAACACATATTGTCTCATGTCATGTATTTTGTTCTCTTCCTCCACCTCAGATCAAACATATCCTAATGTATGTCATTTACCAATACATATATTTTCCTAAGAAAATATATGGTTTTTAGTAATTATAAAGTACTAATGACAGAATATCTAAAATCTTTATCTCCCTTGAGTATAATTGTATTTTGATAGGAATCAATGGCTTAAGCATGAAGGGGTGTAACTCTAAGGAGACACTGTATATGGCACTACTTATGACTAGAATATTTCTAGTATTCCTGAGAATATACAGAAATTACTTACATGCCAATTGCTTACAGTGGCTTTGCTAATGTTAACATATTTGTACCCTTCCGATATGTGTTTTTATTCTTGTTGTTAGGAAAGGGGCAGTTTCACCTTTCATTTGACAAATGTAGAGATTCTCCTTAATTTCATCTTTAAAAGATACTATTAGCATGTTAAATAATATAAAATAGCATAAATTGTCATTGACATAAAATAGTGTTTTGTCATTTCTTTCTTTTTGAAAGAAATAATCCAAAACAAAATGTAAAGATGGAAGGATCTGAGACCGAAATGGCAAGTTCACTCATATCCTAAACAGTCGAGTGCAATTAAGTGTATAGACTTGGGAGACAAAGTAACTAGTCATAATTCTGATTTATTTATGTACTGCATATTACAATGTCAATTAATGTATCCTGTTCAGTTTTTTATTAAATTCATTATTTGCCAAAAAAATTGAAAATAAAATTGTTTTCCACAAGAATGCAATTAATACCTCTCAATATTAATATTCAGTCAAATATTAAGAAAATAGTATATTTCATGAAATTTCATTGATCCAATTTAAGACAGATGTTATGTTCATTAAATTAACTTTGGTTATTTTCTTTTCCCATAAAGTTTAATTTGGTTTTTATGAGATGGATAAATTGCCTGATATGCGTGTTATTACTTTTGAAAATCCTTGAAAATATATATTTCTCTTGTGTGAAATGGCAGAAAGGAGGAATGTCTAGGAGGAACAACATGGCTGACCCTGCTCTTGTGGTTCACTATGAAGATGACTGATGTTTGCTTCGTTTGCTAGACCCCTATAACAAAAACCACACAATGGATTGGCTTAGGCAACAAGAATTGGTTCATGCTTTGAGACCACTGAAGTTCCAAAATCAAGGCACCAGCAATGCCATGTTTTATCCTGGGGTGGGTAAGGTTCTGATGATGCCTTCTTTGTGATTTTATTTGACTTCTGGCACTTTTGAGGCCACCAGTAATACAGATTAAGTCCTACCCTGACTCAGTTTGTCCCCACCTACATAAGATCTTGGAATAGTCTATTCCCATAAGTCCAAATCTTAGCTAATACATCTTCAAAGGGTACAAATGGGTTCATACTCATAGGAACATGGATTAAGATAAAGAACATGCCTTTGGAATGGGTACATAATCAAATCTACCACTGTCTGAAACATAATTTTGAAAGGACACTTTCATATGGAGATAGGTAAGGAGAAATGGGAATATCCATTTTTCTATTGGGGCCATTAACCAGCTGTTTCTTTTACTTGTCTACATAGTTTGTCACATTAAGAAATAGGAGAATGTATTTGAAAAGTGACTGATATTGTGCTGGTCCTTTTGCATCTAGGTTATGTAAAACTCAAAAACTAAAAAAAACAGGAAGTCCCTTTTATTCTATATAACAAAGCATATTTTGAAAAACCTCCTCATCAAAACCATTGAAGACTACCATATACATTTTTAAATGTATACATGAGCTCACAAAAATTAAGGGAAATATACAAAGGGGGAAAAAGATGCTTTGCGTTTGGTCACCACATTTTTTAATTCTATAATTAGGAATTGACCCTTTCCTTTTTATTACTTGATGATGAGATTAGGCAATTTATTTTATGTCTCAAAACTGGGTGTGACTTCTTGTTTATTTATCTTGTTTTTTATCTTGACTTTATCCATTTTTTCTTTTAAAGTTATATGGAAAGGTTTGATTGAATTTAGTAACTTTTTTTGTAAAATAACTGCAGTATGGTTCTAGATACTTTTTATTGCATCATATTAGGATCTACATACTGTGGAATTAACACACTATTTGTGATGCCAACTTCAATCATTGGATTGAGGTGGCTACAGCCAGATTTCCTTCAATGTGTAGTTACATTTTCCTCTTTTATCTTTCAAGTGATATATGCAGTGATACTATGGAATCATGTGACTATGCAATCACCTTCACATTTCACCCTATAGTTTTAGCAACTCTTGGCAATTTTTAACTGAAACAGGTATCTCCCTACTAATTGAAACTTAGGAAATTCTAATTCTATCATATTGTTATATTTATGAACTTGAATTCTTCCATAAAATATTCCTTAACATGGGTTGACTACAATGTTGGGAATGTCCTTTTGGCAATATGGCATGTGAGGATTGATGGTTTGGGGAGTTGTATGTGGGAGGCATTCGAACAGGGTGCACTTAAAGTAGGCTTCTAGGGAGTGTGTGAGTGTTCATCTTGCCATAGTGTGTTATATAAGTGGGTGGAGACCCACATAATGAGTGGCAATGTGATTGACTACCATCCTGGGGAGGTCCACTATGTTCTCAAAGAGAGGGACAGGAGTCTCTTGAGAGCATGGGTGGTGTCTAACAGGGGAGGGCAGACCAGTGTGTCAAACCCTCAGCGTTGTTTCAAGTAACTATGAAACTTGTCCTTCAAGGAGTGAAATCTGGTGATTGCTATAGGTCCTCAGGGGAGGGGGAGGGAGGAATAGAGTAGATGGAACAGGAGACATTTTGGGGGAGATGGAAGTGTTATACATGATCTTGCTATGATGGATACAGGCCATGTTGAATTGAATCAAAGTTTATAAAAGTGTGTGGTCTAAAATGTTAACCATAATGTAAACCATTTACCAGGGTAGGTAGCTATGTTTCAATATTTGTACATCAGTTGTAACAAACACACTATCCACATATAAAATATTATTAACAGGGGAAGGAGGAAAAGGGAGAGGATGTTGTGTATATGGGAGTCCCCTGTATTTGGTACATGACTTTTCTGTAATCTAAAACTTCTTTGAGGGCAAAATTAAAAAAAAAAAAAAAAAAGTAAGACACCGGGGGCAATAAACAGAAGAAAATGGTGCTATACATATAGGACAACAGATCTTACATTGATGAAAGGCAAAAATGTCAAAAAAAATTTTTAAATATTTTTTCATTTTTTTTTTATTATGGGTAAAAATCAAAATTCTCACAATACATACAAACATTTGCAAAATGATATATAAATATATATGCATATATGTGTATTTGCTTACAAAAATGTTATTTATATATATATACACATATATTTTAAGAGGTGCTTAGATTACCCAAAATATCACATGGAACCCACTGGGATTCCCATGTTGCCCACCTCCCACACCTCCCACCACATCCCACACAAACATCTCCCACAGTGTGGCCCACCACCCTCAATGAACTTACACATCCTGGAGCCTTGCCACCAACCATAGACCAAAGTTCACACTGTAGACCACACTCTCACCCACTCAGTTCTAGTGGTGTGTGCTGATTTAAAATGGCGTACATCCGTTGCCACAACAGTACTCAGGACAACCTCCAACTCCCAAAGAAGCCCCTGTATTTCAAGTGCTCATCCCCTCCCTACCCCAAAAGTGTCAAGTGGCCACTGGCTCCACCTCATTGCTATAATTTCTTGCATTGCTAGAATCACCATATGTGGACAAGAGAATACCATCAAGTCCACTCTAGTCCATAGTTCTTCCCCCAATCCTGAGGGGGATTGTGATGGGATGGTGATGTCCACTCCAACTCCAAGTGAGAGAGGGCTTATATCCCATGGATATGGTGGGTGGGATGATCCTGCCTGTAGATGCAGGCCCTCTCCATTCCCTGGGATGGCCATTGCCCATCGTTGTCTCCTCACCAGGTGACTTGGATGAGTCCATTGAGCTGTAGGGTAGGAGTTGCAGCTCCACCTAGATTTCATGCACACCTGGCACATAGGTAGGCGGGAGGCTCCAGTCTCTGGAAGTATACCTAAAAGCTCCAGCATCACATATAGGTTTGAATAGAAGGGACTGGTGAACCATGTGCAGGGAGGACTTATTTGAGTCTAATTCGGTCACTCTCTGGAGCACAGATTCCAAAATAGAACACACTGATAAGGCATCAGTCTCTCGGGCTATCCCCCCTTATATAGGACCAGGGTGTCTCCGGAGCTCTCAGGAACCCCACTGAGTGGGGTGATAGGCACTTAGATGTTCTATGAGCTCCTACTGAGGTGTGCGTAAGAGTTACCTCTGGGATGACCTCCCGACTCTCTTTGAAGTCTCTTAGCCACTTGAACTCATTTGTCTTTACC
>JAKSZT010054030.1:6031092-6076783 GCA_026826555.1 Tolypeutes matacus
TATATATATATATAAATATATATATATATATATATTTATATATATATTTATATATATATTCATTTTTTTCCTTTCTTTTTCATTATTTTTTATTATCCCAAATTTTTATTTTTTACTTTTATTTAAATTTTTTTTGTATTTTATTTTGTATTTTGTAAAATTATCATTATTATTTCATTTTCTTATTACTTGTATTTGGCTATTTTATCAGCTTCATTTTTTAAGAAGTTTTGGATCACAGAAGAATTACAACTGTTCTGGGGAAGTTCATTGGTAATGGGTGTCAGTGACAGGGCCTACATGGGAGGAAGCTCACCTGGGTATACATATAATGCATATAAATGTGTTCAAATGTTCATGGGACATTGTCATGTTGGTTGGAATTTCACGCAATAACCGAAGAAATATCCAATCCCAATCCTATGGAGCTCTGCCATATTCTTTAATAGATCAACATGAATCCCCTGAGAACAGGGGCAATGACGAGTGAAGGAGGATGGGCTATACATGGGGCCTTGAGATTGATGACTGTGCATATGAAACTTTACTCTTGAAATTGAAACTTAGCTTAGTAGTATAGGGTACCCAAGAGTTGCCTCCTGGGAGCCTCCTTGTTGCTCAAATGTGGCTTCTCCCTAAACTAAACTAAGCATATAAATACAGAACCTCCCCCCCCCCCCCCCGTGTGGGACATGACTCCCTGGGATGAGCCTCCTTTGCACCAAGAGATTACTATCAAGCATCAACTAGCAATGCAACTAGAAAAAGACCTTGATCAAAAGGAGGAAAGGGTAATTACAAAAGAGTTTATATGGCTAAGAGACTTTAAAGTGCGTCTGGAGGTCTTTCCAGAAGTTATGCTTATGCACAACTCAGCAGAATCTCTTTGACTGCCAAATTAGATACTACCCCAAATAGTGGGGCTCCTGGGGGCTTTGGATATATCCAGACACTATAGTCAGGGCAGGTAGCTCAGAAGTTCTGTGCCTTGCCAGTGGGCCCTACTTTGGAATTTATGCTCCCCAGAGTGACAGAGTTGGACTCAGTTGTGGTTTCTCTACACATGACTCTTCTGTTCCTCTATTTGAGCCTATAATTAGTACTAGAGTTTGTGGTGTACATTCAAGAGACTTAAATCTTTGGACTGTCCACGTACCAGGTGGGCCCTGAATTTCAACCAAGTTGCAACACCTACTCTCCAGTTCATTGGTCTCACCTAGGACAACTAACATGGAGGTGATGATGGACAATTACCATACCAAGGAACTGAGAAGGTCTACAACTGCAAGCAAGAGAATCCCACCCATTGGCCCCATGGAATCACAGCCTCCTCTAAATCGAGGTGGATTGGACATCACCGTCCCAGAATCTTCAGGATTGGGGAATGAACTGTGGACTAAAGCAGACTTACTGGTATTCTCCTATAGACTTATTGTGATCCTAGCAATGGAAGAAATTATATCATTGATGTGGAGGCAGAAGTCATTGGCGGTTCTGAGGGCAAGGGGAGGGAAAAACAGGTGTAATCTGGGAGCATTTTTAGAACTTGGGATTTGTCCTGAATGATACTGCAACAACAGATACAGGCCATTGTAAATCTTGCTATAACCTATAGAATTGAGTGGGAGAGAGTGTAAACTACAATGTAAACTTTAATCCATGCTTAGTGGCAATGCTCCAAAATGTATTCATCAATTGCAATGAATGTACCTCATTAATGAAGGATGTTGCTAATGTGGGAAATTGTGTGATGTGTGGAGAGTGGGGCAATTGAGAATCCCCTATTATTTTTTACATGACATTTGTATAATCTTAGTATCTTAAAAAATTTTTTAAAAATTCCTTAACATGGGTTGAATATGATTTCTCCTGGAAAAACAGAAAAATACTAAATTCTATTTCCTTAATTACCACTGTTAAGAATAAATATTTTAATAGTTATATCCTATAATAAACATAATTTGTTTTATTGTTATATCTTTAATCTTCTTTTTCTCTATTTTATACCATTTAATGAAATATGATATATAAGCAGAGAAATATGCATATTATAATTTTAAAACCAGAAAATGTTTTATAAATTTAACACATTAGGTAACTATAAAAAAAAAAAAAAAAAAAAGAAATGGAATGGAAATAATAGCTTTTCAAATGTCTCACTCATTAACTTTACCAGACATTCAACCCTCTTTTCCAAACGTAAAAATCAGATTTTACCTTGATAATTAATGAGATTGAGAACATTACTTTTGTTTATTGGTCAGCTGGTTACCTTCTCTTGTAAACTGTCTTTACAAGAAATTCTTAATTTTTCAATGGTTCATTGGTACTTTTTCCCTCAAAATGAGTCCTCTGTTAGGTGTATGTTTAAAAATATATTTTTCCACTGTACTTTCATTTTCAGACTCTGGAAGATGTTTTATTTTGATGGAGAGGATATTAATTTAAATGAGGTCCAGTTTATCAGTCTTTTCCTTCAGAGTTAATATATTTTGGATTCAGTGTAAGAAACCCTACTTACCCTAAATTTAAGAAAACATTTTTTTTCTGTCTCCTTTTAATATTATTTTATCTTTTACATTAAAGTCTAATTTCAAGGAATTGACTTCATTGAAAGTGATAGAGGTCAGAATTACTTTTTTTTCAAACTATATCCAGTTGACCTAGGATTATTCTTCCCTTACTGCTTTATAGTGTCAAATCTTCAATCTTCTGAGAATAATATACGTTTATTTTTGGACTTTAATCTGTTTCATTGTTTTCTGTGTTTTTAAATTCCACATGATAATAATATATTTTTAAAATAATACTTAATATTGGGTAGAAAAAGCACTCACTTTATTTTCTCAAAAGTTATCTTGACTATTTCTGAATCTCTGCATTTTCAAATAAATTTGACAATCAGCTCATTAACTTCCACAAAATACACCTGCTTTGAATTAATTCCCTTAAAGCTATAAAGAAAATTGTCCAATTGATGACTTTAGCATCCAATTCATTAAGGCCTTCTTTAATTTCTTCAATATATTTTTAACATTTTAGCTATCAGAAAAGCACACAATTTTAAGTGCAAATTTTCTAATTGAATGAAAAAATGTTACCAAGACTCAATTAACAGTTAGAATACAACCATTCTTTAGAATATGCTTTTGTTACTATAATGTATTGGCAACCAAAATTTATCTTTTGTCCATATGTGTATTTAATTGTCCCAGCAGAATTTATTGCATATACTATTTCTCCACTGCATTTCATTAACAATCTTACATCTACAGATAAATACTAAACTATTAAAATTAACCATATCATTTAAACAAGGCCACAACTCAATATGAAATTCATCTATATACGTATATGTATGTATATGTCTGCAAATATATATATTTTATTCATCAACAAGAGGTAGAAAATGAAAAAATTGTACTTTATAAGAGCATCAGAAATCATATATCTAAGAATATATTCTATGCTGAAAATAAAATATTGAGCGAAATTAAAGGTGATCTAAATTAATAGAAGGCCATAACACATTCATAGATTGGAAACATTCATATGCATTTCAACCTATATGATTTCTATATTCATAGCAATCAAAATCTAAGAAGGTCTATGTCTGTGGAAATTGAAAAACTGATTTAAACTTATGTGAAAATGGAAGGAAAAAAAAGAATTTCTAGGATGTTATGGGAGGTAACCAACTTATAATAAAGTCTATAATTAATAGAGGATTGTTGGTACAGAGGAAGACAAATATAAAATAAAAGAGATTAGAAAATTAAGGAAGTTACCACATGCACCAAATGAATGGTCACTTGATTTGTGATGAAGGATTTCTATGTATATATGCCATTATATCATCATTTTTCTTGATGTTGAAAGAATTTATATATTTTTCTAGTCTATTTTTCCTTTGGGAGAAGGCTAAATATAAGTTGTGACAGTAGGCATATTTTTAGTCACTCTTAATGACAGTGTCTTCATACATCATAATCAATTATGCTGATTTCAGGGGTAAAGTTTTCTCTATACCATCATAAATATGCTAGTTTTTGTATGATTGCTTTTTATTTGGTATCTCATTTTTAAATTCTGCTATAAAGTGCATATATATTTAGAAAGAAAAGTAAAAGCAGATAGAAAGGAATCTACATCAGCTTTCTTTTGTTCAGTGATGCCTAATATCTTTCTTTATTGTTTTACTTTCTATTATCTTCATGTTCAATTTTTTGTTTCTTATAAGAACATTTCATATAATCTGATAACATCTGATATTTCTTTGTAATGATTAATCAATTAACATCTAATGCAGTTGTTGATATAGATGAATTTAAATCTAACATTTTGAATTTGTTTTCTATTTGTTCTGATTGTTCTTATTCCTGTGCTCAAGCTTTTCTGATTTTTTGTGACTCAGTTATCATTTTGTATACTGTTTCATCAGTCCCATTAACTATTTAGCTGTAACTGTGACATGTTTTAATGGTTGCCATAGAGACTAAAATATTCTTTTAATTATCATAGTTACCTTAAAATAACTTCATTAACAATGTAATTGTCACAAATTTTGAAGGTTCTGAAATTTTACCTTACTTACAAGCACACAAGTAGTTGTGCCAGTTACTTAGATAGTGGAGGAAGACATGAGATTCCTGGGTCAGAGACAAAGAACTGTATTACTCATGCTATACCAATTAGCACTAGCTTCATGTTTGCAGAAATTCCCTGGAAACCCCAAATCTCATGGCAGTGAAGCAGAGTGGTCCAGGTGGAAGGTGTGCATGGAATGGGTTCACATCAGAGCTGAGGAATCCCCCAGCCTAGAAACCTTAATATTTCACAGTGGACATCAGGAAAACTTGCTTCGGATTTTCCCAGCAGATGATTGTTTTAAGCTACTTAGGCAGCTTGTTGTGCATCAATAGGTGACCAGAAAAGAATATATTGCCAAATCTGACAGCTACCATGTTTCTTTACATCCAGATGACAGTATGAAGCTGGAATGTCTTTTGAGATGACTGATTGTTACAATAGAAAGAACCTTGTGGATACTGTTAGTAAAGGTCTGAAGAAGAGTGAGAAAAATATTACCGGAATCTTCATAGATGGGGTAACATTTTCGGTAGTGAAAGAAAAGTTCAGCAACGTGCTTATTTGCAGTAATATGGAAAGTAAAAATGTAATTTGATTATCTCGAAATTTGGCTAGGAAATTTTCTAGATGGAATATATAACACATAGCATGTCCTTGCTGCTTAAGAAAAATACAAGTGAAAAATGAACTAAAGAAGGAATCATTTGTTCTTTTCTCAGAATCCAGAAGAAATAAGGCTCACGAAATATATATGTTTTTTTTTTTTTTTTCTCAGAAACAAATTCTCAAAGTAAGAAATGGCTTTAGGGAATGTATCAGTACAGGGTAGTAAAAACATTCTCAGGGTATAAATGTAAAGAAAAAGTCAAGGGAAAAGTTATGAAATTATGTTGAAACCTCAGAAAGTTTTCCTAAATATATTATCTCATGCCTCCTATAACTCTTCTTGTTCATAATAGGGTTTCTAAAAATGATAAGAACATTGTAAATAGGGCCTTTTGATGAGGTTATCTCAGTTAAGGTGTGGCTCTGCTCAATCAGGATAGGTCTTGATCCTATTACCAGAGTCCTTTATAAGCAGAATTAAATTCTGACACATGGGGGAAAGACAAAGGGATCCACCAGAAGCTGGAAATTAACAGAACCAGGAAGAAAAAGAAGACTGTCCACTGCCATGTGACAGGAAATGTAAGGACCTCCAGCATCCCGGCCCAGGATGCCAGTCTTCGGGGAGAAAACATCACCCATATGGCGTTTTGATTTTGAAATTCTCCTAACCTCAGTACTGTAAGTCAGTAAATTCCCATTGTTTAAGTTAAGTGATTGCATTGTATTTGTTTTAGCTGTCAGGAAACTAAAACAAAGATGAAGAAAATTCCAATGTAATTAAATATGAAAAATATTTTCCAGCTTTCAGTCTTCTTTGTTCATATTGGCTATGTGGTAAATTGACAAATTGAGAGGCCTTATATATTGCAGAAAACTATCACATTTATTTTGTATCATTGAAATACTAGATTGTGGGGGGGAATATAAAAGGAACAGTGATGCCTTACATCTAATAGTGAATCAAGAAATAATTAACAGATTATGTGAAAACTTTATGCCACTGTTCTGAAAAAATGAAACATATTAAATTATAAATCCCTATAACATTTTGGCTATAAAATGGATGTGCCAATCAAGCAAAAAGACAGTGACCAATGAGAGAATGGCAATGCATTTTAAGAAAATATTTGGGACAGAATTATAGCAGTGTATTCCTAAAACTGTAAAATGAATCACACCTCTTCTTTAGCAAATAGTGCATCAAGGAGACATAGAGGCTTTCCCTATTAAGCAGATGATATTTCAGCAATTGGAGTCTATTTTTCCATGCTTTCCTGTGATTGGAAGGCCATCCTGAGGTTAAATAGTGCCCCTGCTCTGACATAATGTGCATACACACACACACAATCTCACATAATAAGCAATACTTATGTATAGAAAATAAATGTCTGTAAATAGCCTTTATTCTGTTCTCCAAATGATGAAAGTTCTAAGTCTCAATTTTATTCTCTGAGTTTTGTTGCTAATGTTATCGCATTGAACATTCAATCAACTAATGTCAATGTAGAGACAGAAAACACGGGTCTTACATCCAAATTGAGAAATGACGTTATTTTGCTGGAGAGCCAGAATATGGTTTTTTTTCCCCTCGTCATGGGTCTCTTGAAAAGAAGTAACTACATTAAAACTGATTTTTTTTTTTTCATTCTTGTCTTAAAATAGATTGATGAGCAGGTTGGATTATGGAAATGGTTATTCAGTTTTGCATTGAAAATTTCTAAATTGGCATTTTTACATTTTTTACAACTCTTTTATTAAGCCTTGTGGGAAATAATTATGCCTGCAAATTTTTATGTGGTGTATATATGCATTTGAAGACAGAGAAGCTTTTATCCCTTGTTCCTTTAATTTTTTATTTTATCTCTCAGCCTGTTTGTTAGAGTAGTTTTTACTAAGACATGAGAAAAAAATTAGGTTTTCTGTTAAATAAAAACATCAATACATACTTTGTAAAGAAAAATTGTATTTTGTTAATTCTTTGAAAACATGACATTTTGGACATTAGTTCAGAATTTGTACAAAGAATTCATTTATTTGATTTTATAACAATTTGTTAGAGATATATTAATCTCATTTTATAAAACTTGGTACAAAAATAATGAGATTGCCATATGAGAGAGCAGGTTTTTAAACAATGACTGTTAATTATTAAAATATTTTTTAAACCAAATTATGAAAATGTTTTTCCAAATTATAAGATACAATAATAAGTACAGTTCCATAATTTCCCTATATAATTCCTTTCGCCATTTATATGAACTTGACCTGGCCAGCCTTCTCTATTCAAAGATAAGAGTTATTTAATAATAACCTGAAAAGCTGCCAAGTCTCGATGTGACACAGCTTCAAAGGGATATGATTATACATAGTATATGTTAAGCATCCAGTTTGTTATATCACAATTCATTTAAAACGGTGGATCTATGAATAATATCCCATATCCAATCATTTTCCTTTGATTCCATTATACTTCATTCATATCTATTTTAAAATACTATTTACTCAATCCCACATTATCAGAGTGAGGGTGTATTTAGCTTATTTGGAGATTAACAATTGTTAGGTCTCAGCAAGTGCCTGGAGTATGCTTGGGAGTTAACTTCTGCAGAAAGTAAATTGTGCCAGATGGTCTCATATAGTTATGTTCTTACTTGAAAAGAAGAGGAATCAGCCTTGGAACTGTGCCCCTGGGATGGAAGGAAGGGACAGCAAGAGGCCCAGTGGGTCCTTCATCTCCTGTCCCCAAAGACTGATAACCAGTTATGAGGTGGCTGCATATCCCTAATCTTCCCTGAAAAGTTGAGTAGGTCTTTATCCTTAAATAAAAAATTAATTACCAAATCATTTAACCTAGCCAGACATTTGTAATAATGTCTTAGCGACATGAGTGACCCATGACCACCCTCCTTCTCATAATTCACCATGATTCACCGAGAGTTAACTGCAATTGTTATCCCTTTCTGTCCTGACCTAAGAATTTAATTTAAAATTCATGAGGACAGGGAAAATGATTTTTCACTTTTGTCTTACCAAAACATATAGCAAAACTTTTGGATTCAGCAAGAAATAGTAAACATCTGTTAAGTCCATGGATGAGTGAATGAGTTTACAACCGTCAATGCAAGTAAAATCCACAAGGACTAAGGAGAGTTGATCAATATTAATTTTCAATGAGCCAAAGGGACTTTGATTTCATCTGGTACCATAGAGTGAAATGTTACTTTCTTTTTCATAGTGGTCTGGTCTCAGTGCGTTATGAAACTGTATTATCTTTGGTTTCTAGTCAGGTTATGAGTTCCACAATAGTAACTACTCTTCATCACAGTTATATAACCTGAATTGGAGGCTTGATGTAATTGTGGAGAATGGGGACAAAAAAGGATATAGCAACCCAGTACCCCTAAAAAAAACCAAGTGCAAAATTGTTTAATATAGTTTCGAAATATTCTTAAGTTTCTCTACATATATTGGATTTATTGAAGTTACAGTCTTTTTATTCCCCCTTTCTTATAGAGTAACAATTACCCTCATTATCCTTATTAATTTTTAGCATAATGATTATCCTGTGGGTGTCAACACAAACTTAAAAGAAACTGTCTAAATAGACTAAACTTATAAAATTATCATCACACTAATACCAACAATTCTTTTCCAAATGTGTGGAGTTCTGGATGGAAAGCAAAACATGGTATGTGTGCCTTCATTTGATTTCAATGAAAATATATATCTTCCAAAACAGCAATATTCTTTTTTCCAAATTACTATTTAGTTCGTTTACTAATAGCCCTTTCTGTGAATTTTACCAGTTCTGCCTTTATGCAGTGCTTGCCACCTAGGGGCTCTAGCCTTTATACTGGCCCTGGGATGCACGTAGTGTTCTGTAAGGAGCACTCCTTTATGGGCTTATTGTAGGAGCATGCATTCATTCCAGGTGCTACTGCCATCCCAGTGAACTGGACACCACACCTGCCTGCAACTTACTCCTCATGTTAGGGCACTATGGCAGAAACCGCTAACTGACTGCCACAATTTATACTCTCTTTCTGTACTAAAGAGTAATCCTTGGGAACTGGTGACCAAATCAGGAGATTCAACTTTTGCCGTAAAAATTCTCCTATCTATTTATGCCCATATCATTGATTTTTGCCAGAGGAATGTGAGCAGAAGTGGCAAAAGATTTTTAAGAAGTAGGTATGACTTTTGTACTTCATCTTTCCCACTGGTTGGATGCAGAAGACTAAAGGTCTAATGAACTAGTAGAGTCACAAAAAGGAAGAAGCCTGGGTCCCTGAATCACTGTGTAGAAGAAAGCTCCATGCTAACCAGAAAAGGGGAAAAAAGAAAGGAAAGAAAAGAAATGGAAATGCAGATAGCTTTATATTTAGGAAATAAAAATATTAGTCAGATACATGAGTATCTTTTTGAGCTTTAATTAAAAGGAAACAAATCACTTGGACCTAAAATGACCCTGTCTATTCAGATACATGGCTATAAAATGCATGTGTGTTGCAATGACTTAATTTAACATATATAAGAAAATACTTTGATCATCTGAATGGTCTCATGGAAGAGAACTTCACAAATCAGATGAAACTAACTATGCTTTTTCATTTTTGACGAGCTATTGTGTTTTCCTTCCATTCATGTTATGGATAGTAAGGTACTCTGGCTGTCTAATTGGCTTTTCTACAAGAAACTTGTTTTATAAATCTGAAATAAACATCTTTATATTAGTATGGAGGTCAAGGTTTGCATAACCTGCTTTAGGTAATTGTGGAAAGATTCAAAACATGTCTGGAGTTTAGAAGGTGCTTTATTTTTAAATTTTCCTTACATTTAATCACTTCAGATAAATCTTCACATAAAAATAACTTACTGAACCTTATGATTAATTTTATTACTTTATTATTCAATGTCTTCTTGAAATAACTTAGTTCTTTGTTATCAAATTCTACTAAAAGCTCAGTGTGGTCTAGCCTTTGAAACAGCTGTCACTCTGTTCTCATTCCTTACCAATGGGCACCTGACATGTTTTAAACCAAAATGCAACAATGACATTTGTTTAAATTAAACATTCTACAATCCACCACTTCCACGTTCACTCTATGGCAAAGGTTTATTTGGAAATCTATGTTTATAGATATTTATTGAGCACATGATTTAATAGAGGAAAAGGAGAACCATTCAATTGCTGCTCAGGAAAAGAGCTGTTGTTATACACACAGTGAATTATTCTATATTGGATTTAACATGAAAGACCTAATATCTGCATTTACCAACAAATATAATCTAAACTATATTTATATTGTGTGTCTTATGCAAGCTGCTTATGCACTCTTATAGTAGGGAGGCATTTAGCACATTTTAAAAGATACAAAACAATGAAACGTGCTTGTAGGCATATGCCTATGCATAAAACTTACATGGTAATTCATAAAACACAGGATAGCAATTAAATCAAATAAAGAGAGGGAGAATGAGAATTGGGGATGGCATTGCTAGTACCTGGATTAATGTCTCTCCTTAATTTAAAATATAAAGTATCTGAGGAAAATAAGTAAAATGTTGGCCTCTTTTTAATTTTGTAGGCATATCATTAACAACAACAAAAAAGCTATACTGCAGCTTATTATTTTTAGGATGCGAAAGGGACAAATCACCAGCACATTCTAATCAACAATGGATCAAAAACTCTTTCGTTGTCACAAAAGGGAAGAAAATGAGTAACAAGAGAAGAAAAAATGATGCAAGCAAAATTTCAGATGTCCTAGAAGAGTATAAAGCATTTCTAATATAGTAGAATATAAGTGTCCTCTTAAATATGCAGTAGGGAGTGAGCATAGGAATGGAATTCTGAGAAGGAGACTGTGCATGGTGGCATTGAAGAATTTAGACATTTGAGAAAAATAAATATTTGAAAATGTGGCAATAACACTAAGGGTAATGGTAGAGAATATGTAAAGTGGTGGAGAGACTATATTCCTTAATTGAATACAAAATTGAAAAATATAACGCACAGAGAAATATATCACAAAAAAAATTCCTTAATGTAAATGAAGAAGAGAGAAAATAAAGAATTTTTAAATAAAAGCTAAAACAAACCAAAAACCAATGGGGGAAAATGACAAAAAGCTAAGAAAAGACAATTCACAAAAAAATGATATAATGGCTCTTTTATATATATATATGAAAAGAAGCATACCTTCATAATAATAGGTTAAATGAAAATTAAAACTACACTTAACATTTCTCATCATTTGGACTGTCAAAAATTGAATACACTGTTGGCAAGACTTGGTGAGATAGAGAATGTTTTGTACAATGCTGTTAGGATTGCAAAATTGTACAAGTGCTTTTGATCATAATGTGGCAATATCTATTAACTATTTGACCCAGAAATCCCTCTCCTTAGAATTCATCCTGAAAATATCCCCCTGCAAAAATGTTAAAAAATTAAAATTAAACAAATGAACAAAGTTGTTAAATGAAGAGATATTTACAAAGTTTTAAAACACACTAAATGCCTGTACCCAGAGAACTGAAGAACTACTGGGCAGCTGTAAAAAAACAAACCAACACAAATTTTATGAACAGATGTGAAATCATTTCTTGGTTGTATTTTAAGGAAATAGGCACACATACAGACATACATATACAATAACACAAAGGAGTGTATTGTCAAATCAGACTTAGAATAATCAGAGTTTTCGCCCAGTACACAGTTCGTGAAAATGATTTCCACATGTTAATGTCATCTGTCCTGGGAATTTCACTTAAAAATTGAGTAAGCTATACTTCTAAAATGATTTTAAAAATTATAAAGCTGTAGAAAAAAGACATTTCAGTCAGGAAAAAGTATTGATATCAGTAAGGTAAAATAGAGATAGATTTTGGGCTATTTGAAAATCTGAAAGATGAATTTGAATTTAATGAATTTGATAACATGGAGTTGTGGCTCTTGAGAAAGGCTATAGTAATCATAAGAGCAATATTTAGAATATTTAAAATGTCTAGCAAGAAAGCACTAATGGCTTATATTTTTTGGCAGCATGTCAAAAAACCCATGTTTTGAAAATAGAAGTTCCTTGAGATTTGGGATTTTAAAAGATATTACATGGAGATTTTTCTCCATGTAATATCTACACTAACAGACTTGAATTCAAGTCTTCATCTTATGTATTTTCAGATTTTACGTCTTTGCTGTTCCATTTGATTTCAGATTTTGACTATATGGAAATTCTTATTTGTTCTTTTGGCTCTAGAGATTTAGGAGAACTATATATTATTTTTACATCTTGTGGATGTGTTGAAGCTATTAAAATACCATTTTATATTTATTTCCAAATCATCAAAACAGATTAGTTTTATATTCTTTTAATTTATGTATTTATTATTGATAAAGAATTTACAAGTAGGTTTTTAAAAACCGTCCACATTGTCCTACAACTTGCTTTTCTTATTCAGCAACCTATCATGGATAGCTTTCTAGTTAATAGATATAGATCTAAACTATTGTCTCTAATAGCTGGGTAATACTGGGGGTGCTTGACAATTTTTCATAATTATTCTAACATATGACATTGAGAATATTTCAAGATTTCTTTTTGCCAATACAGTTTATACTATAGTAATATATAACCATACTCACACACAGATACATATGTATATAAAATGTGAATTTATATATATGCACATTCATGACTAAGCATATACATATATATATGTCAGTATGCAGGCATATGCATCCCTATGTATGCATGTGTATGTATATTATTCTTGTGTTTTGTTATATATAGGAGATATTTTCCATAGTGGGAGACCTCACTTGGAGTTCGAATTCACAGTTGCAATCCCAGCAACAATAGAGAGGCACAGTCAGGGCATGAAACAAATACCCAATACCTCTGAGAAGTTAGAAGCAAAGTTGAACAGTAAGAGAGGGGGTATTTAGATATTCATTTTTGTGTGATCTGGGCTCAAGCTGTCTTATTTGTAAATAATCCAGTTGGAAGGTCCTTGGATTTAAGTCATGGAAGATGCTTAAAAGAACAAGAGTGTTTGCCATTCACCCAAAGAAAACAAAACCGTTTAATTATATCTTTCAGACATAATTCTACATAGTAATCTACATAATTCTTAAGGAAAGTGAGGCATGGACTAATTATATAATTTGTTTTGTTTGTTATTTAATTTTTATTTTATTGTATGAAATGAGCTTTTTTATTTCCTTAGGACATTATACTTATTTCATGAAAGAAAATGAATCTTTGAAGAAGAGAAACTGGAATGAAAATAGCAGACAAATTTCCCCATATTTAGGGGAAAGGAAAGGGAAAATGAATCATCAGAGAAGTTATGCACAGGGGGCTAAGAGCACAGCCATGATATTCTACTTAGAGGAAGCAAGAGAGAAAAGTGTTTCCATTGGAAGAAATCACTTTGCCCCTACAGATGTTTGAGGAAACATGGGTGGTGAGTGACTATCATTCAAGGATGTTTGAAAATAAAAATAAATGTAAGAAAATACACAACATTGCAGGATCAGATAATATGTAATAAAGCTACATTATCAACACCACCATATTTAAATTTACCTTGCACTTATTATGTTTCCAGGGAAGTGTTTAATTCTCATAATAACCCTGTAATAGCTACAGATCAAATTTCAGAGACATTAGGTAACTCTCACAAAGTCACAGGTCCAACAAATGATATTCACAATCCAAAGTGGTCTTTCTGATCCCTAAGTTTCCAAACAGCCCATCTATATTTTCAATGTAACTAGAAAAAATGAAGAGGGACAATGGCAAAATGAGATAATTTGGAAAAAGAGTCAACTAGTAAGGATAGAGACACATGAGCAATGTTGGAAAACATTAGGAATTAAAGAGAAAATGGAAATGGTGTCTTGATTTCAGTGAGGAGGATGAGAGAGGGAGGAGCTTATGCCAAAGGTCCCTATCTTTTTCATAAAGTAGATGGTAAGGTTAATTATAGAGAGCGAATGGCCTTAAGTTAGGATAACCATTTCGGGTAGGAAATTAGAAAATTAACTATATTTATTTCACATTTGCTTCCACAAGCTGCTCAACTCTTTTACACTATTCAAAAAGAGATCTTTTTCACCAAATGGACATTGAATATTGTGTATCATTTTACATGTCTGGAGCAGTAATTAGTGCTTTCCTTTCCATTTAAGTTATACGGTCTAAAATCCAAATAATGATTTTTGAAAAGACAGTTATATGATATAGTTCTTTACATTCACTATCCTGCCAAGTCTCAATGGTTGTACTACATTATTTGTGCTTCATATAGGCATTTAGACATTGGAGATGAAGATAAAATGAATGAATGAATGAATGAATTACCAAGTACATAAATATTAAAACTTAGTTTGACTTCTGTAATTCAAATTATGTTAGGCTTATTTCATTTCCATGAAAATATCTTAAAGTTCATTAAATTCTTTTAATTTGAATCATGGATAAATTTTTCAAACGAAAATGAGCAATTAAGCTAATATGTTCTTTCAACAGTCAATTCTGTAATGGTGGAGTGGTGCAATTGCAAAATTAAGAAAAGGGAAAAATCATACTGGTAAGAAAAAACCCACAATATTAAAAGGAGTATGCACACTGAAAATATTTGCCTACACGGTGTAAAATGGAAGTAGAATTAAAATAAGTTCTTAAGTATATAATCTGGCCCGATTAGTGTATGAGGCATAGTGATAGATGGTATAACTAGACAGATAGATAAACAATATAGATGGGTTGCCATGTGATTTCAAATTTGATGCACATTTCAAAAATAAATGCAAACCAGTGGGCTGGTAAGAAAGGTTTAATTAGTTTAATCAATAATTTGTATTTAAAGAGCACACACAATTTGTGGTTCCAAATTATACCCCCGCCCCTCCCTAAATCCTTGCTGTCAATGCATGTTTCTCTTGAGTTCGAGGCTCAGATTTTCCTTCTGACGCTGAATGTTCCTTCTTAGTCTCCTTTGCTGGAATATCCTCTTCTAACCAGCCTTCACTGTTGGAGTACCCTAGGGCTCAGTTTGTTGTCTTCTTTTTACCACCACACTAATTCCCATTGGTGATTTCATTTATTCTCACATTTTAAATTTATGTCCACTTTGATGTACAATAGACACATTAAACATTTCTCATCAAAATTGAACGTCTGTTTCTCCCTCCACCTCTGCACATTTCCAAACTCTGCTTCAGGCATATCCTCAGCTCAATCGATGGCATCTAGATTCTCAATACAGTTGCTTAAGCTAAAAACCTTGGAAATATCCTTGACTCTTTTCTTTTTTCAAATTCCATTTCATTATATTATATCGAAAATTTGATCAGTTCTCACCACCTCCACTTGCTTTGTTCACTGGTGTAGCTCAAGCACCTGGAATATTGCCTGGCACATAGTACCACTCGATAAACACTTTGTGAAAGAATGGATTAAAAAAATGAGTGGATGGGAAGCGGCTGTGGCTCAATCAGTAGGGCTCCCGTTTACCATATGGGAGGCCCCGGGTTCGGTTCCCGGGGCCTCCTGGTGAAGGCAAGCCCGCCCGCACGGCGTGGTTAGCTGACCCAGCGAGCACAAGCAGCAAGGGGGGTATAAATGAATAAATAAATAAAATCTTTAAAAAAAAAAAAAATGAGTGGATGGATGAATGAATCTGGAAAAGTGTTAGGAAAGCCATGCAAACAAAAATTCCCATGATTCCCTCAGGAAAAAGTGAGTAACCAAAGTGGATGTTGAGCAAGATTTTGAGGGTGATGGGAGGGGAAATGGAAGGTAAATTTGAAAGAGAAGAGAAGGTTAAAGTCACTGTGCAAAATTCCTTACAGTGAAGTCTGAGCATTTTGTATTTCAGCCTCTATATATAATAGGAAATTATTTGGATTTTCAAAAAAGGCTTTAATTCATACTTAGAGTTAAATCAGAACAGTAGAAACTCTAACCAAAAAGCTGAGACTACTGTGAAAATTAATTCCCTCATTAAAAAGGAGAACTTAAAATGTTTTCAACCTTGAAAAAATGCTCATTAAAATGTTTAAAATGTCACCTAGTTCTTAAATTATATTAATTAGAAACAATGCCAAACACTTTTATTTTGCTTTACAGTCAAGTGAATATAAAAAGCCCAATGTTTGCATGAAAGTAAGTTTCCTAGGACTGGTTCCAGAGCCGTCAGAAACAAACAAAAAAAATATAGAAATTTGAGGATTAATATCTGAAAAAGTTGAATGAACCCATTAAGAACACACACACAATTGATATACCTTTTGATATCATATTGATATATATTTTGATACCAAGTCTTGTTGACTCCATTGTCAATACACAAAATAAGATCTTATTTCTGTTCTATGAGAGCAATTTATTAACTTGTTCATTCAGTCACTTATTCAAGAAACAGTTTCTTTAGAGCACTCAAGTGTAAAAACTTGTGTTGGATGGTATGGATACATGTAAAGTAAATGTGAGGATTCTTGACTACACATGATACGAGGCTAGAGACCCTGTCCATTCATTCACCACTTTCTCCCTAACATCTGTCACATTTTTTTGGTACATAGTAGATGCTCCAAAACTAAAAGTCAGAAAAAAAGAGCATGATAATTTAGTTGATATAATAAAGTGTGCACCTGCAAAAATTGTCATTCTACATTTATAATTATTTTCTCATATTTCCTTGGTACTTGTATCATTTCTGAGTACTTTTCTAAGTACTCTCACTGGCTTTTAACAACTCCAGAGTAGAGGGTGGAAGTTTTTCTTTTATTAAGCAGGATGCATTCATTGACTTGTCCAAATTAGTACCACAGAGCCACTGAAACTCAGACCTCTAAATCTTTCATGAAATGATCCTGTCTCATATGTTAATTCTTAATATCATGTTAAGAAACCTGAATGGTTTGAGGGACTCTGTATCCCTTAACACAGAGACTCCGTGTCACGCTTCTCTGATAGAGTTTCCAAAGATGCTGATAGGGCAGTTCAAAATGAATATCTAAATCCAGTTTTGCCACTCATTATCCAACAGTCATTATTTCATACATCTTTTACTATTTCCTTAGTATGATATTTAAGATATTTTGGGTTAAACATGAAATAAAAAGTGCAGCCCTTTCTGAATAATGCTTTTCCTGATTGTTTTCATTTCCCATATCTGAGCAACATAAGACTAAAAGGGGAAAGGGAGAAGTAATTCTGCCATAATATACTAAGTAACTGTCTAAATTACCCACTTTTTGAAGTAGATAGTGGACTAATATTTATTGAGAGCATAATACCTTATTCTTTAAATGAATTACAACATTTTCTCTACAAAATTCCTAAGAAATAAGCATTGGTATATTCTATTTGGATGAATTTATTGAGACTTAGAAAGTTAAGTAACTTGTCCAAGATTAAGTGTTAAAACAAACACTAGCACAGAAGCAATTTGATAACTCTAAAAAGAAGCTTCTTTTTAATTCTGTGCTAACTTGTGTGTGTATGTGTGTGTGTGCATAGCTGCCCATAATGTGTGTGCTTTAGCATGAATTTGTGGTGAATATCACCCTGCATTTTCAGCCTTCTGGCCTTGCCTGGTAAATTATTTGTTCCATTATTGTATATACAGACTCAGCCTCATAATCCAGGAATTATAAATCTTAAATGAGAGAGAAAAAAATAACTTCTTTGGTAGTTCTGTAGCTCAACAAAAAGTCAGTTAGAATACTCTGGTTGAAATGTTGGACTCCCAGGTTCTAAGTGAATATAACATGGCATTGAACTTCCTTTTCTTGGTTACTATTCACATGTAACATAGACATCTTACTGTGCCCATTATCACAAAAACTCATGACTAAATATCAGTTCTATCCTTCTGGCCCTGAGTCCTTGCAATCTGATGCAAAGTACTCTTAGGCTGTGGAATATATGCAAGACAGCCTATCAAGAGTAGGGTTTTTTTTTCCTCTTAAAATTATTATTAAAGAAACTTTAGATTATATAAATATAGGGGATTCCCATATACCTCAATCCCTCCTCCTCCTACACATTTCCCCATTAAAAACATCTTTCATTAGTGTATACATGTATTACAATTGATGAACACTTACTGAAGCATTACTACTAAGCATGGTCGATAGTTCACATTATGGTTTACACTTTGCAACGCACAAGTTTACAGGTTTTGACAAAATGTATAATGGCCTTCATCCATCATTGCGATGTCACGTAGGACAATTCCAATGACCCAAAAAGGCCCCATGTTACACCTATTCTTCCCTCTCCCTTCCCTCAGAACATCTGGCAGCCACTGCCTTTATATCAATGTTGCAAGTTCTTCCATTACTGGAATACTAATGAATCTACTTTAGTCCATAGTTGCATTCCCCTTATATTTGTTCATTCCTCAATCTGGAGGATTTTAGAATGGTGATGCCCATTCTGCTTCCAGTTGAGAAGGGGCTTGATCCCGTGGGCAAGATGGGTGGAACTGTCTTGCTTGCAGTTGTAGATACTCTGTTTGGAGAATGATGTTGTTCATCATCGTTCTTTTGTTAGTTGTCCTGGGTGAATCTGATGAACTGGAGAGTAGGTGTTGGCTGCAATTGTGCTGAGATTCAGGGCTCAAACGGCACATAAACAGCCAGAAGTTTTAAGCCTCTGGGCACATATTTAATGGGTATAATGCTAATTATAGGTTCAAATAAAAGGGGAATAATAACCATGTATAGCAAAATTATAAATGTGTCCAATTATGATACACTGGGGGAATAGGTTATCATATATTCCAAGGTATGGGCCACTGACAGGGTTCCTAATTCCTGAGGTTGTCTGCTCTGCGTATAGTGTCCAGATGTCTCTGAAGCCTTCAGGAGACCACCTGTTTGAGGTACGTTTTACTGTGGCAGTCAGTGAGATCTTCCTAACACGAGCATAAGTTCAACCTCTGGAATGACCTCCGACTCACTTTGAAATCTCTTAGCCGTAAAAAATAATTTTTATGTAACATTTCCCCCCTTTTGCTCAAGGCGTTTTTCCAAATGCATTGCTAGTTGTGACTTGGTAATAATCCCTTGGTTACAGAGAACTCATCCTGGGAGTCATGTCCCATGTGTTTATATGTTGAATTTGGCTTAGAGAGAGACCAAATTAGAGCAACAAGGAAGCTTTCAGGAGGTAACTGTTGGGCAAAATATAATACTAGGCTAACTTTCAATTTCACAAGAACAAGGTACAAGCATCAATATCAAGGGTCTGGAGTATTTTGGTTTGTCCTCCTTTGCTAGGAGCTGTCCATATACTCCAGGGATTCTTGCTACTCTATTAGAAAATGTAGCAGGACTCCACAGGATGATAATTCAATATTCTTTGGGTTATTGTATGGGTCTCCAAACACAGAGCCAACATCCCATGACCACTTGAACACATTTGTATTCTACATGCAGCCCCATGTGGACCCCTCCCCACACATTCCTCCTACCACCAACACACTGCACCAGTGATCCTCCTCTGTCACAGTTAGTTCTGCAGTCCAAAACCTCCCCCAAAACAAAGCCAAAATAAATAAAAATAATAAAAACTACAAACTATAAAATAAAATTAAAATAATATAAAAAAATTCTTTTTGCATTGTGTCTTTCATTTCCATAAGAGCTGTTATCTTTTTATGAACAGTGAGTTTCTTCTGTATGTTCCCCAGTGTCTTATTTTTTTCACTTTATTTTCAAAGAAGCTGTGTTAACAGAAAATTCACATAGAAAATATAGGGGATTCTCATATAACTGACCTCCTCCTCTCTCTCACATTTATCACTGTTCACAGTTAATAACATCTTACATGAGTATGGTGCATTTGTTACAATTGATGAACAAATATTGAAGCATTGCCACTAACCATGGTCAATGGTTTCCATTATGTTTCACATTCTGTACAAGATCATGTAGAACAATTCCAATGCCCTAAAAACGCTCCAGGCTCCATCCATTCTTCCCTTACCCTCCTCTCAGAACACATGGTAACCCCTAGGTTACAAGTTGTGAAGAACAACCTTCATAGTTACATGCATTAATATTGAGGGCTTGACATATTTGTCCATCTTCTTTTGTTAGGCACTGCCTATTTTCTGGAAAGACTCTTGAGCATTTATTTAAGAACCTAGCAGGAAGGACTCCCCAGGATGGGCATTTAATATTTTGTTTATTCTGTGGGTCTTCACCCATTGAGATAACACCTTATTACAAGGTGAACACTTTCATGTAATATTTGTCCTTTAGTAACTGGCTTACTTCACTCAACATAAGGTCTTCAAGATTCACCCATGTTGTCACATGAGTCAATACTTTATTCCTTCTACAGCTGAATAATATTGCATTGTATGTATATACCACAATTTGCCTATCCATTCATCTGTTGATGGACACTTGGTTTGCTTCCAACTTTTGGCAAAAGTGAATAATGCTGCTATGAACATTGTATGTATATATCAGTTCTGGGTATATACCCAGCAGTGGAATTGCTGGATCATATGGCAGTTCTATAGTTAGCTTCCTGAAGAACTGCCAAACTGTCCTGTTTGCATTTCTAATAGCTAGTGATATTGAGCATCTTTTTATGTTCTTTTTAGCCATTTGTAGTTCCTCTTTGGAGAAGTGTATGTTGAAACCTCTTGTCCATTTTTTAAGTGGGTTATTTGTCTTTTTATTTTTGAGGTGTAGGATTTCTTTATATATGCTGGATATTAGGCACTTATTAGATAAATGGTTACCAAGTACTTTTTTCCCATTGAGTGGGTGCCTTTTCACTTTCTTAACAAATTCCTTTTAAGCATAAAAATTCTAAATTTTTGTGAGGAGATCCCACTTATCTATTTTTTCTTTCATTGCTCACATGTAGGTATAAAGTTTATGAAATTGTTACCAACTATAAAATTTCAAAGATGCTTCCTTACATTATTTTCTAGGAACTTTGTGGTCTTGGCTCTTATATTTATATTTTTGATCCATCTTGAGTTAATTTTTGTACAGGGCATTGAGATGGTGATTCTCTCTCATTCTTTTCATTCAGGTATCCAGTTCTCCCAGCACCATTTGTTGAAGAGGCATTCAGTCCCAGTTGAGTGGGGTTGGTAGCATTGTCGAAAGTACGTTGAACTTATATGTGAGGATCTATAATAGAACTCTAATTTCGGTTCCATTGGTTAGTATATCTATCCTTATGTCAATAACATGCAGTTTTGATCACTGTAGCTTTGCAGTATGCTTTAAAGTCAAGTAGCTTGATTCTTGCAATTTCATTTTTGTTTTCAATATATTTTTGGCTATTTGTGCCCCATGGCCCTTCCAAACAAATATCATAATTAGCTTTTCCAATTCAGTAAAAAAAAAAAAAAAAAACGTTGTTGCAATTTTCATTAGGAATGCATTAAATCGTGAATCAATTTGGGTAGGACAGACATCTTAATGATGTGTAATCTTCCAATCCATGAACATGGAATATTCTTCCATTTATTTAGTTATTCTTTGATTTCCTTTAACAACGTTATGTAGTTTTCTGTGTAAAAGTCCTTTACATCTCTAGTTAAGCTTATTCCTAGACATTTGATTCGTATATTTGTTATTGTAAAGAAATTTTTTCTTGATTTCCCACTCAGATTGCTCATTACTGATGTACAGAAATGCTACTGATTTTGCGTGTTAGTCTTATATCCTGCCACTTCGTTGAACTTGTTTATCAGTTCTAGAAGTTTTGTTGTAGATTTTTCAGGACTTTCAATGTACAGGATCATGTCATCTGCAAATAGTGGAATTTTTAGTTCTTCCTTTCCAATTTGGATGCCATTAAATCTTTTTCTTGATAAGTGCCCAAGCAAGTACTTCTAAAACAATGTTAAATAAGAGCAGGGACAGTGGGCATCTTTGTCTTGTTCCACATTTTAGAGGAAAAGCCTTTACATTTTACTATTGAATATGATGTTAGCTGTGGGTTTTTCGTCTATACCCCTTATCATGTTAAGGAAGTTTCCATCTATTCCTACCTTTCAGAAAGTTTTATCAAGAAAGGATGCTGTATTTTGTCAAACGCTTTTTCTGCATCAATAGAGATGATCATGTGATTTTTTTTCTTTCAGTCTGTTAATATGGTGTATTATATTAATGGATTTTCTTATGTTGAACCATTCTTACATACCAGAGATGAAACTCACTTGATCATTGTGTATAATTTGTTTGATGTGTTGTTGAATACGATTAGCAAGTATTTTCTTGAGCATTTTAGTTCATTAGAAAGATTGGTCTGTATTGTTCTTTTCTTGTGGCATCTTTATGTGGCTTTGTTATTAGGGTGATGTTGATATTATAGAATGAGTTTGGCAGTATTCTCTCCATTTTTATTTTTTTTTTAAAGTTTAAGCAGGATAGGTATTAGTTCCTTCCAGAATTACTGGTAGAATTCACCTGTGAAGCCATCTGGTCATGGGATTTTCTTAGTTTGGAGGTTTTTCTTGAGTAATTCAATCTTGTTACTTGTGATTGGTCTGTTGAGTTCATCAGTTTCTTCTGTTGTCACTGTAGGCTGCGTGTGTGTTTCTAGAAATTTGTTCAATTCATCTAAGTTATCCATTTTGCATGCAACAGTTTTTCAAAGTATCCTCTTATGATACTTTTTATTTCTGTGGGTAAAGTGGTGATATCCCCTTCCTCATTTCCTATTTTGTGTATTTGCATCTTCTCTTTTTTTTTCCTTAGTCTAGCTCAGGGTTTGTCAATTTCATTAATCTTCTATTGCTTTCTTATTTTCTGTTTCATTCAGTTCTGCTCTAATCTTTGTTATTTCCTTCATGCTGTTTGCTTTGGAATTAATTTACTGTTCTTTTTCTAGTTCCTCCAGGTGTACGGTTGGTCTTCTATTTCAGCTCTTTCTTTTTTTAATATACACATGAAGGACTATAAATTTCCTCTCAGCACTGCTTTTGCCGCATACCATAGGTTTTTATATGCTCTTGTCTCATTTTCATTCATTTCATGAGAAATTTCTTTTTCAATTTCCTCCTTGACCCTCTGATTGTCTAAGAACATGTTGTTTAACTTCCATATCTTTGTGTCTATTTTGGTTCTCTGCCACTTATTAATTTCCATCTTCATTCCATTGTGGTCAGAGAAATTATTTTGTGTTATTTCAATCTTTCTGTGTTCATTGAGAGTTGTTTTGTGAACTATCATGTGGTCTATCCTGTAGAATAATCCATGTGTGCTTGAGAAGAATGTATACCTTGCTATATTTGGGTATAATATTCTGTATATGTCTATTAGTTCTAAATCATCCAATATATTATTTTTGGTCTCTGTTTCTTTATTGATCCTCTTTTGAGATGTTCTGTCTCTTGGTGATAATTGTGTATTAAAGTCACCCACTATAATTGTAGAGATATCTATTTCTCCACTTAGTTTTTCCAATGTTTGCCTCATGTATTTTGGGAAACCCTGGTTAGTTGCATAAATGTTTATGATTGTTTTTCTTCTATATAGATTACAACTTTTATCAATATGGAATGTCCTTCTTTGTCTCTTACAATAGCTTTGCTTTTAAAGTCTATTTTGTCTGATAATAATATAGCTACTCTGGCCCTTTTTTGGTTATTGTTTGCATGTAAAATCGCTTTTCCAACCATTCACTTACAACCTCCTTGTGGCCCTGGTTCTAAGGTGAGTTTGTTGTAGACAGTATATAGATGGATCATATTTTCTTATCCATTCTGCCAATCTGCATCTTTTGATTGGAGTGTTTAATCCATTAACATTCAATGTTTTTACTGTCAATGCAGTACTTATATTAGCCTGGGTTTATAAATGTCATATTTTGTTTTTATTTCTTTTTTTATCTTTTTAGCTATTCTTACTAATACTCTTCCTGTCTACTTTTTCCTACAACCCTCTCTTTTCCATTTTTACCTTTTAACCTGCAGAACTACTTTTAGTATTTCTTGAAGGGCAGATTTCTTGTTGACAAACTCTCTTAATTTCCATTTGTATGAATATTTTGAACTCTTTCTCATTTGTGAATGCCAGCATTGCTGCATATAGAATTCTTGGCTGTTTTTTATTTTTCTTTTAGCACCTTAGCTATGTCATGCCACTGGCTTCTTGGCTCCATGGTTTCAGATGAGAAATCAGCAGTTAATCTTATCAAGTTTTCCTTGTACGTGATGGATCTCTTTTTTCTGTGCTTTCGGTATTCTCTCTCTCTCGCACATTTGACAATTTTATAAGTATATTCCTCTGGGTAAGACTGGTAGGATTTATACTATTTGGAGTGTGCAGTGCTTCCTGGACATGTACATTCATGTCCCTCTAGAGTTGGGAACTTTTTATCCATTATTTCCTCTAACTTTTGTTCTGCTCCTTTTCCCTTCTCTCCTCTCTCAGGGATGCCTATAATGAATTTGTTTGTGCATCTTATATTGTCATACAATTACCTGTGTATTTGCTGATTTTTTTCTTTCTTTCTTTCTTTCTTTCTATCTTTCTATCTATGTGTTCTACTATGTCTGATTTAAGTTGTACTATCTTTGATGTCACTGATTCTTTCCTCTGCCTGTTCAAATCTGCTCTTATGTTCTTCTAATATATTATTGATTTCTTGAATTTTGCCATTCATCACCATCAGATCCATTATCTTTTCTAAGTATATTTACAATTTCTTCAATTTCTTCAGTATGTTCCCCCAGTGTCTCCTTAGTATCCTTTATCTCTTCCTTCACATCAAGTTGATTCATGATATTTGTTTGGACATCCTTGATTAGGTGTTCTACATTCTGCATCTCCTCCTTTTTGTGTGTGTGTTTGTGTAAGTTCAGTAGTCTGGGCCATATTTTCCTGTTTTTTAGTATGGCTTGTAATTTTTTGATGGTGTCTAGACATCTGTTTATCTTTGTGGGCTTATTCAGGTGGTTAGATTCTTTCTACTCTAGAATTTTTTTTGTATTGTTTTGTGTTAAGATTCCTCTTTGACACTTAGTTCCATTTATTCTATATTATTGTAGCTAGTTGTCCATGTTCCCTAGAAAAAATATTAATACCATAGAAAAAGAAAGAGAGAAGAAGAGAAAAAGAATAATAGTAATAATAAAGAAAAGATAGAAAAGGAACCATGAAAGAGCCAGTAAAAAAAGTAATAAGTGAAAAATCATAAAAAATACAAAGGAATAGGAATTAAAAGTGGAATAGAAAAATAAAGGAGAAAAAAATAGCATAAAATAAAAGACAAGAAAGATGAGACAAGAAGAATACAAAAAGTGAAAAAGAAGACCAAACAATAGCAGGTGGAATGAATTAAAGCAATGGAAGAGGTAAAATGAAAGAAAGAAAAGAAATAGAAAAATTAAAAAGGAAAAATAAGGAAAAGATAAAAAGGAAGCAAAGAAAGAGAAAAAAAAACAAAACAAAACACTCCAGAAAACAGTCTTTTCTCTTAGGCCCCTATGAACCATCTGAGGGTGCTGGTGTTCATCAATCAATCATCATGAAGCTTGCCCTCCATGGGTAATGTACTCGGACTTAAAGAATAAAATAAAGAATAAAATTATGAACTCAAAAATAATAAAGAATATAAAATAACAGATCAAAAAACCTAAAACCAAACAAGAAACAAAAAAACCTCAGTGTATAAGTTCCCTGTCACAAGATGCTAGCTGGGTGCCTGACAACCCACTGGATCACTCTATGGAACCATTCTCTTGGGAAGCATCAGGAATCAAACCAGGGACCTAAGATATGTGAGACAGGAATTCCTCCACTGAGCTATACCCACTCCACAGGTTATGTATGATTCTGAAATCTTATCTGGCTGTTCCCATCCTCCTTTACCTCAGGCAAGTTGGGTTTCTAACAGTTTGCTGGTTATCTCCCCTGTCTTTCTTCTCTCCAGTGTTGGTTACGAACCTGTCCACCTACCCCTTCACTTATCTGGTTCCTCTCTCTCCAAGAGTGGTTTGGTGTGACAGCCTACCTGATCAGATCTCCCTTCCCCTCTCCCTGGGGCCACTTCAGTGTTGTCTGGGGTCTTTTTTGCAAGTCAAAAGGGGCTCAGTTGGCCACACTCACCAAAGAGAAACCACTCTCTGCCCCCTGCATGACCCTTCTTCCTACCAGGGAGGAGGACTCTCTTTCCACACTCAGTTGGCTGCAGTGAGCCAGGAGTTTTACCAAGGCTATTCACTTTGAGGGTGGGATATGTGTGCCATTCCCCACCACAGGAGCAAGTAATTCATGTTTTATTTGGCTTCTTTGTCTCTCTCCCTCATGGATGATGTGTGGCACTCTGCTCGTCTGCATATCCCCAAAGCAGCTCCCTTGGATAGGTTTTTGCCCTTCCTCCATTGTTTTTGTGAGAGGATAGAGCACTCAATATCTACTCAGCTCACTGTTAAACAAGTATCCTTTTATCTAAATGCATTTTTCCTGGCCTTTCCCCTGGAATGAAGCCCAGGTCTCAGCTTTTAACTAAATTTTTAGCTATAGTACTTACCTTCTACCTTTAACGTACACTGAAACTGGTTTCCTAATAAGAAATCAATTGGACTACTATTTCTAATTCTCTACCATTAGATTAGCTATCCCTTATCCTGCATAAAAAGTCCATGAACTGTTAAAATATCTTAATCCTTGAATATAGCTAGGCTGATTCTACATTTTGAGGTTAAAACAGACAAAACCCAAATTTTCCAGGTAAAAATATGTCATTTAACTATGTAACACATCTGTGTTATTTGAATGTCAACAAGCAATATGACACTCCAATGTTTCTGATATCTAATGCTTGAAATATTGTGCATCTGGAAAAAATCTTATTACTCTACAGCAGTGGGTTCAGATCCACAATTATAGTAGTGGATTCTTATTGAGAAGCAGTTAATGATATGTGTACCCAGACTCTGAGGGAGTGCAAAATTTCTGAACCATTTAAAATAAAAATTATTTTAGTAATAAGTTTGTAGTTTTCTGAATCTGAAAGAAAGCCCCAAAATTCTAGCTTATTTTATTTATTTTTTTCCTGAAATTAGTATCTCCTTTGGATAGGCTTTTCATTTACATATTCAACTATCCCTTCTAAGCCAGTGAAGTCTACATCCACATCTGTAGTCTGCACCTTCCCTTTCACCAACACACTCCCAGGCCACAGTCTTCTTGCTGTGACAGTACCTTAAGGACAAAAAGAAAACCAACTGAATTCATAATCTCAACAAAAATCAAAATCCCTTCCTAACTTACTATTTTTCCCATTAATCTCATACATTTCTCTGACTTCCTTTTGCACCATATATTCAACTGGCCAAGGTCTCTCTACCTGTGACCCTTGAGGTCTTCCATTTAACCTAACTTCCATCTTCATTGCCTTGGTCAAATGCTTATTACTACTTTTATAGGCTATGGCAATGAGCTATCAACTAGATTTACTATTAGCTGAAAACCAGTATAATTATTTTGCATGCCTAACAGATTTGTAAGAATAACTGTTACTATATTACCAATATATCCATGTATCAGGAAGAATTAATCAAAATATGACCCAGTAATCAATGCCAAGCAAGATGTTTCCTTGGACAATATTTCAGGGGCAAAAGCAAAATTAAGAATAGAGTCAGAAGTTGAAGATCAGAAGTATGAATTTGGTTGTCAGGTGATTTGAAGAATTTACTAAATATCTGTATCAACTGGGGGTCTTTTTGTTACTCATTTGTAGAAAAGGAAGGTTTTTTCTCCCTCATCCATTTATAAAAGAATACTGTTTGTGACGTGAAATTAAGTGTCAAAACCCACTGCACTTCAGCCCTGGCACTTAAATTCATAAATTTCTTAACTATTGAATTAATTACTGAATATCCTGGTAGTTAAGGCCTTCCACAAGTCTTTGACCCTACACCTAACAAGAGTGCTAGCACTACCTACTATTACATATATCCGATATTGTATCAGAAATGATTGCCTGCTGTTTCTTAAACACAGTACACATTGTTTCTTTTGATTCCACTGGTAGTTCTGAAGTTTCTGGTTGATGGTTTATTTACCACTACCCATATTGAAAATCTACCTTAAAACTTGCTTCCTCATAATGCTGGTTGTGATCTCAATACATTTTGTTTAGAAATTTCTTATTTCTTTATTTTGTTTGGATTTGTTTTATCCTCCAACTCTTAGATATTAAGTTCCTTGATAGTAAGGGTTTTGTGTGCATATTCCTCTATTGTACAACTTCCCATTACCCTTTGTTTAAAAGTCCAAAAGGTTAAGAAAAACTTTACATATCCCAATAAGCATGGATTATACATATCCTTTTAACTCCCAAAGCAATAACTACCCATAATAGCCAGCTAACAGCAAAGGGGTTTTTCAGAGAGATTGAATCTTTGGATCTCCTTTTAACTCATCTATGAACTCAAATATGTATTTGACCTTAATTTTAGCAGGGGGCCTAATCAGCTTTCTTTTAGCTTCCCATGGGTATTTGGCATGCTTTTTGAACAATGATCTTTAAATTATAGTCTCATCTAGGCTGCTTTGAGCACAGAACATGCCCTCAAATTGCAAGACTATTTGTGCTGGTCTGCAAGTGCATTTATTAGCATTAATGTATCAATTATTTTTAATTAGTTCTTAGAATTTCTATTTCACCAATAGTAAAGTCATTAACAGCAATTTTCAAATGAAACCAATCACGCTGTTTTCCATGCCCTACATAGTAGTGTCTCTCATTATCTAACCCCAAAAACATTTTTTATTACCTCATATTTATTGCCTCTTTTCTCTTTATCTGTTTGCTTCACAAATTTTGGAAATCTTAATAATGTGGCAAAAGTTTCTTAAGTGGTCCTACCCACCCTACAGTAATGTCAGGGTGAATTCTGACCTTGTCCATTTTGCTTTCTAATTTATTTCTGGGCAGCTGCAAAAAAAAAAAAAAAAAATGCTTTCAGAACTCACCAGTTTTGTGTTTGAAACCAGAGAAGAACAATGAGCAACATATTCACCCTGCAAACTCTAGATCATTTCAGATCATAAGTAATTACAGTCTCTTAATTTAGGGCAATTTTTGGTGGCCTAGTTTAACAGTGGTTAATTTTGGATGCTATTTTAATATTTTTATTTAAATACATTAACAAGCCAGGAAAACATTTCTTTCCCAAAGCATGTGGTTCAACATTTGAAGAAGAAGATATGATTCTCACAGCTGTGAGAATTCCTATATCAGGAATAAATTAAATATGGGACCAAAAGATTAAGTTTCTTTATATAGGAAAGGACTCAGATTAAGCCAGAATTAAGAAAAAATTAATGATTAGTTCTATGAGCAATTCCACTCTTAAAATAATTTAGTTATGAATCATTTGTACACCTTTTACAAGAGGTCTTATATTCTTAAACACAGTTAGGAGTAGTTTTAAGTGAAGCAAATATATATATATATATATAACTTGACTAAGCTAGAATATAAAAAAGTCCTTGAACTAAAATTTAATTTGATTTATATTTTTGATTATGGTACAAAGGTATCATGAAGTTGAATATGGCATAAGAGGTTATTTCAATGGTTTCAAACATGTTCCTTGGAGCAAATTTTGGCAGCAACTATAGCTTCAGTAAAGATGTTTACAAAGGCTTGGAAACACAGGTAATAGTCATAACTAGGACAATCCTGTTCACATGGAAATTAGGGGAAAATAATTCTATAAAATATTAAATACTATTTCATTTCATTTTCTTATTTACATTTTTAAAGCATATTAACAAGTATACCTTATTCAATCTCACAATAGTTTCAGGAGACACTATAAAATAATGGTAGCCATTATTTTGTACTGCTAATGCAATTCCTCAAAATTTTAAGTGATTTAAGGTCAATAGCTAATTAGTGGAAGAGTCTCTTCCCTTTCCTTAGCAAAACAGGTACCCATGTTTTAGTTTGTTTTACAGATGAGGAAACAATCTGTGATCATTTAGATAAGGATTCTTTGGGATCACCCAGCATGGGGAGGGCAATGTTAAACTTGCAATCACTTCTCTTTTGCATCAAAGCCATGCTCTCTCAATGTTAATACTATAAAGAAATAAATGTATAGATAGAGCAATCAAGTATTAAGTAAAAATAGGAATATTTCAGAAATAACAGCTAGGAAGAGAGAAAGCTTTTTGCATTTATAAAAAATTTAATATAGGTATTTAGAAAAGTACTCACATTTCAGAATTACCTTTTCTTCTCTGTGTTACATTCATTCATTTAATGTTTCCTTTATCCTTTCTTTCTTCAACAATTATCCAATTATGCCTAGTTAAACATCAGAAAAAATCCACTAAATTTGAGCATTGGATGAATCCCATCACATATCACATAATATGCCAGATGCCTCACAAATTACATCATCACATTTAATCTTCACTTGGACATTGCAAGTTATATCTCATCATCCCTAAATCTCAGGGAGCTGTCAGAAAAAAGGAAATTTTAAATCCAGTGAGAACAAATCACTCTGTCCTCCTTGATGAAAGAGAAAATAAAGTTCTCCCAGGCTATGATACTCTAACAGGGGCCTAAGTTTAATCACTGATGCCAGAAAATTAAACATTTCCACAATACAGGAAATGCTGAGCTTTAGTCTACTTTACCTGTGTCTCTCAGGTCAACAATATGGTAACTAACATTACAATAATATTAAGTACCATTTTAAACCTAAAAAGAAAAGCATGATTTTTTTAAAGCATGGCTCAAAATTCACAATTATATAATTTTATCACTTGATCATGTTTTCTCACTTACACTACTATGAGCTCACCTATATTTTTCTTAAGTTCCCATATTCAAGTAAGCTTCCATTATCTGCCAACAGACAAGTTTTCTATATACTGATTCTGTCAAGCATTTCAGTTGTTTTCCAAAATAGTAGTCAAAATATTTCCCTTTATGGCATTATGAGAGATATGTGCCTATAGTTGGTACTTTAGAAATGTCAGGCAATTTTTCCCTTCTTCTCTGAACACAGAATAAACAAAATCTATTTTCTTTAGGAGAGACGAGTTCAGGATGACTTATACTTTGATTATTGGAGTCAGCTATAATGACATTTGTATTTCTCAAGAGTTACAAATGGAATGGTGCAAAGTTTGCACGCCAACTTTTGGCATATGAATTTGAGGTCTTTCTATTTCCTGGAGGCTTAGACTCATATTTCCAAGAGCACAGAAAGATCTAAGTTTCAGGATTCAATGTAAGAGTTTATGTAAGGAATCAGAGGTTCTGTTGGTGAGCAGCCAGTCCCCACAGAGTTGGGTTCCATATATATTTATTGATAGTCATCATTCAATGAATAACGCTACCAGAAAACCTAAGTACCAAGAAGCAAAGGCAACCTCCACAGTAATAAAAATAATACATTGAGCTATTTCCCAGCCAAATGTAGACTGGCTTGTTTTTCGCCTATGTTGCATGTGATCACCTTACATATATAGCAAGGATGTTCAGATAGATTTGTTGCTCCCATTCATTCATGCTCATTACATTATAAAAAGGCTGTTTATCTTTCTCATCACTCACTACTCGGTCCATTGGTCTCTACACTGACCAGATTTCTCTTCCTTAAACAGGCTAAGACTATTCTAACTGCAGAGTCTTTTCCCTTTCTGTTCCCTCTGCTTGGAATATTCATTTAAAGATCTTCATTCATATGTTAAGATCTTTCTCATATTGTGGTTTCACCTCTATACCATCTCCCCAGAAAGTCCTTCCCTGACCACACTTTGTAATTTTGGCTTTCCACGCAATATCCCATTACCTTGTTGTATCATCTTCACACATGGAATATATATGGACTTACATAAATTTTCTGCATACTTTGTACCCAAACAAGAATGGAAGCTTTATTAACGGTGGCCTTGCCTGTCCTCAGAACAAAAAGAATTACATTTTACATCATGGTATTGATAATAAGTAACTCACAATAACTAATATGTTCTAGACTCTTCAAAATAACCCCCAAGGTGTATAATTCATTTTCTTCCTCCTAGAGAGAGAAGCAAACTGAGCCACAGAGTAGTTAAATCAGTAGTCTAGGACACACCCCTGTAAATCATTTCAAAGCAGTTAAGATCCAGAGTCTGTCTCAAATGCTAACTAGCTTATGCTAATAATAATAAATGCTAATGCACAAAATTATTTGTTGAAGAATGAATATATATGGAGGGTATGAAAGGCTAGGCATGAACAAAATTTTCAACTCTTCTCTAAACATACAGTAAAACATAGAGCTATATCATATATATGATTGAGATCTAATTCTAATTCAACTATAAACTATACTAAGTCTAAAGGTTTCTTAAATGGCCTGGTTCAATTTATAGTTGTTTCATTGAAGGAAAGCTTCACTTGAAGCCCGGAATCATGAAATACTGATAAACATTTATCTTAAATTTTAGCTTAAATCACAAATGTACATTCTAACTGCAAGGCTATGGCCTTTTGTTTGAGTCTCTATGATCTTTCTTGCATAAATCCACATATGAATTCTGTAGTATCTCAGTATCAAGTTCTTAAAAATGGAGAAATTAAAGGTTTTTGCAAAGTCATCTTAGTGCAAAATGCTTCTGTTAATTTTACTATGGTATCTCCAATCTTTTTCAGCTATCTAGCACTCACTTAATTAGCAAATTTTTAGTGACTTGCTCATTTGTATATTGAAAGCAGTCAACTCATTTTTATGGAAACACTCTTTTTTTGACAATCATAGTTAATTGGATTGGTGTAATATTTAATTCAATTATGTAAATATAATAACTGATATACCTGGAATTAATGGGCTTGAAAACAACAAAATCACTCTCAATAAGCATAATATTCAGCTCGTGGAAGCAAATATTCATAAGCTTCTTAGAGACATCCTAGCTGCATGTGTTTATCAAGCTTTAGGCATCAGTTAGTAAGTTGTACAGCTAAATAGGACAGACTTTATTAATGCTGCAAGCATTTAGTGGGGATTATTTTTGATAAATCCCTCTGTTATTACAATCAGTTATAGATATCTGATAACTATTGATTACTTTTTCAAAAATGACCATATTTTGTATGTGAGTACCTCTCTCTGTACTTGTCTTATAGTTCTCCTATGGACATTTTTTTTTTTTTTATTTTTATTGTGGGTAAAAATCAAAATTTTCACAATACATACAAAGATTTGCAAAAAATATATATGCATATATGTGTATTTGCTTACAAAAATGTTATATATATATATATATATATATATATATACATATATTTTAAGAGGTGCTTAGATTACCCAAAATATTACACAGAACCCACTGGGATTCCCATGTTGCCCACCTCCCACACCTCCCACCACATCCCACACAAACATCTCCCACAAATGTGGCCCACCACCTTCAATGAACTTACACATCCTGGAGCCTTGCCACCAACCATAGACCACAGTTCACACTGTAGACCACACTCTCTCCCACTCAGTTCTAGTGGTGTGTGCTGATTTAAAATGGCCTACATCTGTTGCTACAACAGTACTTAGGACAACCTCCAACTCCCAAAGAAGCCCCTGTATTTCAACTGCTCATCCCCTCCCTACCCCAAAAGTGTCAAGTGGCCACTGGCTCCACCTCATTGTTATAATTTCTTGCATTGCTAGAATCACCATATGTGAACAAGAGAATACCATCAAGTCCACTCTAGTCCATAGTTCTTCCCCCAATCCTGAGGGGACTGGGATGGTGATGTCCACTCCAACTCCAAGTGAGAGAGGGCTTATATCCCATGGATATGGTGGGTGGGATGATCCTGCCTGCAGATGCAGGCCCTCTCCATTCCCTGGGATGGCCATTGTCCTTTGTTGTCTCCTCACCAGGTGACTTGGATGAGTCCATTGAGCTGTAGGGTAGGAGTTGCAGCTCCATCTAGATTTCATACACACCTGGCACATAGGTAGGTGGGAGGCTCCAGTCTCTGGAAGTATACCTAAAAACTCCAGAATCATCCTATGGACATTTTAAGAGCAAGATAGTTTAGAGTAAAATAGACCTGGATTCAAGCTCCAAATTTACCAGTTATTAGCTGTATGATTTTGCATAAATTTGTTAACCTTTCTACATCTCTGATTCCTCACCTATGAAATGAAAACAAGAATGTATATCCCAGATTGATGCTAGAGTACATGAGGAAATATCTGCAATGTGTTTAGCATTATGCCAGTTAAAAAGTACAAATTAAGAATATGATGCCTCTAACTATACTCCCAATCTCCAATATAATATTTTCCTTTATCAGAGAAATCCTTGCATCTGTATTTTCTCCATGGGACTTGGAAAGGTCTCAGATGAGGACTGTTAGTCCTCATACTGTTTATATTTGAAATCTTTCTGTTAAAGTTTTTGTAGCTTCATTGACTTCTCTCACTCTGTCTGATCATGGCAAATACTTGCTGGTCCAACTCCTCTCCATTTACTTTGCCAAATATGCCATAACTCAACAGTCAATTGAGCCAGCTCAACACTTATGACATATATGTCAAAGAAGTGGTTAGTCTGAAATCCAAGCAATATGAACAATTGAGCAATTGGATATCCTGTTTGCCATAGGGAAAGTTAATGGCTTGCTAGAGTTCAAGTGTGAAGAATTATATCTGAGACAATGAGAATAAGGAACACAAAATAAAAGGTGGGACAAAGAGGGGCAAAGATTTGCAGGGAGTCGTTTTACAACCGCAAGACACTTATTTGCAAGAAGGGTAGCACAAACAATGCCATTTAAATTAGAGCTATAGACATAGTCCTCTGTGTTAAAATGTGTATTAGAAGTCCTGATCACATCCTGAAACTGTACAATTTGGAAATATGTCTGCAGTATAAAACACTGCCAGAGATAAAAAATGAGTTTAAGTTCAGTAAATATAGTAGACATATAACAGAATATTTTCCTGCACAATAGAAGTAGGGAAAGTAAAAATAGTTGCAATCCATGTCTATAAAATTCAGAAAAGAAGCAAAGGGATGGGAACACAGAATGGTTCTTCATATCCTAGAGCACTAAAACTAGAGTCCTTTCTCCTTAAAAGCTTCAAAGAGGTCATATCTAGGTAAATAAAGCAGGTTCCATTGTCCCTTGAAAGTAAACTTACTGAAATTATTAGGCTGAGAAATAATGAGTGGTATAGATTAAACATATATCAATTGCCAATCTCATAGCTGTTGGTGTGTCTACATAGATATATTATCTTCCAACTTTACCCCCACTCTCTCTCTCACTCTCATTCTTTTTCTCTTACTATATATTTCCTTCATAGATAATTTGTGATACATACTGAACATTAAGACCTATATGGAGTCACAGGTAACTGGGGACTTGAGTGTAAAAAACAAAAAAACAAAGAATTCCTCAGTAGGGCAAGTGAAAAAAAATAACAGAAATTTTAACGTAAAGGAAGAAAGTTTGGAATAACTTCTCAACTTTTAAATATGCTCTCTTTATGTGTAGGAATATTGCATTGTGATTAATTGAGCTGAGTCAATTCTGATGCTATTTGTGTCATGTTACAGATTTTTGTTTACTTAAAATAGTATAAGAAAATCTTCCTCACCGTTTGGCTGTGTGATATAAAATGAGGTAAACTAGGCAACTTATTTTGGGCAATGCTTAGTAGAGATTAAGAACTTGATGAATGGTCACTGTATTGTTTTTAGCATTTTTATTGTTATCATTTGTATGATATAAGAAAAGCAAAATTAAACTGATTGAATGTTTGATAACACCGTTGATTTGGGGTTTCCACAAATGGCAGCCACTACATCCATTATTTTTCTGGTAATTTCATAATTATGTGCCATTTGTTCAAGTGGATATCACTGGAACATCAGAGAAGACTTAGTAAAACATCACAAATATTTAGAAATTGAAAAGAGACAAATATGTGTTCTAAACCAAATACTATTGGTCATTATATACTACCCTACAATAACATAGCACAAGCCAGGGAGTTAAAAAAATAATTATAAGACAGAAACATAAATTTATAGTAAGTCTCAATCTTATTACAATATCAGGGATTTCTAAAGAAGGAGGTGGATCTCCTTTTATGTAATATCCATGCATACAAATAAAAGTACAGAGTACTACCTAAGGTTTTCTGGACAACACAATAAAAGACATACCCTTAACTAATGCCTTGGAAAGCACACTGTCTTTTGAGGAAGTCAAAAATTAAGTCAAGAAACAATGAAAAGATTAGGGAGACTATAAAATTACTTAGTAACCATTATTTAATAAACTATGGTATTTAATGCATATATTATGCCATTGAAAAACTGCTAACTATATTGCTATTTTTTTTTAATGAGTTAATTCACCTAGATCAGGGGTTCTTAATCTTTTTATCTCATGGATCCCTTTGCCAGTCAGGTGAAAACCAAGGACCCCTAACTAAGTCCACACTATACTATATATTAGTTAATAAATATATCCCATATCAACACATCCCCACAAGAATAACGTTTTCTTGAATTTTCAGTTCAGACCCCCTGAAATCTCTCACAGACCCCTGGTTAAGATCCCCTGGTCTAGATGAATGTATGAGACTCAATGCCATGCTTCATTCTTTGCAGGGAATAAACCCAAGGCTGATTCATTGGATGAATTGAAAACAGCATTCATACTTGTGGTTCATTCCATTTATACCCAATGCATCTGGCATAAACATTTTCCATAATTCTCAGCCATTATTGATAAGGCACTGGGTGGATAACTGGGAAAAGACACTTGTTTATTTTTAATGACTATAATGTTATAGTATAAGGAGTTCATGTTTATTAATTAGAGGTTCATAACAAAATTACTAGGGCAATTGACTCAAGGGTTTAAACTCCAGTGAGCCTGATTTAGCACCCAGAGTTGAGAAACATGCTGTAGAGAAAACATCGGCAGTGGATCATTATCCCAGATGGAAGGATCCACACTCTGACCTGAAGAAGGGGACTGCAACTCACTCTCTCATTTGAGAATTCTAAGAGTCAGAATAGTATAGTGTAAAGAAAATTATATTCCAAGCAGAAGATCTGGGTTTTCAAATCTGGTTTATTTACCTTCCTGAACTTTAAAACCTTTAGCTGTAAAACAAGGACCAAAATAACTCTTGGCTCCCATTCGGCCTGTATATCTAATGAGTTGATATGTATACAGTTGTACAAGGTAAACTGCCACATAAATATGAACCTTATCAATTTTTAAATTAGTCTTCAATTTTTCCAGTGGTTCTGGCACAAAATCAGTATATAAATATTTTTACTCCAGCCCAAAGAATCAGTACATTTTATCTGGCTAACCTGTATGCACATACACACACTCAGAAGACACAGATGCAACTTAAAAGAAAAAAATGTGGAAAAAAAATCATTCATATTTTATTTAGATGTGATGTATACTTATATATTCTATTTTATTGTATTTTATGATTTCATTTTAAAAATATCCATTGTGACTGATTTAAATGATTCCAAGAGTTACCCATGGGTAGCATCATCCAGTTTGTGTCACGTGGCTATTTGAGGTGTGATTTTAAGGGCATTGCGTTGCAGAGAGCCTTGCAGACCAATAACTCCTCAAAGTAGCAACTTTTATTTCCCTAGACACTGTCTTCCTGGATAAAGATTCAATACCTTTGCAATGAGATGATGTTTTAAGCCATCCACACAGTCCTGACAACATTAAGTCTTATGAATAAGTGTATTTCAGTTGGAGTATTTGAATAGGATAGGAACCAAGACTGGGGGAGGTTTGAGGTCTTGGACAGTCTTGGGTGAACAGCACTGCAAGAATATTCTGGCAACTAAGAAACAGCCCAAGTGTGTTAAATGGGGATTATGAACCAAGTGTCAAGGAATAATGTGAAATTAATGGTAACTTGATAAGACTGGACTTGTCATAGGTTGGGCAGGCTATAGCTGAGAATGCCAACTAATAAAAAATAACCCAGTATACCTTTGAACAGCTCAAGTTGAAAGTCTTCATAATTTAAGTACTGCTTGTTATCAGTTTTATCCCTTCTGGCTTCCAAAGATAGTCTAATTTTTCTTATGTATCAAAAGACTTTCCTTCTTCTCTGAGTCATTTTTTTTCCTCCATCATCAGAGGCTGAAGACAAAGTACAGACTAATGAAAAGATAGCTGACTTTAGAAACCAAAGAAACTGGGTTAACATCTAGAATTAATTGGTGCTGTTTCCCTGGGCTCTGGCAAGTTGCTTAACCTTTTGAAGCTTATGTTTCCTTGTAAGTAAAATAGGGACAATAATATCTCACAGAGCTTTTTTATTTAAAAAAATCATATTTTAATCTTTTTTATTACACTGTGCTATAATGAGCTCACTGCAAATAAAGATCCCTTCCCTCATTTATTGACTTTTGCATTGCAGTGCAGCATCCAAATATTTGGGGAATTCCCCACAGGGTGAATGTGGTTAGGAAGAAAAGCCTATTTCAATGATAAAAGATGAAATGTCCAGATACTCAATTTCCCATCCTGATTTCATAAGGGGCGGGTACATGTGGAAGGACACCAAATCAGGAATAATAGCGTCCTGTTTCAGGCACAATATTGGTCAAAGTGTTCAGGATCCAGCAACTGGAGGAAATCCTAGAGTGTAACAGTGAATATAGTCTATATTACAGTATGACATTTGAGAAATGCAGTGTTTTGATTACCAGAAAAAAAAAATTCTAAGTAGGTCTATTATCCAACCATTCATTTTAAAAGTCCTTGAACCCTGTCTTTTATGGACATATTTTTCTGAATTAAGTATATTTACAATTATATATATATATATTTTTGTGCAATCATGTAAAGTGCTTGAGAGTTCTTAAACTTTTTGTAGATTCTTTAAAACCCTTCCATCTCAATCTTGTCATCCGTGCTGTCAATGAAGGAAGAAAATGAGAAGGAAAATTTAGCAGGTTCCATATACCTTGTGGTATGTAAAATATTAATGTAAAAATGTATTTTTGGAACAAACACTAAACTGTGAGTCAGATGAGTGTACTCCAACCCAAGATTTACAAATAAATAGCTGAAGAAAACAGGAAGCAAATACAAAATATGGTGGATTTCTAAAAGAGCTCTGCAGAGATATCCTGCATAAGAATAACCTGGAGTTATTGTTAATAAATGAGATTCCTGACCCCCCGCCCCCAATCCAGATCTACTGTGATAGCTCTTAGTGGCAAAGTCCAACTTTCTCTCATAGAAAGAAAAGGCAGAATCAATTCTTCCACGGGTTGTTAAATATTGGAAGGTCTTTTTAAGAGACCTGATACATTAAACACATCCTGTTCCTGAATGACTTAAATGAAATGTTTGAATAGTTTAATTTCTCATTAGAAAGTGTTTCTTATTAAATGATGCAGCAGCTGCTACTGTTGAGTTCCCTACATGTGTGCTCACAGGTAGAAGGTATTCAGATGATTTAAGACTTTGAAATGCTTGCCAAAGAGAATGTTACAAATGCATAAAATATGCAAAAAAATATTGTATCTACTTTTATGCAATATTGGGTACATCAGTTCCTAAGAGTTAATGTATCAGTCAACTCCTACAGTACCATCCAATTTTGCTGCGCAGTCACATGGTTTATAGCCTATGTGCTACCTGTGAAAGTCAGTCACAAGTAGAGTTGGTTGTCTGGACCTCTCCTCAAGCACAAAAGACTTCCAACATCCTGGAGTCTAAAAGAAACAAAACCCTGATTGCTCCATGTGTTAGGGAGATTTCTAAATTAATCCCACTTGTCCAAGTGCTTGTGCAACAGTCTAAAGTGTGGGCTGGACTAACTGATTTACTTCTAACAAATATAATGTGATAAGTGATGGAATGTCACTTTCAAGGTTAGGATACAAAGACCTCTGGCTCCCTTCTTTCTTGTATCTATTTCTTGTCTTCTTACTCTTGTTCATCTTCCCTCCCTCCCTCCCTCTCTCCTGTTTCCTTGCTTTTTCTGATGAAGCAAGGCTGCCATATTGTAAACTTCCAATGGAGAGGATCATATGACAAGAAACTGAGGGCAGCTGCTAGCCAGCAGTCAGTGGGAATGGAGCCCCTTAGTCCAACAGCCCAGAAGGAATGGAAACACAGCAAACTATGTGAGTGAATTTGTAACTATTCCCTCTGATGGATCCTTCAGTTAAGACTGCAGCCCCAAATGACTCCTTGTTTGGAGCCTTGTGAGAGACCTGAGCCAGGCAACACAGATAAACCACATCTGAATTTTGAACCCACAGATGCTATTAGATAATAAATATTGTTTTCAGAAGCTAAAGTTTTATCACACTTTATTATGCAGGAATAAAATATACACATTCTTCCTGCTGTGTTGCCTTTCTGTGGGTAAGACTGCCCACTATGTGGTAGTTTGTTATACTACAAACTTTCTCTCTTAACTTGTGGGTGATTGCCGACAACAGAGAATAAATAGGCTTGAATATCCATTTTTCACATACATATTACTACCTTATGCAGCCACTGTGCACAAATCCTGAAACTTTACTAAACCAAATTTTAAGTATGAGTTTTTAGTTTGAGGAAACTAAATGTCTACAAAGTATTTTTTACATTGATGTTATAACAAAGCCAAGTGTGACCCTGAGTTCTGAGTGCAAAGGAAAGACAAAGCACTTACTAGGTTAGCATTTGTTTTAGTCTTATTTAAATTCTTATGTCAAAGGATAAAAAAAAGTTTTCAAACTTAGCATTAGGCTCCTCATTGTTCCATTCTTCTTTTATATTTTTTCAATAGTTTGTTTTCGTTGCCTCTAAAAGCCGCAGGTTTCTGAATGTCTCATAATTGAATTAGCCATTAAAATCTTGAAATGATTACCATTGATTAGGAAAGAAGGCTGATAGGGCTTTAATGCTCCAAATCAAGTGATAAGTATAATATGATCCAGGGATCAGGCTAAGTGGAAGTGACAGCATGTATTCTTATGCTAGTAAATGCTCTTATAGGTTATTTAAAGATGTTAAATAGTAGGTTCCCTGGAAGGAAGGAAACCTCTCCAATTACCTTCTTCTGAAAAGGTCAGCTCTGGAACTTTTAGGTCTGAATGACAATTAGCCAAATGCCACAATGTAATTTGATCCTTAGCTAATGCTTTAAACTGACAGTTGCCCTAGGATGGCAACTTTGATATGTGCAATTGCATCCCATCAGCTCTGGGTAGCACTTCCTGTCAAGCAGTCAGAAACTAAAAATAAAGGAGACAAACAAGAAATAAATGCAGAGAATATAATGCTCTGATCTCCCCAGCCTGAGGCAAGCAAGGAAATTGGGGTGAGGGTGTTAACTGGATAAGTGACCTGCCTCATTGTATTATGGTAAAAAGGACAACAAATGTTAAGCTACCAGATTGTGGAAAAGAAGTGGCCAGGCTACTAATATATTTCCTGACAGCTTACTGGCTAAACCAAAAGTGCTAAATCTTCAGACTAGAAACAAGCCCAAAGTGGACTTGCAAACCAGGAGCAGACTATGTTATTTTTGCAAAATAGTTTCATAAAAGTGTTGGGGTGGTGGGCAGGGTAAAAAGATCCACTCAACTTAGAATGCCATTAGTAATCAGTTGGGGGAAATCTTTCAATCTTTCATGTGTAATGATTAATGTCTATATTCTAAGTTTCAGTACAGCAATAATTGAAGATATATTTTATGATTCGACCCTAATAAGAACATGGTAAAGAGAGTTAGAAAGGCCTTATCATTTTAGTCGCTTGAAAATGAGGGAAAAAAATAAAACCAGAGAAGTTATGAGATTTATAGAAGAGAACACGGCTAGCAAATGGCAGGACCAGTGTATATAACCATATATTCTGACTCTCATTTATTTTAATTTTAATTTTTAAATTTGTTTTGGTTGATTGTGTTTGCTGGGTTTGAAAATGCTGAAGAGAAGCTATTTATTTGATTCCACAAAAGTAACTAGCCATCAACAATGCATGGAGAAATTATCCAATGACATAATAGAGTTGGGGATAAAGCATGGTTGGATTTCAGCGCAAGGAAGTGTATAACAGTTTTTTATTCAGATCTAGGTCATCAGGGCTGGAAGCCCCGGTGAAACTGACCCAAACCCAGGCTGATGGGCAGGAGAGGATCAACCTTAAGCATATTTCCAAAGCCAACAAGTTGCTAATTAGATTTGGCAAAGTCGAAGTGATATTAATGTGACTGACAAATCAATAACCTTGTCTTTCCAATGAAAGTTCAGTTCTCCAATTCTCATGTTAATAGGAACAAGAAGGGTACATTTTTTCCCCTTAATTTTTAGCAGAGCTGTTTGGAGAGGAGACATTATATTCTACATCTGGGCATACTTTCCCAAGTCAAATTATTCTATGCTTAGAAAAAAAATTTTAGAGGTCATATTATGGCCAGTTTTATCTTTATTTTTTATACTCCTTCAAACACCCAAACTACAGCATCTATTTTACCTGACTCTCAGATTAATAATTTTTTGTATTTTTTAACCAAAAACAAAACAAAAACAAAAACAAAACAAAAACAAAAAAAACACTGGGATATTTTGACACCTTTTGGAGAATCAATGCTCAAAGTGTATGAATTGGTACTGAAACTATAAGCCCTCTTCTCTCCAGATTTCAAACACTGCAAAAACCACTATCTAAATTAGTAAAACCAAAGATAGAGGTCAGTTTGGTAATGGAATATTAAGAATAATCCTGCAGCAAAAATAGCATAAAATCTTAGTGTTATTTTACATTTTTAAAACTTATTCACATTTCTACTTTTTACAAGAGTACTGCTACATGGAGCTTCGTTTTCCCATGTGGCTTTTTGGAAATTGAATCCTTAAATTTTCAGTCACTTGTGAGATTCACGGAGAAACAGTGAAAAGCAATGAAATGTTCAGCATCCAAATTGTATGAATCCAAGTCCTACACATTCTCCTCTGTAAGAAATCATCAGTAATTTACAAAGTAGTAGATCAATGCTCTGAGATTCTGACCCTATTTCAATTAGTGTGACTGGAATAAAGGTGGCTTATATATTCCCATGAGCCTTCTTAGGAGATTCTGTGAGGTGAAGGGCACATAATTTGTCCTTACAGTCATCTGGCTCAGCTAAGTAAACGAGTTCCATGATGTGGGCATTATGTCCACGGAGGTGATGGGTCTAAAAAGGTTTGGAGAAGAACACCAGTGTCAATAGTTCCTGAAGAGCCAGTAGTGCAATAGTTTATATAACTACACATCACGGGACAGGAGCAAAGTCCAGAGTCCTATCTGCAGATCATTTATTTATGAATACTCCCCTTGAAAAATTTAGTTGGTCAGTTAAATCCCCCTTAAGTCATTCTATCTACACAATGTGATTCCAAGGATTCCATATGCTTCCCTCTCCCAAATAAGTCACCCATGTTTACCTCTGTAGCTCCACTTTTTCTCCCATTATGAGGGGAATGAACAGTTAGAGTTACTGATGAATTAATCCAAAATTAAGGCATTTCCTCCAGTAGTTCATTTGGGATATGCATACGGACTTCAGATGCAGCCGGCTTTCTTTTCTCTGTAATCTATTAGTTTAATGTCTATTTTCTGTTCAGACACTGTTCTATAACAGTCCTGAGCTACTTGTCATTCCTCAAAACTCCCATTCGCTCTTCTCCTTCAATTCTATTCAATATACTTCCCCCTTACCTGGCATCTCTTGCCCCTTTCTCTCACTTATCTTTATGAAGCTTTTCCCATGATCCTCAAGCAATATAGGTAGATCTCTCATCTGTGCATACTTTATTATTACATTCTCTTCTATTTCACTTAATATTGCTGTTTTCACAAGGACCACTTTATCAAATGATAATAATTTGCAAAGTACTATGTAAAACATTTCACTTTTAAGAATTACCATATTTATTTTAAGTATAACAACACTACAAGGTTAAGTAACATCATGCCTGTTTACAGATCAGATGCTGAGGCTTGAAGATTTTAAACAACCTCCTGGGTAATACAAATATCAAATGTCAGTTATAGAATTGGAAACCCATTTAAAACTGAATATCAATTTCTGTTATTGAAGACTAACATTTATTTCCCCAAAAGGTTTTGTACCCTTTAACATAATTCCCTTAATTTAAGAATTAGGTTATATTGATCTCTGTATTCTTATTGATTGGATCAATTTTAGAAACTTTTTTCTTCCTTTTTTTACATTTATTGAAATATATCATTCATACATAAACATACATAATAAGAATACAGTTCAGAACTTACAAAAAAAAACATACATAGCATTATTCAGGACTCTCATACCTCACCCTACCATCAATCCCTTTAATTTAACTAAATAAACTAATTTAATTAACTAATTAAAATGTTAAAGAACAGCCTCAAAATATTACTATTAACCAAAGTATTTTTCCCCCAACCTATGCTAATTTATTATTTTTTATATCATTTTATCATGAACATACATTAACCATAACTGTATAGTAAAAGTTGTGAATTTACAACACAAACATGCATAACATCATATGGTGGCCCCATACATCAACCCACCATCAACACCTTGCATTGTTGTGAGACATTTGTTACAACTTATGAAAGAATATTGTCAAAATCTTACTACTAACTATAGTCCTTATCTTACATTTGGCGTATTTCCCCCTAATCCACCCTATTATTATCTTTTAAGTATATTTTTATGACAGAAGTTGTAAACTTATTAAACAATCATGCACTTGTGCAGAAGTCCCAAACAACACCTATCAACACACCACACTGTAGTGGAACATTTATTACAGATTATGAAATAATATGATCAGATTATTACCAAGTCCACAGCGTACATTGGCACACTTTTTACATACTCCCTCATTATCAACAGAATACCTCTTTGCCATAGATGCAAGAATATTACATTATTACTGTTAACCACAGTCCATAGGTCACACCAGTTTTATTTTTCCCATGCTCCTCTACATTCCCACCACCAGGCAATAGTGATGTACATCTGCTTTAGTTCACAAAGGACACTCTTGCATCTGTACCATCAACCACAATTCTCATCCACTTCTGGGTTTACTGTGCTATTCAATTCCTAGGCTATTCTCTAGCTTTCTGTCAATTGGTATTTATATCCCTAGACTACCATTTTCAGCCAAATTCCCATTTATAAACCAGCTGTTACTCACTATAATATGTTACCATCAACTCTGTACATTTTCACACTTTTATAGTCAAGTTAATTAAAACTTATACATACATCAAACATCAGTAGTCCATCTCAGTCCTCCTCCTGTCTTCTTTAAGAATCCACCACCTATCACCAGGTCTGGAAGATATTTTCCTACATTTTCTTCTAGAATCCTTATGGTTCTTGCTTTTATACTTAGGTTTTTTTTTGTTGTTGTTGTTTTTTTTTTTTTTTTTTTTTT
>JAKSZT010054030.1:6126783-6552788 GCA_026826555.1 Tolypeutes matacus
AAAAAAAAAAAAAAAAAAGGAGGGGGAATTAATATGGGGTGGGGAAGCGGGGGTGGTTTATTATGTTTTAAAGTCAGGTAGTGTGATTCCTCCAATTTCATTTTTCTTTTTCAATATGTCTTTGGCTATTTTGGGCCCCTTGCCCTTCCAAATAAATTTTATAGTTAGTTTTTCCACCTCAGTAAAAAGTGGTGTTGTAATTTTTACTGGGATTGTGTTACATTTGTAAGTCACTTTGGGAAGGAAAGATATTTTAATGATGTTTAGTCTTCCTTTCCATCAACAGGGAATATTCTTCCATTTATTTAATCTTCCTTGATTTCCATTAACAGTGTTGTGTTGTTTTCTGAATTCAAGTCTTTTACATCTTTAAAGTTTATTCCTAGGTGTTGATTCTTTAGTTGCTATTGTAAATGGATTTTTCCTTTGATTTCCTCCTCAGATTGCTCATTTTTGTTGTACAGAAATGCTACTGATTTTTTCACATTCATCTTCTATCCTGCCACTTTACTGAACTCATTTATCAGCTCTAGAAGCTTTATTTTTGTAGATTTCTCAGAGTTTTTAATATATTGGATCATGTCATTTGAAAATAGTGAAATTTTTACTTTTTTCTTTCCAATTTAGGTGCCTTTTATATCTTTTCCTTGCCTAAGTGTTTGACCAAATACTTTATAATGTTAAATAAGAGTGGTGATAGTGGGCTGCAGAATTCCTAGCCAGAATACTATATCAAAGAAATCAGATTTTTTTAAGGGTGTTTCCTCTAAAAGCATAGGGTGAGCATCTGTCACCCATCGGTGATGTTAATTTTGGTCACTCGGACATGATGGTGTCTGTTTCTCTACTGTACAGTTATAACCTTTTTCCCTAGAGCAAATAATTCGTAGAGAGGCAGTAAATGGCTACCTCTTGATTTTACACAGCAAAGTGGTCAAGAAATTATTCCTTTACCACATTAAATAATATGCATTTAATATTATGTTATGTTAATAACCCCATAAAATAAGTATCCATTTTAGAAGAGGTAATCTATAGATGTGCTATATTAGTTAGGGTTCTCTAAGGAAACAGAACCAACAGGAGATATCTGTAAATAGTATGCAATTTTATAAAATTGTCTCAAGTGACAGTGGGTATACACAAGTCCAAATTCTGAAGGGCAGGCTGCAAGTCAGACACTCCAGTGAAGGTCCTTGTTCAATTGCCCAGAAGATGCTGGTTATCTTAAGGAAAGATGGGAATTCTTGCTCTGAATGCTGAAGAAATCATTTCTTCTCTAAAGGCCTTCAACTGATTGGAAGAGATGTCACTCTTTGATGTTGGCCACCTTCTCAGTTAATTGTAGATGTAACCAGCCTTCTATGCAATCAACTTAATGATGATTAAATTCCATGAAATGCCCTTGTATTGCAATTAGGCCAGTGCTTGCTTGACAAAACAACTGGTCACCATTACCTGGCCAATTTGACACATTCGCCTAACCATCACATATGGATATTGGGAGACAGATCTCAGATATCGGGGAGCTTGTAGATATTGAGAAGAGAGAGCATATATCTGTGTGTTATAAGCATGAGCAGTGCTTTTCTTGGTGAGATAAAGATATCTGAGGTTGGTTTAGAAATCACAAGTATATTTAATGTTTGAGTGTAAATGCAGTGTTTGTGTTATGTTACAGTAGAGCAAATTGGAGTGAATATTCCAACAGTGATGATATCTGAGCAAGAATCAATTATTATTTACAATATATCTACCTAATAGGTGAAAAATTATATCTATATATGAAGCTACACATCCCTATTATTTCAATTCATCCTGAAGTTTTATCTCAATATTTTTCCATTATCCCATTGATGTTCAACAAGACATCATATGAAGATTAATTGAGTCAGTTAAATATGATATTAAAAACTAAATCCTTGTCTAATTGAACACATTTTAGTCTATTAGAGACATAAATGGTATACATATATTAAGCCTCTGGAGTCTACTGATCATAGTACTCTATTGAGAAGAGCCCAAATTATGCATTAATGTTACAATCTTTCTATGAAATTATCAGTTTGGAGGGGAGATTTTCCCATCTGCAAATGCATAATTGAACTCTGATCAAATATAAAGAACAAGCCAACTTATGATTTCTGGCTTTAGAAATATAGATACAACAAATCCACACATAGATGATTCTCCAAATTATCAATTAGTAGAAAAATATTCAAGTTGGGACTTATTAGGGAATATATGGATGAAATTATTTTATTGAATCATGTCCAAATAACTGAAATTTGACATTACTGATGTTCATTTTTAAAGTTATGAAAAATGAGGTTATCCAAATATCCAGAAATTATTCCATCAAACTTGTCTAAACTCATCTATTTTCTCTTCAGTTTTCCTCCTTTCATCCTTCCTTCCTTTCTTCCTTCTTTCTTTTCTCGGTTTTTCTTTTCTCTCCATTTGTGTTTCCTTTTCTTTGCCTTTCCCTCTCATTCTTTCTTCCTTCTTTACTCATATAGGTCATTGAATGGATTATATCCTGTGTTGATAAAGAAATTTTACTCTGCTAATCACTTTCATAAATTTAAGGAAGCCATTTTCTTAGACATAATGGAAATAAAATTCTGTGCCTTAGACTGTGTGTTTGCAGCTGCTGGAGAACAAAAGCAGAGAGTAAAGCCATTGCATAGAGTACTAGACTCTGTTTGTTCACTGAGCAAACAGTTTTAAAACAATTAGTGAGGTTGCCCTTGGAGGAATAAAATGATATATATTCAAATACATCCTACAGAATTGTTAATCCATAATCTTATTTCAGTTGTGTCAGGTACCAAGAATGATTCAGAAGAGGCCAAAGACACAGCCTCTTAGTGGAAAGAGAAATCTGACACCTTTGTTATATATATTTAAATTAAACTCACAGGATATTGAATCTTAAAGTAAGCACTATCACCATTGAAATAGATCTCATTTTTCAGATAAGAAAGCTGAGACCTGGGGTGGGGAGTTATTACAGAAATGGTGTGGTGGGGTGGTCGATGAGCCATAATACAATGGAGAAGGATTCTGCTTAACCATAATCAACAAAACTAAAGGGAAAAGCATTTAGTAGGGATAGTCCCAACTATTCCACTTAGAGGATTCCATTAAAATGCAGCCATAGGGTTGTATTTTGTCCCATTTGCTGAGCACACTGAAAGATAATATCTTAATGTGTCTATTATAAATAGAGAATTTTAAATTATAGTCACAACTTACATAGTAGAGAGAAAGTATATTGACACATTCTATTTCAACTCATTCTATTGACACATTCTATTTCAACATTGACACATTCTATTTCATACACTATTTGTCTTGTTTGGGTGATAAACAACTACATATTCTTAAGATCCAGTTCTGGGGCCAAACTCTCTCCTCTCCTGCAATTTCAAAATGCCCTTTCAAACAAATATCTGTTAGGATCACAGCCATTCTCCTCACAGAGGGACAAAACAGATACACTTAGTTTACATACAGAAGTGACTTAATGTGCTATTATTTGGGCAGCTATAGTTCAAACCAGAAAAAAAGGGAAAGTATGGTACTTAGTAAAGGAATTCCAGGCTTCAGCTGTAGAGGAAGGAGTAGCGTCCCCAAGCTTTTCTCACACTGTTTCACAAAGGTATTTGTTGTGGATGTGGAGATGTGTTGCTCACATCCTCCCTCAGCACTGAGGGATTTATTCCTCTAGCTGCTGGGGGTGCTGGTGGCTGTCAGGCCTCAGTTCTCAACCCATGCTTTTTTTTTTTAATTTAAAATATTTATTGAAGTATATCATTCATACATGAACACATAAATAATAAGTGTATAGTAAAATTTGTGAACTTACAAAAGAAACATGCATATCATCAAATAGGCCTCCCATACATCAACCCACTACAAATATCTTGCATTGTTGTGAATCATCTGTTACAAATTATGAACGTTTAGATTAATACTAACTATAGTCCACATCTTACATTTGGTATATTTCTCCCCAACACATCCTATTATTAACAGCCTGTATTGGTGTCGCATATTTGATATAGCTCAAGAGAGAATATTCTCATATTTGTTCTCTTAACCACAGTCCATCTTCTACCACTGGATTCCCTGTGTCATTCAATCCCATGCTTTGTACAATCCGTTCAAAGTGTGTACTCAGTGGCTTTCATTTTCATCACAGAATTGTATTGTCATCACCTCAATTTTAGAGCCACTTCATTACTCTAAAAGGGAAAATCCTATACCCCATTATAACCTCCTATAGTTGACCCTTAGCATTATTATATCTTCTTTGCCATTGCTGCAAAAATATTACAATATTGTTAACTATCATCCATAATTTTCAATAATTGTAGTTTTCCCATGTCTCACCATATTCTTAACACTTTGTATGGAAGTTTGAAATGATTTTATGAATCTCAAAGAGAGGAAGATTATGTTTGTGGGCCGGTCCACTCTTGTAGGTGTGAGAATTTTTTCAATTGGATTACCTCAGTGAGGCATGACTCAGGTTGAGTCTCACCCTCTTGATAGGTATGATAAAAACCAAAACTCATGAGAAGAGTAAGCTCTGCTATATTTGATCCTGAAATGAAATGAAATTTCATCCTGCCATGTGACAGAAAGGAGAGGATCAAGGAGCTGAGGCCTGTGCAGAGATGAGCCATTTGCCTGATAGCTTGCAGCTGAAATAGGGAAGAAAGCAGAAAGCAAAGCAGCCAATACTGAGAGAAGAAGCCCGATAAGAGAAAAATCTTATACCTATTGCCTTCAGTTGAATTCTGGGAAACAGTACAGCCTGGCAGGGAAGGCAGAGATCACCTGCCATCTTGCTTCAACACTTGGCAGATGACTTGGGTGAGAAAATACTCTTATGGTGCCTTGAATTGGAATCCCAGTATAGCTGGGAGCTGTATTATCTCAAAAGAAACAAGTTTATCTTAATGTTTCTCCCATTCCTCTAAGGAAGAAATGTAGCATCAATGGCTATGTAGAGCATGAACTGATTTTAAGTGCTGAAATCACTCACTGATGTTCAGTCTCTTCCTCTGTTCATTCCTGATTCTTTCCCTGCCCCTCACCATATCTTACCCCAAGGGCATTCCTTAATATCTCTCATGCATGCTACTCTCACCTCAGTGTCACCTACCTAAAGAATTCTGCCTGCCAGGATAGCCATTCACTCAATCAGATAGCTTCACAGCCCCCAGAATAAGAATATAACATCTCAAAGTGATGAGAACTGTGTATCAAATTTCTTCTGATATCAGCAGAACTGCATTTTGTTTTTCCAAAATGACAATGAGTCCATCAGGCATATCACCCTACAAAATATTAATACCTTTGTGAATGATAATATAAACTTTGTCATTTAGATATCAAGTGATAATTAAAGACTCATAGGGTACTTTTCTAGTGTATTTTGAAACTTAATAGCTAATTTGGCTTTATGAATGTGAAGTCTACAAAAAGATATCATGCTACCCATTTTCATTTGTCTATTTCTTTCCTACCTTATTCATTGAGAAATAACTGGTCATGAACATAGCTGATAAAATCCCAATCACAGAGGAGTCTTTGGCTTTGGACAAAGGTGAATTTGAATGAAAATATAGCATGTGTGTTTTTTAAATATATGTTGGCATCCAGACTGAACCATTTAACTAAGGGGTGTGGTGGAGCTGGGAAGTAAAGTGAGGAAGAGTTAGAATCAAACCAGGGAAGGAGGTACCATAGCACAAATCGGAGACTTAAAGGTAAAATTGCCTAAACATTAGGAAATTGAATTGCTGGGAGGGATGAACTGAAAGGTGGATAATTCCCTTTAATCTATTTCAATTATGTTTTGGGGGGAACAATCTGTAATTGTAAAAAGACATGAACAAAAGGACACATAAATAAATTTTCACCTCTTTAATCTTTTAATTAAAGCCAGTTTCCTTGTGATTCTTGTTTCATCAGCTAATAATCTGTAGCTTGAGACCACAATAAAGCAATTGCTGGTTAGTATTTTGATGCTAGGTCACCAAGCCTGTTAGAGAAACAAGTTGGCAGAGAGGGTGATTGCATACCACAGGAACAAGGGTTCATTGGTGTAGATTTTGGTTCCTATGGCAGATCAATCTCATACAAAGCTTACCGTATCTTTTAAGGATGAGGTAAATTTATCCTTAGGACCTATACAAACATGTATTTTTCAGATAACTGGGCAAAGCCTGGGCCAAACAAATGTGCCATAAAATGCCTGTTTTATAAATGTTATGTGCGTCTAGCCATGTCCAGCTCTGCTCCGCTATTTCCAATTTCTGGAGAGGTCAAAAAAGAAACTGACCTAAACGATGGGCAAAAGCACATTAGTGAATGAGGAGAGTGAGTACAAAGAAGAATGAGATATGTAGCAGAAGAAATGGAACCTACATTTTAATGAAATCATGGCTTATTTACTTTCACTTAATAATGTTTTCTTCAACATGTCCTAATTCATATGTTGGTAGAAGTTGAAGAATTGCTTGAAATTTAATTGCATACAACATGATTTTTTCAAAATCTTCGAGTACAAAATATACTCTCCATTTGAAAACTTAAATATCGTTTTATATCACCTTTAGTGTGTATTGAACCTAGAAGAGTAGGAATTTGGCATGCTGTTCAATGAAGTGACAATATTTAGAGATAAAGCAGAGACCATAAAGATGACCTAATCCAATCCCCTTCATTTATACAAAGGACACTCGGGTCAAAAATGTTTGAAATCCCACCTAAAGTCACGTAATTAGAGGCAGTACTAAAGTTAGGAATCAGTTAGACTAATAATGAACCAAGATTTTTCTCAAATCAACCTTCCATGTCTAACAAGAAAATGGTAGTTAATGCTTTTGGAGAATTCACATTATGATTAAATTTGTTGTTTGCTCTTTTTCCTCCCTACAATATATCTTTTTTGTTTGAGAGGAATAGCATATCCAAATAGCATTAACGTTCAAAATAGTTAACTATGAATCAAATAAACAATTTCTCTATTAATACTTTTGTCCTTGTTCAATCAATATATATACTACATACATATATAGTATATACATACATAGATAAATAGTCTGAGTAATTTATAATAAATTCTTAAGCCCTGGGAATTTATCTGTCAATAAGCAAATGTTTATCCTTCTCAAAGACTAAATTGTTGCTATTTCTGGTTGTTTAATACAATAGTGTACAGTATATTATTGTAATTAGTCTGAGCAGATAAGAGAAATATCCGGGAAAAAAAGACATTTCCTAATGACAGTAAAATGTTTTTTAAAAAGTCAGTATCTCAATATCTTTATTTTATTTTATGACATCTCTAAAAATAATGTAGGCATAATTATAAATGAAGGAGTTCTCATTACACTGTCTCCTTTTCATCTTATTAAAGAAAATATTCATATTTGGTAAGATAATTTTTAATGATTTAAAGCCAAGAGTAAATGCAGTCTTGGGATCTTCTTAACTAAGGAGATAGAACACTTGTACATTTTCTAAATATTCACTTTTAATTTTAGGAAATTTTATTTTTGATGTAGGCATTTACATTTTATTAATGATTTTGACATTTGAAACTCAAGAGAGAGCATACAATCCAGATTTTCCTAAAGATTTCCCTATAGCACAAAACTTAAGAGATATACAGATTTCTAATGATACATTAAATTCCCTGTTATTAAAATACATGAGTATAAGTTAACAGTAAATGTTGATGTAATGACAGAAACATCCAGTCTTAGAAAACTACATCTCCAGGTGATGCAGGCATTAAAATCAGAAGAAGCACATGGGAAGAGGTGAGGTGAAATAACTACTAGCATAAATGGCCGGGTTATATTACTTGTTATATAACTGACTCGCAATTTATCAGTTTAGAGGTGTAATCTACTCTCATTCCTATGTATTCCCACCCTTTCCACGTGCACATACCAAAATCAGGTATCAGATATATTTTACACTTATTTCTAAGTGGCTGCCAATAAAGTCTCATGACATTTGAGGAGAGAGTGATTTGTCACAACCAAAGTTGAGAATGAGCAACAGGAAAACAAAACAGCTTTCCACTATGATCCATTCTTATCTCAGAGTATGACATGTGACACATATTGTTTCACTATCTTCCTTTTCAACTATTGCAATAATCCCCACTTCTGCCTTCTTAAAATAATCAGCACAATCTAAAGAACAAAGGAGAAATTTGGAAACATGAGACATGGACCAATTTTTATCAGTATTTGGACACTTCAGCCCAAGATTCCTAAATATACAATATACCAGCTGCATTAGAACAAGATGGAGATGTATTTACACTTGTAGATTCCTAGAGTCCAGCTCCGCAGAAACTGTTAGTATGCCATTCAAATCTCTCCATGTTAAGTCATTCAGGGTGACTTTGAAGTTCAGACCTGCTTTGAAAAAATCAATGCTGTGGATAATAACTTACGCTGTGAGATGATGTTCATAAGACTTTTCTATAAATAGATTTTTATTCTATTTTGTGTAGCCAAGAAGAGATAAAAATAGGCTCAGATTCTAAAGTCTGGAATTGAAGGAAATATTTTCATTTGCTTCAATTTATCAGTGTATATCAGTGCATTTTTAAAGAATTTCTCTACAGAAATAATCATTAAAAATATTTCTTGGTTAAGATATTTTATCGTTTCCAGAACTTCTAGCAATCATCTTAGATAAGTATGATTAGCAAGAAGTTAGAGCTCATACATGTGTGGAGCTTGATGGGTATAAATTTCACAGTGACTTTGAAGATCAGTGAGTGATTTCAGCATTTAAAATCAGTTCACTCTCTCCACAGCTTTCTTTCCTTAGAAGAATGGGTGAAACATTAAGATAAACTTGTTCCCTTTGAGGTAATACAGCTCCTAGCTATATTGGGATCCCCATGACTTGCAGTGGTTCAGTCCGAGATGACTTTGGACCCATTTCTTCCCAACCCTATCCCTTAGTCATATAATGTATTATGTTTTGGCAGCAAAGAAAGAAAACATTTAGGTAGAAATGACATCTTCCCTGTCTACCATTTTCCTTTCTTCTCATGCAGGACTTTAACTCCTCTTTCAATAAGTCTCTTACCTATGAAATATATAATTATTACTGTCAAAGAATTTAATACTTCTGGCATTCCTATCTAGAGTAAAAATATTGTAATTAAAGTTATTTGATAATCTTGTGAAGAGTCATTACCTATAAGTATCTTATGTTTTCCACAAAGTATCCATTTAACCAAGAGATGTCTTCTTGACAGTTCTGCATAGAGATAATTTAGCACAACTTCCTAAATTTATAAATGAGGAAAGACAAATTAGTTGTCAAAAGTCCAAGTTATATATAAGAAGAAGCATAATTAAGTACTATGTCTCATAATTGAAGTCAATGCTATTTTCCTCCCTTTAGCTCCTATGACAGTTTGAAGATTTTGTGGATCCCAGAAAAGATCACGTTCTTGGAGCTAACCCATTCCTGTGGGTATGGGACCCTTTGATTGGATTGGATTCAGTTGGGACACATTTCATCATATATATACTCCAGTGTGGCATGAGCCAGGGTGGATCTTGGTCCTCTTGCTGGAGTCCTGTGTAAAAGGAGGATTGAAAGCAAAGACACACAGAGAAAAAGCCACAGAGATGGAGAGAAGGAACCCAGGTGCTCAGAGAGGAATGCGGGAGAGAAGACACCATAGATGGAGTAGCCAGAAGCTGATACAATGAGACCTAGAAGAGAAGCAGATGCCTCCATGTTTTTTTGCGTCACGGAAGGAATCCAGGATCACCAGCACCCGACCTTTGGTGGGACATCATCTCTGATGATTCCTTGATTTGCCCATGTTTACAGCCTTAGAACTGTTAGGTTTTAAACGAACAAATTCCCATTATAAAAGCCAACCCATTTCTGGTATATTGCTCCCAACAATCTTTAGCAAACTAAAACAGTTCCCAAAGAGGTAACACTTCTCTTTTCCCATATCATGCCTCAACTCCTTCACTGCAATCAAAATAATGAAATTCAGCTCTTCATCACAAAAATTTGGGGTTCCCTGATTTACAGTTTGAAAATTAGTCTGCTACTTATGAATGAAGAATAAGATTTCTAACCCTTGCTTGTATATCCATCTTTGTAGTAAATTTTTGCATAATTTAAGAGAGAAATTAATGCATTCTTTGAGAAAAAAACAGTTTGGTTTTCCAGGCAAGGAAGCTCCCCTTCCCTGGCTTTCTCTTTACCCTCATATCTCATATCTATGGCTCATCTGGAATTCTGGTCAGAAGTCACCTCAGGATGTTTTAATAAAATGAAATTCATATTCTAGTACACTCTAAATAGTTTAGAGGAAATAACACTTTCCATTAATATTAGTTCTCTGCATGAAGCTGAATATTCATTCTTGGACAATATATTTTTTGACATTAATATGACTCAACCCTGTCTTTTGGAATAGCTGATGGCCAGGTAATCCCTTATTGGTCCTTAGTCAAAACCTCCATTTAATCAAATCTCATTAGTCTTTCCCAGTAAAACTATAACATGAGATTTTGAAAAATAAATATCCCAAGAATATGTTTAAATTATATTATTTTATTTTTATTTTTATTTTTTTATTTTTTTGAGGTACCGGAGGCTGGGAATTAAACTCGGGACTTCATATGTAGGAAACCATTGAGCCACATCAGCTCTCTTGAGTTGTTTTTTTTTTTTTTTTTTTCATTTGTTTTGTTTTTTGGTTGTTGTTTATTTTTTTTTTTTAGGAGGCACCAGGAACCAAACCCAGGACCTCCCATTTGGGAAGCAGGTCCTCGACTGCTTGAGCCACATTTGCTTCCCCAAGAATATTTTAAAGTATATATTGTGCTATTTGTATTCTATGAAGTGGAAAAACAAGTAAACTGTTTCTTTTCCAAATAATAAAATTTCCCTTCACTATCTCAGACTACAAAGGCAATGTTTTAATAAGCATTTCTATGCATTTTTAAAAAAATCTCCTGTTTTATCTTTCAAAGGCTAAATGAGGGAAATTTCCAGACTTTGAGTGGTTGACCTTGGACCATGACTAAGGGAACTAATTACATCTCCTCATGAGCTGAACACTTTTCAACCAAATCAAAACTGTTGAGTTGCTTTGCTTCTGTCAGATATCTTGGAAAATGAGGAAGAATATCTTAGTTTGAGTACAAGTAGAAGAAAGACAGAGGAAATGTTCTCTGCTTTCTGCCATTGCAACTGTACCATGTTATGCCCAATTATAAATATCAGTATTAGGGAGAAAGAACCCTATGCAAAATCACTACAGAAGTAAGCCTGAGCATCTTCTCTTGACTGCAGTAAGGTTTAATTCCTATTAGATTAAAATAAATATCACAAGCCTTATGCAACATGATCGTTCTACAGACCACTTTCACTCTGCCTGATTTGAGGTCATGATCTCATACTCCACAGTGCATCAGAATCACCTGGGTGCTTGTTGGGAACATAGACACTTGGTGGGTACAGAGTTCTGGACTTTTAACCATTGTCTAAAAAAGGTTCTGTTTCAAGTGGTCTTGTTTGAGCAACATTGTTCTAAGGACTAAAAATCTTAATACTAGCCAATTATACTCTGTCTAAAATAGATTTATACATGGCCCATCTGATTTAGATGATCAAAGCTAACATAATATCATTGTACATGTACATACCATTCAGGTTCTAAGCAATCTTCTCAATTTCTTGTATATTATCTCATGTAATCCTCACAAAAACCTTATGGGACAGGTCCTATTATTATTATTTCTATTATGGAAACAAGATTCCCAAAATATTATGACTTTATGAAATTTATCTGGGGTTACATGGAAATTCCAGAGTGAAATTTGATCCCAGGCTAGTTTGCTCTGGTGACCATGCTCTTTCTGATTACATTATCCTGTCACACTCCAATTGCAAAACCTGGCTGGATGAATCTTGACAGTTTTCAACCTTGCTTCCTTTCCCAATGCCAACTTTACCCAATGTACACTATATAGCTTCTTTACTTTCTGCCTCTTTTCAGAAATATCCTCCAAATTCTTAGCACCTTAAACTTTTCTTTTGGTGAGCCGTGTGGTTGGTTCTTTCACACAGATAGAAAAGTTCCACAAAACTCTACTTGAGATGGGATGTGACACCTACAGTAACTCCTGCATCTGGGGGTGTGTAAGGGTTTTACCTGAACACTATGGGATGCCACTGTGATGGGAAGTTAAGTTGCATCTTCTGAAAGTGAAACCTAAAATAGATTTGGTCATATTTTGGAAGTAAACTCTCAACTGGTAGGGATAGATAGAAAGAATCTATCTTAGGATAGAAAGTGGTGAAATCCAGTCTAGAGTGAGATGATTTTCAGCAGAAGTTGGAACATAGATTTAGAAGCACTAATAGTGACCAACAGGCCAATTATTCCACCAGGTGTTTGGGATGTCTATAGTATTTTCCCCAAAGAAGATAAGGTAAACATATGAGCTGAAAACATGAACAAAGAACGGTAAATACATGACAGTTGCTGAAATAAATCAAGAGATTTTTTTTCTTGTCCTTAAAAAGTAAAGTTAGAGAGGAAAAAGTGTAGTTAGTGCCAACATCAGTCAAAGGGTATGGCAGAAAACTAAAGCAGTCACTTTCCCAATACTACTGCCTTCATATTTATGATAGCACTAGCCATTTATCATCAATTTCACTGCTGTTCAAGACACTGAATCACATTTATAAAAAAATTTACTATCATATGGCCTATAGTAAATCTGTGGTTCTTAAATAGAGAATGTTCCCAACGAAGGGATAGAAATATGTGAGGGGTAAGCTACTTTATATGAAGGCTGTTTATCAAATCATTAAAATTGAGGGAAAATCACATTGCAAGGAGCTCATGATCTCGTTATTTAAGAAATTACACGAATAAAAGATGATATTTACATAACTGTAAATAAAACATCTATAGGCAATTAAATTGAATATATGTACACTTACAAATCTTCACAACCTTTTGACCTTTACCCACACTAGGACTCCATGGGTCCGTAAAGTGGGTGATCCTTTAGCAACCATAGCACTGGTGTAGTAGCTTGAGGCTTGGTAGGCATGTGATCAGACCACAGAGACCCATAAACAAAACATTGCCACAGCAAGGTGACGGGAAGGGACATGGCTACAGCTAGTGGATAGACTTTTCAGTCTTACACCTAGAGATTATGGCAGTGACAGCCAAGTAGTTGACCTCAGAGAGTATCAGCAGAAAGAGCAAACATTTTGGGAGTGTGGGTGGTTCTATAATTATAAGTCAGGCCAAGTGAAAATAAGGTGGTCAGTCAATATCGGGGATGTTTTCTATTGTGATGCTCTGGCTGGATTTCCACAGAAAATGTAAGGACCGGTTGGCTCAATTTAACAAAACCTTTCCTCCCCTGAATATCTACCTCACATATCATTAGGCCCTTCATAAAATGAAGTGTGGACACAATGGAAGGTTTATCCCATAGGCTACTTTGCCACTCCTCACACATTTATGAATTTGAAGTCATGACTAATTCTGTTTAGTTGACCAAGAAAAAAATGTTCCCAAACACAATATCTATGTGATAGAATATTTTTAACTTTTTAAGAAATTTTGTTATGCCCTTGGGTAATAGCTCTTCTCTCATTCTTAACCAGAAAATTAGAGAAACTAAAGGTGAGGAAGAAGGCTTTATCTCACAAGAGTTTCTGTCTTCTTGTTATTTTTGTTTTCCTGACCAGTGTGTTGGCAATTGCATCCTATCAGTATTTTCTTGGCATAACTTTAAGGTTTTCTATAGGAACAAACAATCACAAAACCAAAGCAAACGAAGACAGAACAAATAGTAGTCTACAAACTACTGCTCTAGTTATATGATCATTTAACTCAATCTACTTTTTTCTTTTTAATTTCATTAAAGAGAAATGATTGTTTAAACTCACCTAATTTAACGGAGATGTAAGAAACCAGAAGTTGGTCTGAAGGTCACTTTAAACCATTGCTGTCCATTTCTGCAATCCCTTTCACAGGCATAAGTGATAGAGGACTGCTGGCTGAAAACCAGTCTAGCTGCTATTTTTAGAGCCCTTTCTGATATTGCTGGCTCTTATGAATTCTCAGGAAACATAGCTGCTTCCAAGGGCCAGATTTTCCAGCAATGTTCTATGATACCTATGAACATGAATAAATGATTCTCAGAAGAAGAAATATAAATTAATAATAAACAGCATAAAATATTTTTAGCAATCCTTTATGATTGGAGTGTGCAGATAAATAAATAATGAGATGCAATTTTATGCTGGTCAAATTAGCAATGGCGTGTGTTTCAATTTTACATACTATCCAATGTGGGAAAGTGTGTGCAGAAAATCCCTTTGTAATACATACTTGTTGAGAGTGTGAATTCGTGTGAAATTGGGGAATATTTAAGAAAATTTTTATTTATAAATAAACTTTGAATAATTCTAGCTTCCTAAATTTAGACTATAAACCTATTCATGTAGGTGTGCAACAATATATTTTCAAGTACTTTAATTACTACATTAATTTAAAATAGCAAATAAATTGAAGAAAATCCAAATGCTAATACTTATTAAAACTCTTAAATACTTTATGGTACAGCCGTATTGTGAAAATCTGCACATATAAAAAAATGATTTTGAGATATATATCCCTAAAAAGATGTATGAGCTATAATAATTTTGAAAAGCAATTTGTAGAACATTGTGTATTAACTTGTTAATGTTAGGAGAATATGGAGGAATAAAAGCACATGCAGACATATATTTTTTCGGATATAATATCAACAAGGGTTCATAAGTGACAAATGAGTTTCAGGGCAGGATTTGTGTGTATGTGAATTATATATTTTTCTATACAATACTTTTACTTAATATTCACACTTGCAAACACACATATCCATATGTGTCATATATGTGTATAAAACCCTCCAGTTTTTGATAGGTATTTTCATTTGACTTGTAGGATTTTTACTGAAGCTTTGAATACCCTACAGTTTCATAAGGGCTATTGGTAGAATTCTCAGTGAATACCAGCTAGAATATTTTACAAATTGAGTTTTTCTATATAACTCTCTGCTGTCAAGTCTCTAATCATTTGCTGGTTAAAATATAGATGCTTTATGTCCAGGACCCTCGGATTCTGGTGGGTTTGCAGAAGCCTCTGCATTTGCTTGTGGGTTCCGGAGTGTCACAGGCACCCATAATTTCTTCAAATAAGTTCCACATTGTAGTTTTAGCCTATAGGAGTAGAAATCCAACACCTGCACCCAAATGATTGCTAATTAAGAGTGCTATTATTTCGTCTCTTATTGTAACACACATCCAGACATATCTTTTTCGTTACGGAAGATGCAAACTAAAGGTGCTCTCTTACAAAGCTTGCCTGAGATAAAATTACAATAATAGCTACTACCATTTATTAAATATTGAGCATATGTCAAGCTTTTTACCTTAGTTATCACTAATTTTCTTAACAATCCTTTGACATAGAAATTTTTTTAAAAAAAGAAAAAATTAGGGAAGCAGCAGAGCAAAATGCTTGGAAGCAAAGGTGGTGGAGTTAGATTGCCTAGTTGTGAATCCAGGGGTACTGCTTCCTTCAGCAGAAGCTGAGACAATTAGCTCCTCAATTTCCCCACAGATAAAATGGAGGTGGTAGTATTACTGCAGACTTGGAGATGCACAATTATATCTCCCTTAAAAAACAAAAGAACTGCTTCCCAAGTGCTGACCTGTGGTGAGCTGACAGCCTTCATATACCTCAGAGCTGAGGTCATCTTCTTTTCAGAGTGCCCTCCAGCCAATGATTGAGTAACGTGGTGATACAGAGGCCCAGTGGATGCCTGTAATGGAGGAATGGGCAATTTTTGCCTTTGAAATTGCTGTTGAGCTATCAGAAACTTTGCCAAAACTGCACGAGGTCCAGTCCTGTAGTTTTCCTTATCCTTTCCTAGATATTATTCCTTAATACATCTTTTGTGCTCCTAACTCTAGATTTGGGGACCATTAACTCACAAGCTGACTAGTAACCAAGGTTGAGAGGTAGGTGGGGGACAGACAGCCCCTGGCATAAGGTGAAAGGGAAATCTTTATAACTATCAGGGGTGGTGATCCATGAGGGCAGGGTGATAGAGAGAAATGCTGGTGTGATGATTCAGGTATTTGAAAGATAAGAGGGTAAAGGGAGTGGTGAATATAAGGACAATGGAATCAGGGGATTGCTTCTTCAAGGCTTGATGCCCTATTGGCTCATAATGAAAAGCTGAGAGCAATTAACAAACCATTGAAAACTAAACAGTGGGAAAGCCAGAGTCTCTTCAGTCATTTATAAAACAAGCCCCATCCCTGTAGAGAGTACGCTGAAAAAAAAGATCAAGTACAGGATTTGAATAGTTAGAATGGGCAAATTGCAAACGACGCGTGTCTCTTATGCCAAAGTCAAGTCCCTAGTTATGAAAAGCTGGGACATTGGTACATGATAAATGGAAAACTATATAGATGCTTCTGAATGTGATTTCCAAGGAGCTCTGAGCTTTCCAAACCTACAGAAGTAGCTCACCCCTCCCTGATAGGAGCTAGTGCTTCCTTCATGCAGAAGGGAACACGGAGGCCTTTCCCTCATAGAGGAGCAGGTACCTCCTTCAGGAACTGCCTTCACTTTTTCTCATGGCTAGTCAGGCATGCGCTGGACCTGATAAGGAAGAAAGGACTCCAAAGGAGCTACAAGACCTAGACATCATATACCAGTAAGGCCAGGGAAGTGGGATGGGATACTAAAAGTGCCTGATCAAGTGGGTAGAGCATAAGATTAGATAAGACTGGATACCAGAGAATTTATTGACTTGGAGGCACCCTTTTGGGATATGGCATTTAACCCTCTGATGAGGACCAAGGAGGATTATGCAAATTCACTGTTCAGGTGTCTCTTAGATGCAGGGAAAGGATGATGACCAACGCTGAAGGAGGTAGAAAGGTTTGGGTTGCCATGACTGGTGGTGAGGAAGAGATTAACAGGTTCAGGAAAGTGAGCATGATGGAATAGATATATTGTCAGAAGCCGTAAACTCACCAGAGGATTATTTTTCACAGGAAGGCAAAAAGGACACACCATTCATTAAAGCAAATGGTAGCTGTCCTCTGTAAACCAGGATTGTAGTGAGAGACAGTTACAGAATTCAGCTTACCAATAGCATGGGGGATTTTAGGACCCCAAAGCAAGAGATGTCAAATGTGGCATTTAACCACAGGAAGCCAGGGAGCCCTGATTATCTTAAGGATGGACATAGATAGTGCCTGTGACCTGCAGAGAATAATAGAAATGGTTAATAAAACACAGAATTATCGTCAATGCAAAATAATTCAGTAGGCACAAAGGGCCTTGTTTATATATATATTAAAAACAGAGCAAGAATGGAGGAGCAGGAGGTTGAGGACTGGAGATACAATAACACATTTATTGTTTCCTGTCAAGTTTCAGTAACTGAGTCGGTTTTCATTCCCAGAAACTGTTGACTGAAGAGGTGGTAGAGTATCCTGTGGGAAGGTCCTGATAAGGCATTGGAAGGGCCTGCTGATAGTGTAAGCTGAAGTGCCAGGTTTGAGATAGCAGCCCATGAGGATGGAGGGCCATTTTCCATATGACATACACATTGAGTCAGAGACCTTTTGGTATGACTATGTTCTCATTAGAAGAATACACAAATCTGGGAATACATGAGATGGAAGCAAGAGTAGCCCCACATACCATCATTCCCGACAAACCACTAAGAGTCTCTGTGCTTCCTAACCCTGCAACACTAAGCACTGAATGGTTAGACATCTAGTTTGTGAATCAAGTTCACTCCTAACAGGGGATACAATGAAGGTGCCACTGAAATGCACATGTAGCTGTCATCTGGTCAATTGGGGATCCTTGTGTCCAGATTCCGGCAAGTAAGAAGAGGTGCCACCAACTTGTCAGGAATAATTGACCTTGGTTAGCAGGAGAAGGTAAGGCTGCTGCTACCTATGAGATGGAGGGACATTTGTGGACCTATGGTGCCTCTTGATACTCCTTTGTCAAGTTGTGATTTTGAAGATTTAGAGAAAGTGGACAAGTTCCAGCCTGCAAAGAATATGATTACTGAGGGCTCACAACCTTCAAGAATAAAGGCTTGGCTAGAATCCTTAGTTAAGCTACCAAGAATAGCAGATATTCTAAATGAGGGAAATGGGAATTTAGAATAAATATTGGAGAAGTTTAATAAGTATCAGTTGCATTCCTGAGACCATCTGCAGGGACTAGGGTTGTAGTTCATCCCACTCAGCTCCCTCTTCTATGTTACCCCTCAGAAAGAGCTGTTGTCTGCATATGGAGTTAAAGGGTAGATATGGCAGATGCAAATAAGTGCTTTACTGATCCCCTTTAGGAAAGGACTTCCTGCCCAGATGTGAGAAACATGAATGAGTTTTCTTTGGGTCCACCTCAGTTGTAGAGCTCAGGTCATTTTTCTCAAGGTGGCCTCTAGCCATTTCCTTCCAGTGTGGGACTCCCCTACTGCGCCATCCTTGTTCAGGAGCTCCCTTTGGGTGGGTAGTAACTTTGTCAAGTTGGATCCTGATCTAATCCTGCTTCTTTCCTTTTACTTTTACAGGTGTTACTATCCAAACATGTCCTTCTCCTAACTCTGTCTCAGTGTCTTGTTTCTTAGAGAACCCAAACAAGTTATGAAAATATAACTAAACAAGTTGTAAAGATATCTTGTTATAAAGATAACTGAATTGATATTTGTTAATTTCTTAGAATTGTGCCTACCACTTAAGCATTAGATAAATGTGTGTTAATAATTTCCAAGATAACATATCTTCCTCGCTTCCTCCTTTTTTCCTTTCCTTCTTTCTCTTGCTTCCAGTTACTTACTGTCTTGGTTAGCATTCCCTTAACATCTCAGATCATCATAATTTCTTCAATAGCCTCAATACCCTTTGTTGTCTGTGCCATACACTTGACAATTAAACATGTATTGACTGCTTTATGATATTTTTTCAATTGCTTTATTGAACCATGCTACTGTTCATATTTTGTTGCATAACTCTGTGTCTTTTTTTTTAATTTTATACTTTATTGCTGATTCCATCAGTTCTGCTTTAATTTCTAAGTTTTATATACACTTCAAAGTTAGTTCTTTTTCATATATTATTATGTTTGACCTTCATGACAAATTCCTGAGAGCACAAAATAGTGTTGGATATATATTATTCTCTCCTTTGGGCAAATGTGGAAGAAACAAACGTGTTATATGATTAAAGTTCACCCAGAGGAGTTTGGAATGAGATGCATAACGATTGCCTTCTCATGACCATTACCAATGTAATGTTAAATTTTAGCTCTTTGTTATTGTTGGCATATTATGGTATAAAATTTACATGTTTATCTTTGTTTTCCATTTAAACAAATAAATGATTAATATACAAGATTACCAGCTCCTTTTTCCCTCTAAGAGCTCATATAGTATAAAAAAGATCACAGTGAATTAGCAATGATTATAACAATCATCATTATCATACAGCTCTCCCTGCAGCCGTTCTCAACAGTGGTATAACTATTGTTAAATATAATGAGTTTCCTATATAAATTTACAAATTTTATTTTATGCCATAAAAAATATTTTGAGAAGGGGTATTTGGGCTTCACTAAACTACCAATTGTAGAAATGCCCAGTAGTATATGGCACAAAAAAAATGGGGCCAGAGGCTATGGCTTCCGATGTTTTGCATTGCTAGTAGTTGGACACAAGCTTCTGCAACTTTTCAAATAATTTTCTTTAAATGAACAAATGAATTAATGAATGAATTTACCTATATTAAAATTTTAAGACAATCTGTTCTACGCAAAATATGGCTTTATTTAAAAAGAAACCTTTGTGATTTGGCCAATATGTACTTTAATAAATTTGTTACACTTTTCTTTCTTCAAGTATCATTTTGCACAAGAAGAGTTCCCATTCAAAGTAAAATAAGGTTTAACTTACTTAGAAGCCAGGTTTACTTGGTCCTGGCTTTGGGTTCTGGCTCCTTGAGCTAAACAGTTAACTCCTATAAATTTGTGTTACTTATAACTGGCACAAGAATCCATTGGTTTATTCCACCAACAAATATTTATTAATAATTGCCTTTTATATGCCACAAGCTAAGCTAATAGGACATAATAATGCTTTGCCTTTCATGAGGTTGTTGTGAAAATCAAATGACAATGTATTTGAAAGTACCTTATAAAATTTAATGGGCTATAAATATAAGAAACATTTCTAATACCCTGTAAGATTTTAAATTGCTTTCTAAATAGAGAAGACAAAATTATATTCAGCACAGTTTAAATATTCAGGGAATTTTATCGAATTATATTTCTTGGAAATTGCTTTATATTGTAACTTTCTTTTAAATGTATTATTCATTCCACCAGAATACCAGATTCCCTATCACACTATATAATCAAAAATTTTTTATAGGTTTTTCACCGTGTATGTGTGCATATGTGTGTGTGTGTGTGTGTGTTTGGTGGTGGTAGGGGGGCGTTCTAGCTTTCTCATTAGCATTTTCCATTGAAAAGAACCTTTATTTTGAAGCTTGTTTATGTTTTCTAAATGCATACAGGTTTTTATGTGCTATTATTATTCACATGTCCTCTCTATTCCTCCAATTCAAAATTATTGCCCTTTACGTAGTTACTTCGTACTTGATAGTCATAATTAACCTGTCTGTTGCCTTGCGACTATAACTAAAGAAACATATCCATAAACAGACATCTGCTTTAAGTCATCCATATTTTTCCCATTTTATCTAATATGAAGACATCATTGGTTTATTTTCAGGCGATGCACTTACAGGAGTATAAGAAGATTGAATATAATACTTAAGCTCTGCAGGTAAAAGGCAAACTATTTAACTATACCCCGAATGAACATTGATTGAACATTCATTTTATGCCCACACTTAAGCTAAATATTTTTGGAAAAACAACATATGGAGAACACCTAGCCTTACTAGATTTAAAAAAACAACAACAACAAAGAAATTGAAAAATTACATTATGATTAGACTGTCAGGTATTGATGAGGTGGTCAGTGTGAATTGTCTCCATCATTCATTGAGAAGGCTGGAATGAAATTCAGCTTTCAGGATGTTAGGTTTGGAATTAAATAGCTTGGTAGATTATATGGTTTGTTTTGTTTTGTTTTTACAAATTTTAGCTTCATCTCTTTAAGAGATGATTATATTTCCTTGCTCCAATAGTTCCAGTCTTGGAAATATGATGTATTCTGAATAATGAAATATGAGCAAGGATAAAGAATGTTACCTCCATGGAAAATCTTTTGGAGCTAATACATGGGTACTCATGATTTCTTTTTATTTGGCCATCAGAGGGGATGCCTTATCAGTCTGGATTTAGAATTGAGAATATATAGAGTAGAGACAGAGCTGACCCATGTTGCTCATGTAATGTGGGGAAGAAATAAATATTTGCTATTGTAAGCCACGGAGAGTTTGAAGTCATTTGTTGATGCACCATAACTTAGCCTCTTTTGAGTGATACTAGCAAGAAAACATCTTAGGGTCTATTAATTGAATTTGTATCTCCTTTTTTAGTGCTGAGCTATAGATGCTGCTCACTTACTGTTGGATGATTTTAAGTGAATGAATGTTGGGAATGCAAACATATTAAGATACAATAATAATAAAAATAATGATAATAATAATGATGATCATGCTGATCCTTAATTTACTGAGAAATGTGCAAAAAATATAAGTTACTAAAAAGGGTGTGTTTAATTCAAACTGGGGCTGGTACAGGGTAAAGCCTTTTTGTCCCTATGCCTATCCATTTACTCCTTCCTGCTCTACTCCTTCCACTCCAAAGAAAGAGACATTGTCAATTGAAATGTACAATTAGTTTCTATTGTTGATAAACAGATTACCATAATTTAGTGATTCAAATAATGCAAATTTAGAAGTCCAACATCAGTCTCAGTGGGTTAAAATCAAGGTGTCGGAAGGGCTGTGTTCGTTTCTGAGTAATGTAGGGGAGAACCTACTTTCTTGTCTTTTTCACCTTCTGGAGCCCAACCCATTCTTTGACTCATGGCCCCTTCCTCCATCTTCAAAACTTGCAATGGTCAATTCAGTTCCTCTTACACTACACAAGTTGACCTTCTCTTTTGCCTCCCTCTTCCACTTTTAAGGACCCTTGTGATTATACTGATCCCATCCAGATAATCAGACTCATCTCCTTATTATAAAGTCAGATGATTAGCAACATAATTCTATCTGCAATTATAATCCCTGATTGTCATGTAAAGTAACATATTCACAGATTCTGGAGTTTAGGTTGCAGATATCCTTGAGAAGGGAGTAATATTCTGCCTACCACATTTGTTCACACTCCCATGAGATTCACTGGGCCAAATATGGCTAAAGAGCTAAGTTTCCATGCCTTAAAATGTAAATATACCTTTTCTGATGGATTCCTGACCCAGACTTCAGTCAAGCCTTACCCTGGTGATTCTCCAGACCCTACTATATGCAAGTATCCAAGAAGGTGGTTTCAGGGCTACACTTAGAACCATTTATCTCTTCTTTTCTCTTTAAGTGTACAGATCCAAGTAGGTTCTATGAAGTAGACTTTGCTAGAGAAATTGGAATGAAAACTCAGGACATCAGGACAAAAATCCAAGTTACAGTTTTCAATTACATATTATCCAGAAAGCTGTGATGCAAATGTGAAGCACAAAATCAGTTAATTATAAAGTGAAAATTTGCATTGCATTCTATTATTTTACAAATGTCCATTCTTTAGGAAACCTGGAGTGATGAAATTCTGGCAGTTGAGTTAGATTAGGAAGAAAGGAATCCAAGTAGGTTACTCTTATTCCAGGGCCATTTCCTGTCACTTCTGAGAGGGTATTTGGAAGTTAGTTCATTTGATTGTTGGGTGCTGAAGGCCAGAACTCATTCTAAGATTCCTAGGCAGAAGGCAGAAGCCTTGGCAAAAATTCAGGGGTTTCATAATCTCACCTAGAACTGAAGTGAATCCACTTTAATCAGCAACTAGTTCTCATAATCAAGACCAAATTAGTTATAGACACTGTATTTTCTCTATATCTGATTGTAGAGTTAATAAATGTGCAATCCTGAAACATTGTAATGATTGTCAAATATTGCCCTTCCGAACATCACAGAAATAACCTGTGGATAGGATGAAATTCTGTTCACTGCTTACTATTTTAAAGAACTTCACATTGCCAGAACCTTAGTAATGTCCAGAGAATGGAGGGGAAACTCAGGCTATATATTAAGATTTTAATATCTGGTTTAAGACAGGTTTTTCAAAGCAGGGTTTGTTTAGGAGTAAGCAAACCTCATGACACAATAATTTAACATCATGAAAACAGTAAAGAGAGGATTCTGAAACAATTTGTTCAATGAGTTGTGAGGTATAAACTGTATTTGAAATTTATCTTCTACAGATTTGATGAGTATTTCAGGAAGTTCCTGGAATGAATAGTAAAGATTATTACAGCTCTATTTCCCTAAGCAACCATCTCTTGGGATAGTAAAGTTATATTGATGAAGAAAATGGAAGTGAAGTGTTAAGTAGAAATAGACAGTAAGCTGTGTTGATGGTCTTGATTCTCATGATAAACAAAGAAATGCAGCAGTTAGAACGACAAATTTCAACATATATGGAGTCAGTCAATGAATCAAGAAACCAGGACAACAAGCCAATATTATTCAGGATACAAGGTTTCCATGGACCATTGCATTTTTGGTGTTTCATTCAGCACTTAATTTCTTGAGATGTATTCTTGCTGAAGGGGAGTTTACTGCAAATTTCTAGAATATCAAATAGGATAAATATATTAGGGTGAAATAAACTTGTGATATCTTGTACTCAAATATTTTCCAACATGGCCAAAGGCAAACCTAGCTCAAGTTCCTTGAAAGAGGTGGCTACAAGACATAAAGTGATGCTATTCTGTGGGGATCTTAATGATGAAGCATGAACACTGGGGGAGAAAGAATTTTCCTAATCCCCTGGACTTGTTCTGACCTTATGATCATGACAAATGCAATTCCTCATGACAAAATCAATATCAACAAAGCCTGTATAAACCTCCAGGAATCACTGCTAATTAAGCCATTCAGGCATCAAAATTGGGATATGCACCAAGACATATATATATATATCAGAAATGTTAATGTACTGTGAAAAAGTTAATCCTAAAGTGCTAAGGACCCAGTTGAAAGTAAAAGGCCCTTTAATTTTTTTATTTGAATCAAGAAAATCAGGGTAAACTTTATTCACTTACTAAATCTTTAAGAATTAAAAATCAGTCATTTTGAAGCAAATGGTAAAAAGAGGGAAGTTGAAAAAGTAGATACTGGAGAAAGGATTCAGCAATAACATGTGTACTGCAGTGGTTCTCAAATTTGTTAAAACACAGATTTCTGGACACCACCTCTGGATTTTATTTACTAGATCTGTGGCAAGACTGAACATTTGCATTTCTAACAAGTTCTCAGGTGACACAGGTGCTGCTGCTATAGAACCCACACTGTTCTAGCAGCATTGGTCTAGAATAAGGGAAAGAAGAGCAGGTATTTTGGAGGGAGTGGTAAATTCTTAGCTTATCTGCCATGTGTAAAATAATTTCTTAGATGTAAGGTAGAATTGCATGTGGTAGCAATAATACACACTAGTGTAATTCCCTTCTGAGATTCAGGCATTTAAATTAGTTCAAGGAAAGCAATAGTCAGAACAATTTGAAGATTAAGTGATCTCAAGGTGGGAGGCTAGTATGATTATCAAAAGAAGGTGGGTTTTTAAATGAGGTAGAAATGCAATTCTTTCAATTTGAGGTGGTGGTAGTGGGGGTTTCAGAATATCCAGCTGTCACTAGCTAAATGTCTCAGATAACTGACAAATCTGTACTTGGCTTGCTGCACCTGATTTAATAGAGATATCATATGCTGAATATGGTGAAAGGGATATGGTTGCTAAACTTCCCTAGTAGCAGGATTTTTGATGGTTATGGAATATGTTGAACCAGTGGTTTCAAATAATAAATCTCTTATGTCAGGAGTATATGAGGACATAGCCAAACATAACACATATATGGTATGTGATGTTTTTTTCAAAATATTTGTAAATTAGTAGATTTAGTAGATGTTTAAAGTAAATTACACCCTCCATGTTCTTAGAAAATTAGATAAGAAAAAAATTAACATTAGGGACAATGATAATATACAGCACCACTTTCATAAAAATAATTGCCCTTAGGGTTAAGATACTACCTTAGTTTCCTGGCTGTGATTACAAATAACACAAAATGGGTTGGCTCAAACAATGGAAATTTATTGGCACAAAGTTTTGAGGCTAGGACATCCAAAATCAAGGTATGAGCAAGGCAATGCTTTCTACCTGAAGACTGTGGTAATCTGGGGCTGACTGCTGGCTATCCTTGGGTCCCTGGCTTTTTGTCATATGGTGATGTCCTCTCCTTTTTCTTCCAGGTTCCATAGACTTCCAAGATCTTTTCCAGATGGCTTCATAAAGCTTCTGGCAGTAGGTTTAAGTCCCAATCTCATTCAGTGAGACCACACCTTAATTAACAATAGCATCTTGAAAAGGTCCTATTTACAATAGGTTCACATTCACAGGAAAGGACTGCAATTAAGAACATGTTTTTTTTTTTTTTTTCCTGAGGTATATAATTCAACCTATCACAGATACTTAGAATCAAATTCCAGCAATGTCTGTTTTCAATATGTAAAATTAATTTTATGTTGAGTAACTCCACTTGGATTGGTTGAAATAAATGCCCAGTGCTGAAATAAAAGGTTGCACACTAGCACAGCTTAATTAGACTTCTGAGGGGTCTGCAGTTTCCAGTAATTAAGGCACTAAATTTCTTTGTTTGTAAGAAAATCACTCACAGAGGGTCTTCTATTAACCATGTCCCCTGGTATTACTGCAAAACCTAAGTGACTTCAAAGTAAGTTAAATTCTCTCTTTCACATTGTATGTATATTTACTAGTACATTTTGGCCTTTCTTCTTTGGACTTTTACAGCACATAAGATGTTACAGTTTAGACATGATACAATAAATGCATTGATTTTGACACCAGAATATCCTAGTTAGTTTCTATCCTAAGTTTAACACAGATAAATTGGGTAACACATGTAAGATAAACGAATCAATTAGATCAATCTAAAGAGGCATCTTTTTTTTTTTTTAAATTGCAGTCAATACTATACAAATGAAATTTTCTAATTCTTTAACGATTCTCCACTTTTAACTCAATATGTTATTATGGTAGATGAAATGCATGATATTCACCCCACTTGAGAAGATTTATTGAAGCAAAATTAACAGATTCAAATAATTCACAACATAAAAATAATAAAGGTGAGTTACAAATATATGAAAAATATCACTAAGTATCCCTAATAATAAAAAGAATCAAATTGTAACAAAGACTCTTCATTTATCAAATAGATGCTACTATTTGAGGTATAATTTAGGCAATACAATTGTACAGATTTTAGTTTACAGTTGATGAGATTTGACAAATAGGCACAGATTTCCAATGAAGATGTGGAACACTTGGAAAATTTGTTAATACTGCATTAAACAGTCAATTATCTTTTTACAGAGATTTACAAAATAAGAAAGTGATCTTTTTTATTTTCCCACATATATACCATTTCTGGTGTTCTTAATCCTTTGCTTGGGTCCAGATTTCCACCTGGCATTTTGGTTCTACCAAGAATGCCTTTACTAGTAACTGTTGTATTTTAGAGAAAGTATTTAAACACTCTCATTTATAAAACATATTTAATAGTTATATAATTCTAAGTTGACAGTTTTATCCTTCCAGTGCTTTAAAGATTGTCCCACTGTCTTCTGGCTTGCTTGAATTTTATTTATGGTCAGAAATCTGCTGTCAATATTATCTTTATTCCTCTGTGTATTATGTGTATTTTTTTTTTTTCACGCAGCTTTTCAGAATGCCTCTTTACCACTGATTTTGTGCAATTTGATTGTGATGTGCCTTAATGTAGTTTTCTTCATGTTTCTTGATTTTGGGTTTTGTTGAGCTTCATGGATGTTTCAAATCACAGTTTTAATCAAATTTTGAAAAATGTTTAGCCATAATTTTTTCAAAGATCCCTGACCTCTCCTGCCACTCCTCTCCTTTGAAGCCTCTTATTATGTATTATACACACACAAACACGGCTGCTTGACGTCTTCTGGTTGAAAACATGATCAACTATTAACTATTTCAGTAGGTTTTTTTGTTTCTTTGTATTTCATTTTGGAGAATTTATATGGCTATAATTTCAAACACAGTAATCTTTTTTTTTTTTTTCATGGTCTAATCTGCTATCTATTCCATGTGGCATATTTTTCATTTCAGACATATATATATATATATTTTTTTGCTTTTTATATGTTTAATTGGGTCTTTGTAATTTTTCACATCTCTCCTTACCATGCTCATGTTTCTTCTTTCTCCTGGAATATATGTAATATAGTTACAGTGAGAATTTTAAAGTACTTGTCTACTAATTCTCACATCTGTGCCATTTCTATGTCTGTATCTTCTTGTTGATTTTTCTACTTAGTCTGGGTCATATTTTCCTACTTTAAATATATTTAGCAATTTTTTATTGCATACCAGACATTGTGAATTTTATCTTGTTTGTGCTTGATATTTGTGTATTCCTATACATATTTTTAAATTTTATTTTGGGACACAGTTAAGTCACTTGCAAACAGTTTTTGTTTCAAAGTTTTACTTTTAATTTATTTTCATAGGGAGCAGGGCAGTTGCTAGTCTAGGACTACTTTTTCCACACTGTTGAGGCAATATTCTTCTGAGTATTTTACCAAATGTCTGATATATTCTGGGGTTTTCCACTCTGGAATGTAAGAATACAAACTATTTATAGCCTTGTTTGAGCTTCGAGGAATGTTCTGTCTGTTCTTTTGCCATAGTTCTTTCCCCAGCCTTGGACAGTTTCTTCCCAAGTATGCTCTGGTGAGAACTCAAGACCTGGACCCAGAGATAATCCAGAAGGTGCCACACAGCTCTTCTACATGATCAAACCGGTGACTCTCAACATCCTGCTCCTGTGGAAGGACATCTGCTCATGGAGCACAGGCCTGCAGCTCAGGTATAGTATAAGTCAACTTGAGGAGTGGCTTCAGGGTCAAATCCTCCACCAGAAGAGAGCAGTCCAGAAGATGAGGCTGCTGATCCAAGCAGCCCAACTCCTACAATCGAAGAAGAAGAGCCCTCAGGATGCAGAGGCCACCTGCTCACTTCCCTCAGCACCCAGCAGATTGTCAAAATGTTAAACCTCTATATTCCCTTGAATGAATTTGAAGAACGGGTAATGGTGGCCTTTATATGGACAATACAGGCACAACTACAAGCGCAGAACGACCCTCAGTAACTGCTGTTAGACTCCAAGCACATGCTTCCTGTTTTGTTTCCATTTAATCCGTTTCTCTGACCATTAACTCAATCCAAATCCCAGCATGTTTCAATCTGGCTTTCCTCAGTGAACTCTGAAGATAACACATTTCCAACCATGGCTCAATTCCCAGTTAGAGCAAGAAGATAGCTACAGGAAAGTGAATTCAAGGGTATGTTTCAATCAGGTAAAAGTAGATCAAATCAAAGTTTGAGGTCCAGTGCAGAGTCCTAAACTATACAGAACTAGGCACAATTATGTCATTATTTTTTGTAAATACTATGAATAAAAACACTTGAAAAATGGTAAAAACAAAGCAAACAAAAAGCAGAATCCAGTGTAGATCTTCTGAGGTCTTTCTGTGCAATTCTCTTCTCTTCATTAGCTCTCTATTCTACTATACTCTGCCCAGTAAAGCCTTGTTAGCCTCCCAATTTCTCAATTCTGCCTCTTCAACTCATGAAGTCACAGGGCTGTGCTTGAGATCCACCTCCTCATCACTCTACTCCCTATGCACTATGGCTTAGAAATTTTGCCATATAATAAGCTAAGACAATTGAAGGGCCCTATTGCTTGTTTCTTCTCTCTCTAGGATAACCTTGCTATGCTGCCTGTTGTCCATTGTCTGAGAACTTTATTTTTTTCCCCATTGGTTCATTAATTCCTTAAAGCAGGAGTGCAAATCCAGTCCATTTTAAGCCATTGGAACAGTTTGAGATTATTTTTGTGAATCCCCCTCAAAAACAGAAGGATTATGTGTATAAATTGGTCTGTTCTTCTGGCTGTGATGCCTTTTTTTTTTTTTTTAAGATTTTATTTATTTATTCATTTATCCCCCCCTTGCTGCTTGTGCTCGCTGGGTCAGCTAACCACGCCATCTGGGCGGGCTTGCCTTCACCAAGAGGCCCCAGGAACCGAACCCGGGGCCTACCATATGGTAAACGGGAGCCCTACTGATTGAGCCGCAGCTGCTTCCCATTGTGATGCCTTTTGATTGTCTTAGATTTGGTGACAGGCCTCTGATTATATTTACTTGATAATTTCAATTTACAGTATCTGATTGAGCTACATCATTATGGTGTAGCTTGGGTTGAGTCCCCACCCCCCTTGTCTATCTAAATGGATATTTACTCCAAGAAGACACAGAGAGCTCCACTGACATGGAAAAGGAGAGAACTTAGTCATTTTGGTCCTGCCATGTGACAGAAAGAAGAAAGCTCAAACAGCTAAAGCCCCAGGAAAGGAGATGAACATTTACCTGATAGTGTGCAGGCAAAGAGAACAGAGCAGCTAAGCAGCTGAGAAGGCCCAAAAGACCAGGCAGAGATTGCCGGCCATCTTGCTTCAACACATGGCAACTGACTTTGGTGAGATAGCAGACTTGAGTTGGATTCTTTAGGGCTTTGGATCTGTAAACTTTTATCCCAAATAAATACCCTTTATAAAAGCCAACATATTTCTGGTACTTTGCATCAGCACCCTTTTGGCTGACTAATACAACCATTCTTGTTCAGAAGCTGAAGTTCAAAGAGCTTAATATAGAAAGTATGAATAATTAACTTGGAAAATCAAAATATTTTCTAAATCATCAAGGACAAATTTAAGTGGATACTATGTTATTAATTCACTTGCATGAGTTTTCCCTATAGTTGAGATCAAACAATGCAATTTCAGCTGTGCTTTTTCCTCTGCTTCCTAGATGTTTTCTATGAAGAAACTAATTATCAGTAAAGTCTGCATGATCACCTTTTATAAAATATATATTGATATTGTAAAAATGACAGGTCTTTCAACAGTACACAAACACCTTGAGGATCTAAAAATCACCTTTTGAAGTATAGTGAAAGGTGTGGAGAACGCAATGCTTTAAGTATAGAAAAATCTCGGCCATGAGACTAAGTTCAATGATGTGAGATGCAAAGAAGCTGCTTGTACTGGACAAAAACATATATTTTAGGAATATACTTGAGAAAAAGTCATAGGCATTGAGGTGTATTTAAGAATATATCATTGAAAATGCTCTATTTTCAACTACTTTATTTCACAAAATGGCTACACTGACCATACCAGAAGAAGAATTTGCTCTAAAACGTCAAAGAAGATGGAGAGAGGATATTTCTTTCCCTGTGGTTCATATAAGAATAGCATATGTTAAATATATATTAATTTGGAACTTAGGTACTAGCGGATTTCAAAGTTTTATGAAGTCTATGAATGAATAATTTTTGAGAAAGACTAAAAGAAGAATTTTATTTGAAGTTAACTTAGAAAAGATAGTACAATACATTTTCCTATTTATATATTGGAATCAGCATGGTTAATTTGTAAAATCAATTAATTACTTTGGTGTTATTCATACCAAAATATAAAAAAAAAGTTACTGATAATGTGCAAATTGCTATAGTATATGTAGGTTTTTAGTCAAAAAGTAAGCTGGTTTCCTAGGTCAAATTAGCCTAGGGTCAAATTTGTCATCTGAATAATACTATTTTTGGCTCAAAATTTAACTGCTGTTCTTTCCTGTTCTAAGTCATGTACCCTCCAATATTTTGGAGTCCTCTGGAGTGTCTCATGTGTTTTCATTTGCACAGTTCTCTTTGCTCTCAGATGTCATCTATTATTTTCTCCTTTTCCCCTATTCCTTCAGGAGTAGTTCTACTACTGAGACTTTGCGAACTTGTGAAAACTTTGTAAAGATATTAACAAAACCTTTGACTTTATGAATAAAAATGTTAATTCCATCCTGCACTGATGCTAGATATAGGAACTCTTTATTCTCACCTCTTCTTTACTTCCAATGGTTCTGTCATTCTTTGAACAGGCTTGTCTTCTCTGTATTACCAACATGTTGTATCAGGAACCTCCAATGGGAAAAATATTCTTAACCATAATCTTTTCTAAAATTATGTAACATTTACTTACACTGGCAATTTTTCATGTGCCAAAGACCTTGAAGAGATTTAAACTTTTATTCAATGCCCAATTCATCATCAAATACCTAGCCTTAATTAAACATTAAAATTGATTTAGCAAATGAGGACAATTCTTTAATTTCTCAGAAGATTGTTACTTTTTCATGCCCTTTGTATGTGTTGGAAAGTTCACGTTAAAATAATAGTCTCTATTAATCATATGTGATTTTTGCTCAACCTGTCAATAATACAAAGACAAGTACTAGTTGACAAAAGTAGCATAGAAGATCTTTGACCTTGCAAATGTAGAGCGAACTAAAAATCCTTACAAATCAATTAGATTGCCTATGTCTTGTCATTGTTTTAGATAATACATTTAATAATAAATCATTCAGTTAATCACCATGTATGACTAGGATGATATTCCCAAAGAAAGTGATTTTCTATGGTTTTTCAAAATTGCTTTCTTCCTAGTTCTCCTTATAGTTGTGTTTTTTGACTTAGTATATTATGATGCTAGTACATTATATTTAATAGGGACTAACAGTGGGAAAAAAGGAAGGAAAGAAGAAAGGGAGAGAGGGAAGAAGAGAAGGAAGAGTGGTAGAGTGAATGAGGGAGTTATGGGAGAGGAAAGAAGAATAAATTTTTGCTGGAAAGCATTCAGGAACTGGCCATTCTTTCTGAGTTCTTGTGAATTTTTTCAGATATACTTCAATTTTCTCCCTTAGCAAAACAGTTTTCTAAAGTGTATTACATAACATGAGATAAATACTCCCCAAAATTATGAATTTTAAATACCTTGCAGTTTCACCAACAAAGAGAAACTAATTAGCAATCTCTGAACCCAATTTATAATTCATAGAGCATATCTGGATCTTGTCCACCCTTTCCAATCAGCTGGAGAGAGGTGAGGAACCATTGTTTGTGAACTGAGAGGTCAGGCAAACCTAAGGAATGGGGAAGAAATTTTCAGAGAAAAGTTGAAGAGAACTGCCAAAAATTGTCTATGTCTCAGGAATTTAAATGAGGGCCAAAGCAGTGAAACAGAAAAATTTACACAAAATAGCCATGCAGAATTCTGATGAAGAGGAAGAACCTAACAACAAAGAAGTGTCACACAGGATCCTACTTATGTTTTATTAGACTCACTGCACCCCACAGTGAACCCTCTGATCAACCCTATCTCTTGACTTTTTATCTTTATATTTTCTCAAATCCCATTATACTCTTCTGTACACGTTCTACTTGTCCATTTGATATTCATGTGGAGCTACTAATTTTTCATGAATCCTTCCACAATTTACATGATTATGTATTGTGTTAGTTTATTTTTTTCCTCCTGTGATAGTTTTATTTCTCTGTTTTCCATGAAAACAGAGGTTATGCCGTACACATTATTTTTATTCCCGATAAAAAGGCTTAAATATAGTGGAGAAGACTTAAATAATTGTTCTTTCCTAATTCAGACAAATTTGCTTCAACAGAAAATTTATTAAGCCTCTCTATATGTAAGAATGTATGACAAACCTCATGCACACAAGGTCCCAGAAGGTATTAGGAATTTTCTTTTTCCTTCTAGTGTTATTATTTCTCCTACCTTAGATGTCCAATTGCATAAAAGACTAAGAATGCCATGTAAGGTAAAACTCACTTTCCAAAGTCAATTTGATTAAAAGTTAATCTTAAAAATTCAATTGAGGTCAAAATTTGCAAAGAGGAAAGAGTGAATTTCAAATTCTACCTTGAAATTATTCCTTTCATCTACAAAGTCAGGCACCACACTTTGAGTTAGGTGTGGTTATTTTTTCCTTTGTACTAAGTTCAAATATAAAGTCATTACTAACTGTAGTTAATAATGTATGTGTACAACTATTTCAAGAATTTTAAATATTAATTGCAGGGCAGGAATTGAAATTTGAGATTTAATATTATGTCTCACCTGCACACACTTTTACATTAGGGGGAAAATATGTCTACTTAACATTTACTATACTTTGGTGTATGTCAAGAATTGCAGCAGAGTTCTTTGAATTGATAAGCAGGACTAAAATGTGGTTGTTTTGTTCTCCCAGGCTTTTACCCTTACACCTTGTTTCTGTAACAAGGCTTGGTGGTGGTGCGGTGGGTGTAGACTACAGAGCTAGTTACTGGCATCTGTAATATCAGAGAAACCACTATAACTCTATAGAGTTATCACATGGATACAAGAGGCTTACAAAAGGCCCATGTCACGTGACCTACTTTCTAGAAAACAGAATGCCTTGACAGCTGACCATGAGGATTTGAAATCTGAGTGCACTTTAATAGACTCATAATTACTTTAATGCAACATATATAGAAAACAGGGTGTACATACATGCATATATATATATATACAAATGCGTGTATACATACGTGTGTGTGTGTTATTTGTAATAACAAAAGCATGGAGAAAAGGGTTTTGTGGAAAAGGTTGATGGCAGGAAAAGAAAATGAAATAAGAATGCATCAGAATTAAAACATATTTGTGGTATTTCATGAAAATGACAGGTATGGCAAGCTATTGATAATTTTACTGCAAATATGGATGAATATGTCTGTGGGCTATTTTAGCAATAATACAAATGAAAGAATAAGCCTTAATATAACATTATTTTTTCCTTTGTAAGTTGGATATACCATTAGGCTTTAAAACTGGCAAGGGACTACAAAACTTTATGCAAAATAACTTCAATGTCCAAATTTGGAGACTCCAAGACTGGAACTGAATTAGTTCAAAACTCAGCTGACAAATAGCTTTACTGTCATTGGAACATGTGTCTCTTCCAAAATTTAATGAAAAAACACATACAAAAAAGTGCAACCTCTCTATAGTTTGAATTAAAAAGTAGTTGTTGAATTGATTTTACTGCTGTCTCTTTCAAATGGAACTTAATGAAGAGGGTTGTCTTTTAAATATCAAGGTGTTTGTAAATGCCTTCACTTGTATGGAAGGTCAAAGTTAGGAGGTAAGTTCATGGAAGATAAAGTAGTGATGTAAAGGAGCTAGGAAATATTATAAAGTAGATCAGCATCCTTCTAATTTGTGGGTAGGAGGTAGAAACTTAACAATGAGTGCAAGGGTTTTCCTCATGGAAAGATGATGGTCACTCAGAATAAGTTTTAGAACAATGAGTACTGTATTCAAGTTTTTTACTAATGACTACACTTTTCTGACATAGCTACAGCTGACCAAATAAACTTGATCTAGTTCTAATTGTGAGACAGACAGTGGGAGGGAGGTATACTTTGGGTTTAGAAATGTTAATATCAAATATCTATCATTACTTTCAATGCTTTACTGGGATATAATTGGAAAAAATATTTAGGCATGAAAATAAATGACCACGATCCTTAATCACAGAAGCATAAAAGAGAAGAATGTCTGAAAGTGGCTGCAAATGAGAGAATGAATACTGAGGTTAAATTCTGAGAGGGAAATTTGTGGGTCATGGTTAAGAAGGTTTTCTGACATTCAAAATTGCTCAAACAGGGACTGAGTTACACAGGCTAATAGTAAAGTATAAGTGTAGTGCTCAGATTATGGCTTAGACTTAGTAAGAGTCAATGAATATTTATTGAAGGCATATATGGCTGAATGGATTAGTGGCTAGGTGATAAGGATTTTTGAACAGTAGTCAAGAATTTATGTAATGAGAGTAGAAGTAGGCCAAGAAAATACTTCACAAATCTCATCCTATCATATTCTACAATTCAGCCACTTTTTAAACACACCTTGTTAGAAACATATAGGCTTTCCTCAGAACACAAGCATTAAAAAAACCTGGAACCTGGACAAATTTCGCAGTTCTTTCAATTACTGATTCTTACTTTAAACATGAGTGGAATACCTGCTTTGAATGGTTTTGGAGACTAAATCAGTTGTTTAATAGAAGGACTTGTGGAACTCAGCCTATAGTCTACTAATGCCTGAGTCTTTTTAGAGTAATGTAGTAAGGTTACAGGTCTCAATCATAGGGGTAAAATACAAGTGGAATCTGGAATAGATCCTGTGCAGGCTTATTTATGCTTTCTCCCTCCCATGAGCATCACACAGAGTGAACTCTTCCTCAACAAAAAAATGCAGCAACATGTATCAGATGTCTCTGCCCAGTACCCAAATGGTTTCAGGGAAAGACTGGTCACTTTGGCACACTCTGCTTGACACTATGAATGGGATTTGAAAAAGCTTTGCCATTTTCTGAACAGTTAACCTTGGACAAGTTACTTAACCAGTCTGTGTCCCCATTTCCTCCTCTGAAAAAAAATGGGGATTTTTTTTCCCACTGAAGGTTTTAGTGGGGATTTAAAAGAGTTAGGAAAAGGCAAAACTGATTTGTTTCCCACTAAGGGTTTTAGTGGAGATTTAAAAGAGTTAGGAAAAGGAAAACACTGATTTGAGTGCCTGGCACATATTGCTAATAAGTGAGCAGTGTTAAAGGAGAGTTAGAATTTTGAAAGACTATATTTTTTATTTGGCATCCACATCAACATTGTGAAAATCAGTTTGCTCCATAACCTTGTATTTGAAGACACTGACATGGCCATATGTCTGTTCTAATGTCCAGATTGATTAGCTAAAATAAAGTATTTGGCCAAAGTTGGCTATCAAGTTAATTACAAATTGTCAAATTAAAATGAGTTGATGTATATGAAAATATCTCTTAGTTTGAAAGAACGTGATACATATCCAGGATCATTTTCTCTCATGATCTAGAAAGGATAATGGATAGTGGGGAACAACACACAACACATACAGAGGATTTTTGATTAAAGAACCTGTGTTTGAGTCTTGGCTCTAGCATTTACTACCCAGGCTAAACATAAGTTACCTCTTCTCACTCTTTAATGATGTGTAGTGTACAAAGTACTTATTGTACAATAAGTACAATTTTGTGAAGCCAAAATGAGAAAATGTGAAAGTACTTTCTGAACTGTTTTTGCAAATAATTAGTTACTATAAATTGATATGGAAGTTTGTTTCTTGTAATGGTGAAGTCTATCTGTTCAAATACAAAATCTGTCCTTACTGCAGAGGTAATCAAGTCCTTGCATCTACAGAGGGTTTTATTTGGTGACACTAAGCCTACATGTTCAAATTTGTAGTGAATGTATATAAGTAAAAATATATTTAGTGACTTTAGCTAGAAGGTCTTGCAGATATTCAGGCCAGTAGGAGAAAAGTGAAGAATGAAATGGACAGGGAAGAATTTATCAAGGAGTGGCTTCAGGAGGATAGGACATGACTTGAAATTAGAAGAATGACTGAAATTTGAATACAAATGATTTCCAACAATGATGGCCAATGAGCTCCTGCTCAGGAGCTTTAAAAAAAAAATCGAAGTCTAGGACCCACACTCAGATTCCAATTGGTATCTTTTAAAAGCCCTTTACCTGATGCAAGTATGTAGCGGAGTTTACAAACTACTGTGTACCAAGTTCCAAGTTGATGTTAATGTTCCAGTGAAAACAGGCCATCACCCAAGAGCTTGTTAAAAATACAGAATCCCTAGCCTCATTCCAGACCCACTGAATGAGAATCTTTCCCATTCATATTTTAGAAGTCATAGGAACAAATTCACAACAGAGACTAGAAAGTCAAACTGCCATCTGCCAGAAACATGTAGCTGTACTTCAAATTCCCCCACCAACATTGGCCCATCCCAATGAGACTTTGATCTCTTTCTTGTTCTATGTTCTATATTTCGAACTAATCTCCTGATTCAGATCTTTAATATGTCTTTTGAACTTTTAAGTACGTAGCTGAAGACCAGGTGACATGTCAGAAAGGTGAGATTTCAAACACCACCTCCATGAGAATTCCCCATTTTAAACAAGCAAGAGGATCAGACATTTTCGTCACTTGTATGCAATGCCTTAACACAATAAATAATTTTCTTTCTTTTTCTCAAAGGATAGAGAAGGTCATAACAGACAAATAAATTTCAGAATAACTCTGGTGGAGGACAAGCTTTATAAACGATATCAAGGTTGGGGTCCCGAACAACAAAAATAAAAACAAAAAGGATGAAGGCTTCCCTATGAGCAAGAAATTGTGTTTCCTTTGAGAAGAAGTGCATTTTACTGACAACCATGGAGTTGTGAGTTAGAGTTTTATAGGTGGGGCTTGGTGAATGACTCACCCTGTAGCCCTGGGCATGCCAATTAACCTCTCAATGTCATTTTTAAAAATAGGTCTAAGAAGCAGGTATTGATTTCTGAGCAGACAGACATCAAAATTTATTGATTAGGCAGGAAATATGGTCCAAGATATAAAAAACCAAGACTGGTATGTATCGCAAAACGAATAAATCTCTCTCTGCATCATTTTGCAACCTGATGGTCCTAGGCAGGGCTGTTAAAAAGAACTCTCTGAAGATTTCTCTTATATGCCTTTGCACTCTATGTCTCTGAGCTAAAGGTGGATATTTTCTTCATAGAAAATGCCAGACAATCCAATGTCATTCTAGGTGGCAGGAGACAGGAATGCTCTGCTTAAATACTCATTAAAGCAGTGCATTAATATGGACAACAAGACATACCACATATGCAAAGCTGCAATAGTTCCTTGATTCCAGAAAGCAGCCTGTGCTGAGTATAATTGGAAACTAATGAAAATTTTCTTCACTGAATCTTCTGTGATTGTCTGTTTTTCCCACTTTTACAGTTTCTCTTTCCCTCTCCTTAGCAGGGAGTGCCAAGACTCCAATACCTAAGGGGAAACTCTTTAATATGTTGCAGTCCCCAGGAAAATTTGCATTTAACAATTAGAGATTTGGAAACTTATGTTTAAACCCAAAGAATGAAATCTTGGTAAACTTGATTGTGGCCAGCAAGTCAGGGAGATCTTTTGGAGGATGCAAATCTCTTCTTAGTGTCCTTCCTACCAAACCAGAAAAGAAACTGCCTAATTTGTGTACACAAAACTTTGCTTCTGCCCACTGGAGAATTTTTGCACTCTGAACTTGGAAAATATGTTGTGCATTAGTTAGGTTAGATTTCATTTTCGCAGAAAGTGAAGGAGATCTTCTAAGCACGTTTATGGCAGTAGCGAACATTCCTGACTGAGCGTCAAGGGTCTGGAGTCTCAGCTCCCTATATCCACTAATTTCCTGTGTGGCCTTGTTCAGGTGGTTTAAAAGATTCCAAATCCAAGTCTGTTCATCAACAAATAAAGAGACCAGCCCCAATGATCTGTTGGCATTCCAACATTTGACACACATGCTAACATCAAATTAACCAAACAGCGATTTCACACAGCTTCACAAGAGTTTTTATATTTTTTTTTTCTGTAAAGATGATAAAGTAAATCAATATAAAGGGAGTGTGAGAGCAGGGACTATATGTTTTCTTTTTCCTCACATATGTTTAACAAATTTTCAGGCTTTGCAATTTAAAAAAAAATGTGATTGTGTAGGACAAAAATTTCAGTTATGTATGTTATAATCTCTAACATACCACACAATACTCAAATGAATAGCAAAACAGCAAGTTACAATTATGATCATTTAAATATGTTATTTAAAAAAAAAAAACACTCCTTACCTCATGGGTCAAAGAATTTAACACTTTAAATTAAAATTACTTAGCAATATTAAGGATAAGATTATCAATTGAAACACATGAAATTTTAATGAAGTCATTTTTTGAGAAAAACATATAGTAGTATGTACGTTTATTACAAAAAATTTAAATCAATTTTAGTGTTAATAAAATGTGTTCAAAATGGAAAAAACAAGTGTGAGCATATGTAAATACCCTTTTTTTTTTTCTTTTCTTTTTTTTTTTTTTTGGAGGTACTGGGGATTGAAGCTGGGACCTCCTACACACAAAGCAGGCAATCAACCACTGAGCTACACCTGCTCCACTATAAATATAAAATATACTTTAACTAAAAACTATGAATATAATCATTTTAGTTTTAATGACTAAATTCAAAAGCTATATGGGAATATAAAGTAAAATACAGACACGAAAGAGGATTTTAAAAAACTAGAGAAATACATATACTGTGTTATGCTAATAAGTTTGAATATTTCAATGAAATAAACATTTCAGGAGATTGTAAGTGATCAAAATTACCATTAAAACTATGCTACCATAAGTCTTATGACATGCTTTCAATTAAAGTTATACATGAAACCATAAAAACATAATTTCCACATGAAATGATTATGAAGCAATTCAGTTTTACAGTTGTACCAGGCAGAACAGTTTGTGTGAGAAAATCTGACCTACCTTCCTACTTTTTTTTATTCCAATATATAATAGTATTGAAGCACAAGAAAGCTACAGAATTTAATGTAGATTTCTGTTTCCCTGACTTTTGCATGCAAGCAGTGCTGTGAGATTAGTTTGGCTTAAAAATTTTATGTTCATAAATATGGTTATTGAATTATAAATATATGTATATTTGTCTGTACTTCTATTAACTTTAATTCTCAATCATTATAATGTTTTCCTAAAGCTATTAAAAAATATCATTACCATTTTTATATTTGTTTTACCTTTCTTTTAAATCAATATAATATATAAATAAAAATCCTGCATTGGTTTAAATTTCATTTCAGCTTCTCAGTGATACTACATTTTACCTGACTATACTAACAAAACCAAAATTTGAGATAGACATCATGCCTTTCCTTCAGAATCATAAAGTATTAAATTTCTAATTAGGACTGTACTTTAAATATTATAATATTCAAACAGCTGTCCTGTTTTAAAAGCATTTTTAAAATACTTCCTTCCACGTGATTACTTTGTCTTTGATTGAACACCCATAGTGACGGGAAATATATGACAATGAGGATAAAATGAGAGTGTAATAATCTGGGAGAAATTTCTCTTTGTAACTTTTGTGTCAAATTTTATTCCTTTAGTTAACCAGAATATTTAGCATCCATTAACACAGTTGAAAGTAATTCTTAAATTCTTCCTGAGGACTCTATTTCCTTCAGCCATTTACCTTATAACATATTCTTGAGCCCCATCCTACCCTGGCCACCTCCATACTTAGATTGTTTCCAGTTTAAGTCCATTTTCAAGTTCAGCACTAACAACAAAAAGATCATTCAATGTGGAAATAAATTATTATGGAGTACAATGGAATCAGTCTAGGAGGAGAATGAGATTGTTTCAATATGACTTGCCTTGACTTCTTAATAAACCCGGGCTGAATTTTAGTGAAGCTGAGCCTATGGTGGAGTTGCCTCAAAATATACTGTACTGACTATTCCTCCCCATATGAAGTCTCTTATTAAATCTCTTCTCCTTTTATGCTATGTTTTATGTGTCATCAAGATTCAAGGAACACAGACTTATTCAAGTCTTTCTTGGATGGTGTGATATAGAAGGCGGTAGTTGTGGGGTAGCATCATTATGAGGGCACACAGGTAAGTAAGAAGACAATCTCACTCACCCAGGCCATACATGGGTTGGAATATCTTTGAGATTCAATACTCTATCAGGCATACTGTCACTTATTCATTTATTCAAAATATTTTTGAGGAACCTCTAAGTATTGGAGGCATCAACTTAGTGATTCAGATGGAACACTGCTAGGCTGTTCCCTATAATGCAGTAAACTCCCCCACTCTTCTCTTGGCACCTCTTTTTGCTTCCACCAATAATTATTGCCAATGTACAGTAATAGTCATTTTGTCCATTTTGTATAGTTATTCAATCAAGATTAGCTGGGTGCCTTTGGAAAGACGACATTCCTACAAATTTTCTTCTCTATGACGTATAACTGACAATAACTCAGATTGTTATTGTGAAGAATAAGTGAAAATAATTCATGCAAAGGACAAAACAAATTTTCTGGCATATCCTAAGTGCTCAAAAAGTGATCATTACACAAGTGACTGCTATCCCTTATTTCCCACTTTTATACATTTTTGTATGAGAAGCAAAGCAGGAGAAAAAATTAAATGCTTGTTTATATTTATTTTAAAAAATAGTTAATTAAATCTCATTAGAATTAAATTATGTATTCTTAACCTAAATTATCTAGTTGATTTAATCTAAGACCAATGGTAAGTAAATGGTATTGATACCGTATAAATAAAATAGTAATCCTATGATATATTTGAAAAATAGCTTGTAGAAGATAGTTTTTTCATTTCTTGCATGTTTCCTTTGAATGTTTAAATGATTAAAATCATGGTCAAAACACCTAGAAAGCTTCATAATGTTATCCCTAATATGTAAATGTAAAAATTTTATGAGAAATGAGCTGGGATTGCTAATGTTGAGCATCATCAACCCAGTTTGTCCAGAGTTATTACAAATACCTTAGACAACCATATGGTAAAAGTTTAGAATATGTAAACTCTAAAAGATATATTAGAAAAATGTTTCAAATTCTTTTAAAAATGGTTAGATGGATTATAAGAATTAGAGGCTCACAAAAATACTGAGGCAACAATACACAATCAATAGGTTTCAGGTCAATATCCCTGTTATGGTTGGAGATCCCTACAGGATACAAAGGAAGGTGGATACCCCATGGACAGCCCTTACTGGGAACCTTCAAGTAAGAGAGCCCTCCTGAAGTCTCTTCATCCTTATGTTTCACGAATGTCTATCCTTACAAGGGATTATGGATTAAGGATCCATCCCTTCATCCTCAACTGTTCCACCTGTGACTTCCAAAACACAAATTCCCCTTGCTCAATTACAGCTCCTTTTTCTTGGGAAAATGGGCCTCCTTTTTGAAACAAAGATGAATCATCCTATCAAAAGTTATGAACAACTTATCTAATGAAATGAATGTTGAAGTAAATACTATTTCATAGAATCATGGAATTGCAGCATGTTTTAGTTGGAGAGAACCATAGCCATCATCTAGTTCAATAGTCTCCAGTAATGGATGCCCATCAGAATAAACTGAAGAGAGTGTGTATGATTCCAAAGTCTAAGGCTTGGCCCAGGCCCAAGAATCAGGAATTTCTATTGGTTTTGCCCTGGAAACTGTAGTTTCTATAGGTTTCCAAGTAATTTCATGTAGCAGATGCATGGGACAATGATCAGACAAAAATAATCTAGTCCAAGTTTTCAAAGATGTGAAGTGTAGACCAAGATCATCAAACATTGATTCTAAAATCTAATATGCTTTTATATCACCTGGAGATCTTTTTAAAATGCAGCATTGATTCTATGGGTTTGGGATGGGGCCTGAATTTCTGTATATCTCACAAGCACACAGGTGATGTCCATGCTCAAAGCACACTTTGAATATCAAAGGAATAGATGATGAAGGACTTCATGAACCCAGGAATCTTAAGTTTAAGGTCTGAATACACATGGAGAATTTATCAAATGAGAGTCTATTCAGTTATCAGGGTCATCATGCTTCAATGCTACCCTTGAAAATAGAAAATAGATTCAGTCTATTCAGATATCAGAATCATCATAATTCAATGCTATTTTCAAATATGGATTCAATGCTATCCTAGAAAACACCACAAGTTGAAAACACTAGTTGATTCTCAAAGTACCAAACATATTTCTATTATTAAAATATGTCAGACCCTTCCCTTTCTTATTCTACTATTGATTAGCTAATATTAATATTCATTTATTTTGATAAAACCCTAATAAGGATGAGTTTTAACCTAACTCAGAGAAAAAGAAAGTTGAAGCTTATTATTTTAAATTCTAGTCTCTGCAGGAATTTTAGTATTTCCATTAGGCATTAATATAACCAAGAATAGAAACAAACATATTTAACTAAGTAAAGGAGCCAACTCATCCAACAGATATTTTCTGATTTATGCAAATATAAGGATATTTGGGGGAAATCTGGGAAAAAGCCATCTTAGGAATCAGGAGACCTGGTTTCTCTGGGAGGATTTGCAACAAATTAGCCATGTGTTCATGGTAGGCACAATTTTTGAGTCCTGGTGTACATACACACACACACACACATATATTCCTCTCCTCTGGAGGGCTGGCAGGACTTGTGAATAGGATGGAATTTTGCTCCCTTGATTAGGTTAGAATTTGTATAAGCAAACTTTCCCAATGTAGAGAGGGTCATGTGGCAGGGAACACTAGGTAGCTCCTAGGGGCTGAGGGTCTCAACTGTACCACCTCAAGGTATTGAAAATTACCACATCTAAGTGGACTTGGAAATACATCGAAGAAATTGCAGCCCGCCTATGATGGCTGAAGCTGTGTGAGCCCTGGAAAAGTATGTTCTTAAGGGAAGCCATTACTGTTAGTGTGGACTCATTGTAAGTAAGATTATTTGTGAGTAGGATATTAACTTAAGTTCAATTTGGGTCTTAAACCTGTTACTGGAGTCCTTTATAAGATAACGAAATTCAAACAAAGAAAGAGAAAGCCACAGAAGCACGAAGCTGAAAGCAATGAAACCCAGAAAAGAAACGAAAAACAAACAGGCATTGCCATGTGACAGACGAATCCAGGATCACAGGCCTTCAAGAAGAAAGCATTGCCTGATGACGCCTTGATTTGGGCATTTTTCTCAGCCTCTAAACTGTAAGCTTGTAAACTAACTGATTCCCATTACTAAAAACCAACCCATTTTATGGTATCTGCTTGAGCAGCTTTAGAAAACTAGAACACCAGCTAACACAGTAATTTTAGGATTGTCAAACATTGAACACAGGACTCAGTTAACCTATATCTAAAATCCTGACCGACAGAAACTATGAATAATAAATGCATGTTGTTTTAAGGAAATAAATCCTTGGTAATTTGTTATGCAGCTGCAGAATAATAGTCTCTAAACATTGTGCCAAATGGGAAGTGTGACTGTGATCCTTTCTAATGCTGAAGTGCCCTAATTCAATGAGTCATTAGTTCATAGTCAAGTTAAATTTTCTTTTTGAAAGACTATATATGACACAGTCTGTGCATGATTCTCATACTTTGGAGGGCACAAACACAGAAAAGGGCATTATAAAAATGCAGATGGAGAATCAGTCTTGTGAATGTTGTGTTTAGCTGAACTTAAGATAATGCCAACTGAAAAATACTCAAGACTCTAAAGAGTTAAGAGAATCAACAGAAAAATGATGGATTACATCTCAGAAAATTGATGTAGCAGAATCATTCTGAATATATGTTTGGATGCTTTTTAAATGAAAACTTCCTGCCTTTCTTTTGAACATATTTCTTGATGTTAAGAGCAGTTGGTTCAATTTCGACATTACAGTTTCAGAACACACATACACAATTTTCTGCTTTTCTTTGTATGATAGGCTCCAAGTTAAATAACAAAATGTGAAATTGTTAAGTTCACTTCCTTGTCACCAATCTCATCCCCTTATTTACCAAAGGTGCTAATATTCACTTGCTGACTCTATAGATCCATAATGTCTCATATATGCTAAAGTGGGGGGGACTAATTTCATTGCATTTATTTGGTGCAATATCCTTTATCTACACTAAAAGAGAATTTAATAACTTTGGAAGACCAGTAATAAGCAAAGCTAGTGAAAGTGACTCACTAGTTGTGGGAACCTTGGCCTGAAAAATGGTTTCCATGGTCTTTGAAACATAATATAAATGTCAATCTCTTTGACCTTCACCTAAGGACAGCTTTTCTCATGGGCTGGCCACTAATGATAAATAGAGACTTGTAATTTTTACCTGCTATGTTAGTTCCCTAGGGCTTTGGTAAACAATTAGCAAAAATTAGGTGGATTTAAACAACAGAAATATATGATCTCACAGTTTTGAAGCTAGAAATCCCAAATCAAGGTGTTGGCTGGGCCAAGATTTTGATAGGAAAGTCTGAATGCATGGGGAGGAATTTTTCCTTGCTTCCTTTTAGCCTCTGATGGTTGCTGGCAACCCTTGGCATTCCTTGGCTTATAACTGCATCACTCCAATTTCTGCAAACATCACTACATGACCTTTTCTTTTGGACCTGTGTCTCCAAATCTCCCTCTCCTTTAAGATCACCTGCCATTGGATTTACAGCCCAATCTAATCCAGTACAGACTCATCCTAACTTGATTAAATCTAGAAAGTCCCTATTTCCAAATAAAGGCACATTCCTAGATATTGGTGCTGGAACTTCAACATTCATGTGGGGAACAGAATTCAACCCACCACACTTGCAAATAAGAATCATAGTGAGAATTAAAGAAGATGAAGTTCAGAAAAGGGACACAGGAAACTATAGAAGTTCATAAAACATATCTCTCTGTCCCTTTACCCAATCATTTATGCTTCTTATTTTTGGCTGAATTTCAAGTAAAATTTCCCTAAATATACCAGCATGCTTATCACTAATTGGAGTTCAATATCTAGTAGTATTTTTCTTTTAATGTAAACTTTACATACAATGAAATACCAGAGTTGAAAGTGTAGAGTCACTGAGTAAAAACAAATGCATATACCTATGGAACCCAAAACCCTAGACAGTTACAGAACTTTATCAACCAGAAAGCTCCCTCATGCATTTTCCTAAGTAATTTCTGTCCCCAACCTGGAGAGGAAACCATTTTCTATTCTGATGTTTTATAACATAGAATATATTTCCCTATACTAGAAATTCATTTAAGTGAAATCATACATTATATTTTCTTTTGGGAAGGGTTTTAAATAATGTTGAGTAATGTTTTTGAGGTTCATTCAACTTGTGTATATAATTAATGTATTTTTTTTTAAAGATTCCTGTGTGGTATTCTACTGCATGGATATGCCATACTTTATCTATTTTTTCTATTCATGGATACCTAGGTTATATCAAGTTTTTGGTTATTATGAATAAAGTTTCCAGGAGCACCCCTATACCAATTTTTTAAAAAACGTTTTCATTTCTTAGGTAAGTACATAGAAGAAGAAGGGCTGGCTCATAACGTTGGTGTATATTTTGTATTATGAGAATCTGCCATAATATTTCCCAAAGTAGTTGTTTTATTTTACCTCCCCACTAATAATTTTCTATGCAAAATTTGAAGCTTTTTCTTTCTCCAACTCTTTTTTTTTTTAATATTAGCCTTTCTGGTGGACATAGTGATATTTTATGTGGCTTTAATTTGCATTTCCCAGATAATTCACACTGTTCAGCACATTGCACCCCTACTAGCTATTCATAAATCTTACTTATTTTTATTGAATTGGAGAAATGCATTATATATGCTGGTGACCATCCTTTTTCAGATATATACTTTGTGAATATTTTCTCCTGGTCTGTGGTATGCCTATTCATTGTCTACATATATCTTTTGATCAACAGAATTTTTTAAAAAAATTGATGAAGTCTAATTCATCCATTTTTAATCTTTATTACTCTTTGCACTCTGTCTCAGAAAATATTGTCAGTCCTAAATAATTATGATTTTCTCCTAGTTTTCTCCCAAAATATTTTTGGTTTTATATTTTATGTTTAGACCTGTATGACAAAAGGCAGAAATCAAAATTAGTTTTTCTCCTATTTTTATATCTATTTCTTCCATTACTATTTGTAGAAAATACTTTCTTTTGTCCATTTGATTTGTTTAGTGCCTTTGTGGAAAACAAATCAATTGATTTTAAAAGTGTGGGTCGATTTCTGTAATTCCTTTTATTTCCATGAGCTATTTGCTGATCCTTATGGCAGTAACACATTCTCTTGAAATCTTGACGGTAGAGTAGTTCACACAACCTCATTTTTCATTTACAAGTCTGCTTTGATATTCTATGTCCTTTGTATTTCCATGTAAATATAAGGTTCAGATTGTCAATTTCCACAAAGGAAAAGGTACCTAGATTATAACTGGGGTTCTATTAAATCTATAGACAAATTTGGGCAATTGGCATCTTCAAAATATCAAATATTTCAATCCATAAATATGGTATACTTCTCCATTTATTTGTTTTTTCCTAATTTCTCTCAGCAATATTTTCTAATTTTCAGGTTTGAAGTCCTGAACAACTTTTGGTAACCATAGTAATACATATTTTGTATATTTGACATTACTTTAAATGTAATTGATTTTCAATTCTTTGTTACTAATATCTAAAAGGACATTTGAAAATATTAGCTTTGAATCCGGTGGCCTTAGTAAATTCAATTTTTATGTCTAAGAGTTGTTTTATAGATCTCTTAGGATTTCTACAAATCCAGTTATGTCATTTTCAAATAGAAGTACTTTGCTTTCCTTTATGTTTTTATTTTTTTCTCATCTTGTCTTGTTTCACTAACTGTGTCTAGTAAAATGTTGAGTATATATAACAAAAATTAATATTTAGAGGAAAAATCTTTTATATTTACCTTGAAAATTGTTAATTTTAATATATTTCATTCCTTTCTGAAGATTTGAGTTTATACTTGATATCATATTTCTTTTATAAGTTTGTTGGCTACAAATTCTTGTATTTTTTTAAACATATTTTTCCTGAAATTTCAAAAAATATTTAAATTTGATTTCTAATCTGGGTTGATGCTTTATTTCTCCCTTATATACTTAGTGTAACTGGTCCACTCTCTTCTGGCTTTGACAGTCTTTGATAAGAAGTCATTAGATATTTGAATAATTGTTCCCCATATGAATTTGTTGTTTTTCCTCAGCTTCTTTTAAGATATTCTCATTATTGTTATTTTTTCATCAGTTTTAATATGTGTATAGATGTAATTTTCTTTGATTCTTCCTGTTGCTTTGACCTACTGAGCTTCTTAAATCTCTATTCCTTTTTTTATCTTTTACCAAATTTGGGAAGTTTTACCCATTATTTCTTCAAATATTTTGTTCTGCTTTATTCTTTCCCTCCCTTTTGATTTGGACTCTAATTAAACATCTGTTAAACCTTTGCATATTATTATACATTTCCTTAAAATTCTAATCATAATTTTAATCTCTGGTTTTCAGTTTTTGCAATTGGATATTTATTGATCTGTCTTCAGTTCACAGATTCTGTCCTCTCTCATTTTAATTTTGGTATTAAGCCCATTCAGCAATGTATATAGCACATAACTCATTCAAATCAAAGTGGGTTCTTCGGTAATAACTCTAAGGGCATTTTCAGGATATTTTATTATACCAGAAATAGTATTTTTATCACTACATTTTATCTCATACATGGGGTGAAAACAGCCTTTCTCATTTTAAAATATGTTACACGTGAACAAAACTTTTTCTTTATGGGATGGTATCATCATCAGTAGGCTGATAGCATGAAGATTTGCTGTTCGGAAAAAAAATGCCATATCCATTGGTGGAAGTGTACACAGCTATGTTTGGGCTCATCAAACATCTCACAATAAATGCCTGAGGCTTGCTAAACTTCCAAATGTGTTTTTCACATGCATTCTCCTTATTTTTAAAGCATGGAGAGAGTTTCAAAAGGCCCATGTACCAAAGTTGCCATTTCATCTGTTTATCAAAACAGAAGCATGAATAGGCTTTGCTGTCAATAAATTGTTGAATAGGTTTGTGGATTGTTTTTCTGTCTTTCATATAACAAGATAGTTCAGTAGTAAACAATCTAAAGCCTGATGATTCAGGCATCATTGCCAGGATTTTCATATATCCTGGAATATATGCTTCTACTTACTAAATGTTGGCAACTTTGCCTGGGCACCAAGTCAAGTCAGTTCCCTGGTAATATTATATTGCTGCACATCTTCTCTGTCTAGACTAGTTAACACAAGTTTGGAACCAGAATTTCCAAAAAGAAAACCTTTTTTCAAGAAGCTCTTGTTCCAAAACATTAAATCAAACTACTATGAATCATTGGTATATCTGAACTAAACTTCGGCCATCATCATGCTTGGTCTGAGTTATAAATAAAGTATGTGTGTTATTTCAGCAGCATTGCTTAGTCTCTGACTCTGCTCCTTCATCATTTCCCTACTTTTTGTCTATCCTTTGTCTAAAGGCTGAAGTTATACTCATTATTCCAAAGTTCCTCCTTTGAATGGATTTGTTTTAATGTAAAGAAATGATTATGTGATGAGGTGATATATTATGAGAACTGAAAGAACTCATAAATATAAATTGAAATTTTAACTTTCAATTATACTCAATTTTATTTAGATATACCTGTTTTTATATCTAAGTTCTTTCAAATTTTAGAGAAAATGTTCATGTCTATAATTTTAAACTTATTGAATTGAGAAAAAAATGATTGGCTTGCCACTTCATTTTATAGCTGAAACTAAAATCTTACCGAGAGTACAGAACTCAACATTTTAAACAGAATGTTAGTAAAGCAGTGTGATGGAATAGGCATTCACCTAGAACAAGAGCACATTAGAAATGAAGGTATGCTTGATTATTTGAATACACATTACTATTATTTGAAATGCTAACAGGTTAAGAAAGAGTAAGATTATATTAATTTCTAATTAGAAATGCTCTTGATAAAACATAACAGAGGAAAAGAGAGGCATTTCTGTTAAGGTCAAGATCAAAACTGCAACATTCACCTACTATTAGTTTAGAATTCCTAACCAAAATTATGAGCTAAATTTTATAAATTGAAAACAATAATTTTATTTGTATCTGCCTATGGCATGTCACCTTAGATTAGAAAGCTTAATGTAATGAGAAAAGATGCTAGAATCATAAAAAACATGTACTTTTGCGTAAATTAAAAATAAGTTCATGTATAAAATAGGATATTTTTTCTATATGCCAATAAGCAATTTGGGAAGAACATTAAAATGTAGCTCAAATACAATAAAGAGATAGGTACAAACTAGTAAAAATACATATTTTAAAATGCACAGCAATTAGATTTTAAAATTCTACAAATGTACAGAAAGCACAAAATAGGAATAAATGTAAAGTAAAAGTATCTCCTTGGACTGAAAGTATTAATAATGAAAATAAATACTTTTCAAGTACATATAAGTTTAATACCATACCGATAAAAATCCTAATGGGATTGGGGAAAAGAAAATAGAATTATAAATTTAATTTGGCAGAGTGTTTGAAAATTAAAATGGAGCGTTAAAGGGGAACAGAGGTCTGACAACTTTTCAAAGAAGCACTACTAAAATAATGTTTGAAACCCAGGTTACTCCCAAAGTTTAAATTCATATTTAAATTAATTCATCAAACTTTAAATAGTTGCAGTGATTTAAATTTGTCACAGTATAAATAAATATTGCTATTTAAAAAAAAACACAAAATCACTGTTTGCCAGAGACGCTATAACAAACACCCATGCAGACAAGTTGGCTTAAAAAAAAAAAAAAAATGTTGTATCACAATTGAGCAGTCTAGAAAGCCAAAACCAAGGTGTTGGCAAGATAATGCTTTCCCTGAATTTTATGGTGTTCTGGTGGTGTCAGGATGGCAATCCATAACTCAATCTCTGTCTTTTTCCCTGTCTGTTTCTTACTGGGTGCCCACATTTCCTCTGCTTACAAGGACTGCATTCATTCTGGATTAAGGCCCCTGCCAACTCATTTTGTCCTCACCTTAACTAATATTGCCTTCAATGATCTTATTTACAAATGGATTCACACCCCTAGGAACAGGGGTTAGGACTTGAACATGGCTCATGAACTTGTCTATCTAGTAAACACAGCCAAATGAATCCATATTTCATAGAGAAATTTGAAAACCCACTATCAATATTAAAGAAAAAAATAGCGTGTGGGATTTCTTTATATAATGCACTTTTTCCACCTTCATCTTTTATTTTTCCTCCACCTTCCCACAGATATTTCAAAAACCTTTCCTGTTTTTGAAAGAATTGGATTACTCTTTTAACATTGTACTTGACAACAAAAATGTGTAAATTGATATACTTATGTGTATGATTTTATATGCAATTTCCTGTAAGTCACCAAATAGCAATATATTTTGCATTTAGTTAGCATTACAGATATTGCACATTTAATTAAAAATCACACATTTTGAAAAATTATTAAATGTAAAACCTCAAATTTTATTGAACCACATTTAATGATGTATTCTTGGGTGAAAATGATCTCATACTAGAAAGAGACAAGTTTTAACATAATTTTTATTCCCTTTTTTATTAGCTGCAAATTATCTTGTTCACATAAAACCTAAAAGAGGATAGGAGAACATTTGTAGCAGCAAAACACTCAAGTATTTGAACCTCTTCCAAGACACATGATAAATATCACATAAGTCATTAAATATGATTTTTGATGATGAATAGCTATTGAACTGAAAATTTGACTAGGAGACTTGAATTTTATTGAAAGAAGAAAAATCTCTTGGTTCTTATATTCTCAGACTCTTAATATTTGGGAAGACTATCAGTAAGTGTTCATTAAGATTTATTAAAGGTCTATTAATTTCAACTGTTACTCTTTTTACCTGCAGTGCTTCTTCACCTTAGCTACCCGGTGTAATCACCTATGGAACTTAAACAGTGATATCTGTGTCCCACCCTCAACATTCTAAATAATTATTTTTAGTGAATACATGCATTGAGATTTTTTTAAAATCCTCCTCTGATTCTAGCATGAAGCCAAGGTCGAGAACCCTTGATGCCAAACACCTATTTCAAAGTGATATACATGGAAAGGTTGAGAAAATTGAAATATTGATGAATTTAGTATGCATTTGCAAATTCCATACTTGAACAAAATTTTTCTTTTTAGTTTATGTGCAAACACTCAACTAGAAAGGAATGTTAAGTAAAGTATAATGTCTTTTCATATAGTATATTATTTACAGCAACTGCAAACTGGTAAGATTTACAATGTAATAAATAAAAATATAAGCTAAAATATTTGGCATATTTTCTTGGAGCTTTGGATTTTGGATAACTTTGGGAAGGCAGTGAGTTCAAAAATATTCACCTTCTTTCTAATTTTTACCAATCATTTGTATCAAAAAAACCATTAATCTGAATAAAATTAAAAGTCACCTATTAAATTGAATGTAACAATTCATTCTATGCATGAAGAAAATCAGACAAAAAATATCAAGATAAACATCAATGAAGAGGAAACTAAAACTTTAGGGAGCTCACTTATCTCAGGAAGAAAGTTTTTAACTTGGCAATGAGTATTCTCAGATTAGCCTGCTGCTTCCAAACGATTTTAATCAAAGGAACCCAGCCTTCACCCAATTTTTATGCCTTTTTTCTAATACATTATGTGAAGGCCTAATCCCAAGAAAATAGCAGTGTTTCAATATGTTCTTAAAATTTGTTTCATTATATGTCATAGATTAACATTAAAATGAACATGAATTATTGAGCATTTTAATATCCAATTTTCCATTTACTTAATTCTTCATTTAATAGAAAATTTCCTTATAATTTAAATGGTCACAAAATGTTTAGTTCAAACTTTATTAACCATAAACTTCTATTCCGATTATTGATTGTATCTCTAGCTGATTTTTATTTTAAAAGGCATATAATAAGAAAAGTTTTGCTATAAATAAAATATATACAGTGGGAGGTTTACAGCACATTTAGCCTATATCCTGCACCTTTCATCCTTATGTTGAGTTTAGATTACTGATCACTGAATACAAGTTTCTCCATCATTAGAAAAGAAACTTTATGTTCTGCAGATGAGACTAAAGTCAGAACCATGATTATCACTCAGAGCTTTATGACAACGAATGATTTTCATGAATGAGTTTCAAACTGCACATCATACAACCATTACTGAATTGATAAAATAATTTTAATACAAAACCCAAACCTGGTTTGTAGATGCCAATGTTGTAGAAAAAAAAAAGTGAAATAGATTAAAATGAGCGGAACATGTGCATCACACATAGCATGGATAAGTAGTGTTCTGTGAAATGTTTTTCAGGTTATATGTCTATTCTAAGTTGTGATGTACAACTGCATTTCTTAGAGTATTTTACAATCAAATAAATTCATAGCCTTTGACTAGAACATAGAACATATTTCCAGGGTAAACTTACAGTTAACCAGAATGTTTCATCACTAATATCATATTTTCATTTAGGTTTGCCTTAGATTTTTAACTAATGCAAAATATTAATGAGAGGAGAGAGAGAGAGGGATGCAGGAAGAGAAAGAAAGGGAGAGAAAGGAAGAAGGAGGAGGAGGAGGAAGAGGAAGAGGAGGTGATGGAGCAGGAGAAAGAAGAGGAGGGCAAGGAGGTGGCAGAGGCTGAGGAGGGAGAGGAAGTGGAGGGAGAGGGAGGTGCAGGAAGGCGGAGGAGGATGAAGAGGAGGCATTAGCTGCAGACTACATAGCGTTGGGAAACATGGACCTGGAGAGGTCAGTTCTAATCACTAATTTCCAAATTGTGGATCCCATGTGTCAATAATATCATTTTGATTTTTTCAAATGTTTTTAGCTCTTAAGTTTTGTCTGTAAACATATTGAATCCCCTTAACACATATCTTTCACAATATTACCTGAATTATAGGATATGGTGTTGGTCATTTTTACCTCACAGAAGAAATTTACCTAGTAGAAATTAATCAAAACAAAAACAGAAAGCTGTAGTTTGTTTGTCATGGACTCCAGGAACTTACTTATATTCCTCCATTGAGGAAAAATTCTCACAATCCTTATTGCCAAGTTAGGAATCAGTGACATTAGAGAATTTAAAGAGCTTCCTGTATTTCAAAATCCAAGAAGCAGAGGAAGATAAGTTCAACCAATCTTGTAATCTACTTAGTAGATTACATACTTTCCTGGATCACTATCCAATTTTGGAAGTTCCCATAAGAAGGGTGTTTGCATAGGAAGCTTCTAGAGTAATGTAATTATCAGATTAAGATGACTATACGTTATAACTGTTTCTCTGTGTATGCACGTGTTTGTGTCTGTTGAACAAAAACAGGTAAATCTATTGTTCTGTGAAAATCCTGCATAGCAAGGTGGGACCCATGGCAAAAGAAATAAATCTCCTGGCTCGCACAGATCAGCTATGAAAAAGGCAAGTCATATATCAGTGTTGGTTAACCCAACCTGGGCAAACTCATTTCATGTGAGCTTCTTTCCCCTGGGTACTCTGGCTGAGGACACTGTCATGGAAGTTGGGTGAATATGCAGACATTTCCTCTGATCAGCCTAACTCTGCAGATTATTACAAGTGCCTTCTTTACCAGCGTAGAAAACGTTTCAATAAATATCACTGATGGACAGTCTATTTTCTATGGAAGTCTGCTTCAAATGTAAACTTAGAAAAATTTCAAGATGATCCAACCTTCCTCAATGTTAATCAGTAATAAAATCAAGGGTTCTTTATAGTTTTCTTTTTTTCTTTCTTTTTAGTTTTTTTTTTTTTTTTCTGAGTGTGAAAGAACTTACTCAGATGTTTTATCAAGGATAGTATGCCCTTTCATAGCCTCTATGTTCACCTGTTACACATTCACTAACTTTTCTATACTAAAGGTTTTTTCCACCTTTTTTCTGGCTCCACAATTTAATTGATTTGAAATGCCCACAATAATTAAGCCAAACTTCAGGTTAGAATAGAGGCATTTTTGCTCATATGTACCCAGGGGCATAGCTTTCAAATACCTTCCAGTTTTTTTATTATATTGTCTCTAGACAGTAACATTTCTCAATAATCATCATGACAAAATGTCTTAATGAACCAGGTGTGAAAATGGCATCATGATGCTTCAAAGAGTATTACAACATCATGTAAATCACTGACATAGTCATTAGTGTATTTTGATACTGGTTGTAATTGCTAATTAGTAAAAAAATAATGTCATCTTTGTTCAACCTTCTACTTCTCTAAATAATGCAAAGTAGATAGTCTTAACTATATGCTATCAAAGCAAATAATTTAGACATTTCAGAAGATGTATTAACTTTATTAGCTTAACCAGTGAATACAAAGAATGTAATACTGAAAAGTAGTAAAGTGTTATTTTAATGAGTTATTTGAGAATTCATTCACTAATTTTACAAAACAATCACCAGATATTATCTTCGTATTTTTCTAGGTACATTGGGAAACAAAAAGATAAAGAGTAACTGGTCTTTCTCTTCAGGTCTCTTAGGCTTGAGAATGTTTGTTTAAACATCCAATTAAATAACTTTACAATTTCACAGAAAATAGTGAAGACATGTATTTCTACTAATGTTGGGGGTTATGAGGACCTAGATCAATTCTTTCCATTGGTTGTACTTCCAGAAGGAAAGGATGGTGAAAATACAGGAGGTAGAAGGCTAAGACTATGAAGAACTGATGAGACACCAATTCAGAGATTCAAAAAACCCAACAACTCATAATGGCAATGAGCAGGATAAATAAATTGAGATCTACATCATGATGAGGAGGAGGAACACTAAAGATAAAGCATAAGTTTTATAAGTAACCAGAAGCTTACTATCAAAGGGGTAGCAGGTTGACATACAACTTCTCATTTGTCTCATTGGATGCCAGAGGATATAAATATGGCATTGTCAAAGTGCTGAGAGATCAGTACCTGACAGCCAAGATCACTGTTACCTGTAGAGATGCATTTCAAAATATAAGTGATATAAAAATATTTTCTGACAAAAATGTACATGGCAAACCACCTACAGTTACTCTCTAAAGAAATGTTGAACTAGTGGAGGATCTGAGTATTATGAAATAAGGAAAATTATGCAATGTGGTTAATACATAGTTTACCCAAATTACGTATCAGTTGTATAATATAATAATGTACTGTTGGGTTTAAATATAAAAAATATATATATATACACAATTAAACATGTAATTTTTGATGTGGAAGAATGGAACTGAAGTGTTCTAAAATTCTTGCACATTATGGTAGAAGTAAATTATATGGTTAAATTTAGATATTGATAATTCAGGTATGCATTTTGTAATATTGAGGACACAATTAATGGAAAGTAACAAAATTATGACTTCCAAATTGATAAGAAATAAAAACAGGAAGAATAAATAAGACTTTCAAATGGATGTTAAAAACTAAATGGAGAGAATACAACAGAACAGATGGGATATAGATTAAAAAGAAAGTCCACATGAAGCATTAATTTTTTGCAAGTACAAATTAAATTCTTCAATAAAAAGTGAAAAAAAAAGATTGCTTATCTGGATTAAAAATATAAACCCGACTTTGCTGTTTATGATACTTGGCTAAAATCTAAAGTATCCATTGGTTTTTTGTAAAAGATGAGAATGATCTACCAGGCAAATTCGAAGGAAATATTTATCAATATAGTAATAACAAACAAAATAGAATTTAAAGCAAATATAATTATTAGATATAAAATGGGTCACTGCATAATGATAAAAAGTCAAATCACCATAAGTATATACATTTAATAAAAGTGAATTCACTTTGTTTATTCTAAATATAGAATGCAAAATGAACAAAAATCTCAGGACATGTAGTTTAATGTAACTTTCTTAATAATTGATCAAACTAGCTGGCTAGGATTAAGTAAAGATTATAAGAAGAAATGAACAACAGTTTAAAAAATTTGACCTACTATCTATATATAGAATATTGAACACAGAAATGACAGAATTTTAATCTTTCTAAACACAGGGAACATTTATGAAATTGACTGTGCACAGGGCCTTCAAGGATATATGGCACTATTCTGTATTCTGATGAAAATGCACTAAGCTAGAAATACAACAGTGTGGCATAATTACAAATCCCCATATTTTAAAATTTAATAAAATTCTACTATTATAATATTCTTTGGGTAGAAGTAGAAATCATAGTGAAAATTAGAAAGATTTATAATTGGATGGATCCTCAAAATATAGTAAATCATTATTTTGGGGGTAAAACCAAAGTAATGCTAGGAAGGATAGGTACAGTTTTAAATGTATATATCCTAAAAGAAAAAAAAATAAAAATAAAAACTCATAAGGTAATTTAGGTAAAACAGATTTTAAAAAAGAGAAAAAAATATAATACAAGGAGAAAATTACAAAGCTAAGAGGCTTATTTAATGAAATTGAAAATCAACATATAATAGAGAGGAATATATCCATAAGGTTAAAGGTGGATTTTTGAAAGATGAATACAATTGACAGATCTCTGGTAAGACTGATGGCAGGTGGGTGGCAAGAAAGAGAAGGCAAGAGGCCATACACATACACATGCCAAGAGCAAGAGAAGTTCTTAATACCATAAACTAAAGACATTAAAGAAATAGTAAGAATACTTTAGGGAGATGTCAGATCAACCAATTGAGGTTTGGAAATTGATGCAAGAAAAAAATAGAAAATGTGAATTGCTTTATAATTAATAAAAACTTTTGGTAAATACTGAAAGTTTTCTATGACAATTTCAGGCCTAAATGCTTTTATTAGCAAGTGTTACTAAACTTTGAAAGAATGAAACATTTCATACTTACATGTTCTATTCCAAAACAGTGAAAGAAAGGAAATAACCGAGCTTACTTTAAGAAGTGAGCACAGACTAATATAAAAATTGGAAGAGATGCCAAGACAGAATGCCTGTATTGCAACATAGCTTAAATAAGAATGTAAAAGTTTTAAACACATGAGAAAAAAATACAACAAATACAGGAAAATAATAATTCATCATAAAACAAATTGCATTTAAGAGAAAGATGCTTTTTACAGGAACATTTTGATGAAATATAAAATACTCATTAAAAATATGCAAAATCTTGTTTACAGCTTGATTAATTTTCATAAAATGAATACACCCATTAAATGGTACTGTGATTAAAAAATACAGAATATATAAGCATAGGGAATGCTCCCTCATTTCTCCTTCTAGTGACTATTACTCCCACATTAATTTTACTTGTAACATAATAGATTAGTTTACCTGCTTTTAAAAGTAATATAAATGAGATAAAAGTCCATGTACTCTCTGTCTAGATTATATTGTTCAACATTTATGTTTGTGAGATTCATCCAAGTCGTTACATGTAGGTTTAATCAATTCATCCTCATTTCTATATAGGATTCCTTTGTATGGCTATGCACAATTTATTTGCCCATTCTACAAATGGATGGACATTTTGGGCTATTTCCAGTTTTTTTGATAATAAGAACATTTTTGCTGTGAACAATCATGGACACATCTACCAAGAAGTAGATTGTTAGGCCAAAGAAAATATTTATATTCAATTTTTTTAGAATTTTCCAAAGGATTTTTCTATCAATTTTCCTTTCAATCATTGGTACATTTGAGGGTTTTTTTTTGTTTTTTTTTTTTACATAACCTGAAACACTTGGCATTGTCTGAAGTTTTTTGTATTTGTTTTTTCATTCTAACCATTCTGTTAGTATATATTTGTACAGCATTTTGGTTTAAATTGTATATCCTTGAGTAGTTATGAGGTTAAGAAACTTTTCATATCCTAATTATTCAATTATATATCCTTTTATGGGGGTGTATTACCTGTTCAAGTCTTATGTTTCTTTTTAGTAGCATCTTTTATTTTATTTATTTGTTTTATTCTTGTGAAATAGTGATTATAAGTTCTTTTTTTCAGATAAATTTTACAAATATCTTCTCTCTGTGTTTTGTTCATTTGCAATCTAAATGACATCTTTCAGTAAATAGAACTTCTAAATTTTAACTAAGTCAAATAAAGCAATTGTTAGTTCAATAATATTAGTGCCTTTTTGACTGTTCTATTTAAGAAATAACCCCTTCTTTACATTTCTAAATATATATGCCCATATCCTTATCATATTCATTTCATATTTAGAATTTTTAATTTTTTATATTTAATTTTATTCTACACCACATCTGGAATTTGGTATTCTACACCACGTCTGGAATTTGGTTTTCTATGAAGTAAAGTAGAGCTCAAGATCAATATTTGTTTCCATATGGAAAAGCGCCCTTTTCTGATAAGTCCAAATGATATTCAACATTACTGCTAAGTCCACTCAAATCAGTAGGAATAGTCTATAACAAATGGTGCTGAGAGAACTAGATGTCCATGTTCAAAATATCTGTGGACCCCTACCTCGCACCTTATACTAAAATCAACTGGATTAAATACTTAAATATAAGAATCTAAATAGATAACTCCTAGAAGAAAACATAGGAAAAACATCTTCAGGACATTATAAAATACTTTACAACAAAAACAAAAAAAAGAAAAAAATAGGTAAGTGAGAATCCATCAAAATTAAAAACTCTTGTTCATCAAAAACTTCATCATAAAGTAAATATACAACCTACAGAATAGGAAAAATATTTAGAAACCACATATCTGCTAAGGGTTTAATGTGTGTGAGAGTTTGAATTTTGTGAATCCCAGATAAAAATTATGTTCTTAAACTAATCCATTCCTGTAGGTGTGGGACCCCTTGATTGCATTATATTTAGTTAATGATCTTCTGGTTCGATTACTTGATAAGATCTCTTTAGGGCTTTTGACTGTACTACATCAGAGGCATGAGCCAGCTTGGACCTCTGTCTCTTGTTGGGTCTGATATAAACAGAGACACAGAAAGAGAATGACACACAAAAATGAAACCACCGTTTTGATCTAGCAATGTAAGAAAAAGAACTCCAGGTTGGCCCACAGCTGAACTAAAAAAGAGAAGCCCCAAGAGGCTCAAGGAGGAGACGCCTAGGCAGAGATGACTGATCAGTCACAGATGAGTTCAAGGCAAGGTGATAGAGAGAGAGTAGCAGACTCAACATCTTGTCTGATGGCCACATGCCAGGGCATCAGAATTAACAGTAGCTGATTTGGTGAGAAAGTATCTCATATGGATTTGGACATCTCTCAGCTTTTGAACTGTATGATTTTACCCCAAATAAACCTGTTTATAAAAACCAACCCGACACATTTCTGGTACTTTGCATCAGCAGCCATTTTGAGAAACTAAGATAATACCCAAAAAATATAAAGAAACACCACAATTCAACAAAAAGACAAAAAAACCCACAATTTTTAAAAATAGACAAAAGCCTGGAATATACATTTCTTCAAAGAAGATATATAAATGGCTAAAAAGAACATGAAAAGATGTTCAATATCATTGGTCATTTGGGGAATGCATAGCAAAACCACAAGATACTATTTCATACCCACTAGAATGGCTACTATTAAATAAAGGAAAATAATAAATGTTGGAGACAATGTGGTGAAATAAGGACACTTATTCATTGTTGGTAGGAACATGAAATAGTGTAGCCACTTTGGAAAGCAATACATTGGTTCACTAGAAAGTTAAGTTTAGAACTACCATGTGAGCCAGTGATTCTATTTATTGGTATAGACACAATGGAATTGAAAGCAGGGTTTCAAAGAGATATTTGCACACTGATGTTAATAGAAGTGTTATTCACAAGTGTGAAAAGATGGAAGCAACTCAAGTGTGCAAGAAAGGATGAATGTGAAAATGGTGGTCTATACATGCAGTGGAATATTATTCAGCTGTTAAAAAGAATGTAGCTCTGAGGCATACAACAAAGTGGCTAAATCTTGAAGACATCATGCTGAGTGAAATAAACTACACACAAAAGCCACAAATGTTTGCTCTCACAGATTTGAAATAGTTTATTTTTTATTTATTTTTTTAGGAGCTGCCAGGGATTGAACTGAGAACCTCACACATAGGAATCAGGAGCTTGACCACTGAGCTACATACGCTCCCCTGAAATAGTTTTAATAAGCAAATTCATAGTATCAGAAACAAGAATATAGGTTGTCGTGGGCCAAGGTGCTGATGGGGAATGGGAAATTAATGTCTAATTGGTTCAGAAATTGCATTTAGGGTGATAGAATAGTTTTGGTAATGGATGTTGGTGATGGGAGCACAGAAATGTGAATGTAATTAACAGCATTTAATTATATATTTGAATGTGGTTAAAAGGGGAAATGTTAGTTTTGTATAAGCTACTAGAATAAAAATATAAAAATAAACCATAGCACTGTACAACACAAATAGTGAACCATAATATAAACTATGGACTATATAATCAATAATACAAATATAATAATATTCTTTAATCAATTGTAACAAAGGTACCAAACTAATACAAATTATTATTAATAGGGAAGGTATAACAGAACTCTCTGTTTTCTGCATGATTTTCCTGTAAACCTAAATTTTATCTAATAAAAACAATTAAGAAAAATAAATATCTCCAAAAGGGATTAGTAAAGATGTAGTACATCAATAAAAAACAGGAATGCTTAAAAAGTTAATCAAATTTTGATAAGATGCTTATTAGATGAATTAATAATTAAGCAATTTTGCTTTAGCCAATACAACTATGTAAAAAATTCATTAAATTTTAAGTATATTAATTGGTTCATATGGGTAATTAATGGGCAATTAATAAAGTGAATTTATGTGATTTTTACACTCATAAGAACATAGGGTCAAGTGATACTTTCTCCAAATTAGATAAAGAATTTGTATCTCTTAGACTTACATTACATAACCAGTAAAAGGTGAGAAATGAATTCTATTTCTGACATATTCAACTCCAAAACGTACACCTGTTCTTTCAGTTTGTCAAGACTGTGTAAGAAAAAACCTGAGAGGGGTGGCCAATAATTTGGTTAACAAGTAGAATCCAGAAGGAAAACTGGGCAGGTTGGAATAGTAGGCTGAAACATGTAAGTATAAATTTAATGAGAAAAAAATTTGTCCTGGACTTATTAAATAAAATGACTGTATAATACAACTTTACTTAATGAAATCATGTCAAAAATAAATCAAGTGTTAGATGACCTGAAATTCATTCTGAATAAATAACATGATGTGACAATTCCAGAGTCTCATACAATTATAGGTTGCCTGAAGGGAAGTATTGTATCTCAAATTAGGAGAATTCAAATTCAAAACTGTATTTTTCTATCATTCCATACCTTTATTATTCTGTTCATTCTGTGCACCACATTTTAAACAGTGCCATTGATAAACTGGAATATGGATATGGAGAATAATCAGGTTACACAAAAAAATAAATACCATTCAAAGGAAAAAAGCTTTCATTGATTAAAGAAGATTTATAGGGAAATTTATTTTTACATTTTCTAAGTTCAATTATTTAGAAGAAAGATTGCACTTCATTTATATGACCCCAGAGTTTCTGGACCAATAGGTTAAAGTTAAAGGGAAGCAGATGTCAGTTTTCTATAGCAAAGATAGTTCTAATAAATATACCTTCCAAATACAGATTCAACTGCCCTTTTTGTATATCAGGATGTCAGTCAGAAGAGAGACACCTAATACGACCTGTTTTAATTTATCTTGACTGCTCAAATAACTACAATGCAATGGGGTGGATGAAACAATGGAATTTATTGGCTCACTATTTTGAGGCTAGGAGCTGTCCAAATGAAGGTGTCATCAAGGTGATGCTTCCTTCCTGAAAAATACATTCACGGGTTGGCTGCAGGTCATCCTTCATCCTGACTCCTCTGTCACATGGCATGTCAAATGCACATGGAGGTTTCTCCTGAACTCTCCATTCTCTTCCAGTTTCCATTGAACGTCAACTCCTTGTTTCCTGTGGCTTGTCCTCTCTTTCTGTTGGAATTTCAGGCTGTTTATAATAGGATTATAATAGGATTAAGTTATAGATTAAGACCCATCCTGATTGATTTAGGTCACACTTTAACTGAAGTAAGCTCATCAAAAGGTCTTACTTACAATGGGTTCACATCAATAAGAATGGATTAAATTTAAGAACATATGTTTCTGGGGTACATAGTTCCAAACCACCATATCACCTCCAGGTGACAGGTCTCATTACAAGGAGTATAGCAAAAGCATAATAATGCCTACCAGCTATAACAGCAGTCCAAGAGTCCCAACCTACTCCATTATTGGTAGGCGTAGAGTGTTGCCAACCAAACCATGACTCACTCTGTATGGCACAATGCTTACTTACATAGAGAAGAAACTAAGCAAGGTTAGCTTCCCCAGTAGGCATTGATTGAGGCCAGTGGTCTCAATCTGTAGCTGGAGCAGGGAGATGGTCTATGCACAACCCTCTTGTGCTTGTGCAGTAGGTGGAGGATTCTATTCCCTCCTTGCTAGGAGCAGAAATAGCAGTAGGCATGAGCCAGATGCCTTAAAACGTATATACTTAGCCTATGAATGTTTATATGTGCTCATTGCAAAAGAGGAGGCAATCTTGTGGGGTGTGTTCATGTCAAGATGCCCCTGGGAAGGGAGACAGCTAACCTTTATCATCTCTGCCTATGAGCTAGGCCAATCCATCTATTCCTGAGCACAGGGTTTACTTGTGGGTCAAAGGGAAAGGTGGCAGGCTTCACTTGGCTTCCAAATGGGATTTTCTTTCCTTGTGGCACGTAGAGGAAAAGCTATTCTCTCACAGGGAGATATGTATAGGAATTTGAGCACTGCATACAGCAGTTAAACATGTGATATCTAATGACTCTTCCAAGTCTGTTTTTGCTACACCACATTTTTTCTTTAAAAAAAAAAAAAAAAAATTTAGGAGGTACAAAGGATTGAACCCAGGGCCTCGTACATGGGAAGCAGGTGCTTAACCACTGAGCTACACCCACTCCCTCCAAGTCTGTTTACATATGATCATACTTTTTTTTTAAGATTTATTTTATTTATTATTTCTGCCCCCTTTCATTGCTTGCATTCACTGTCGGCTCTCTGTCTGTTCATTGTGTGCTCTCTGTGTTTGCTTGCCTTCTTTTTAGGAGGCATGGGTAACTGAACCCAGGACTTCCCACATGGGAGGGAGGCACCCAATTGCCTGAGCCACATCCACTCCTCGCTTGTTGTGTCTTTCATTGTGTTTCTTCACTGTGTCTCCTCATTGTGTTATCTCATTGTGTCAGCTCGCCGTGCTAGCCCGTAGCATCAGCTCTCTCTGTCTTGCACTTGTCTTTCTTTAGGAGGCACAAGGAACTGAACCCAGGACCTACCATGTGGAATCTGCTTCCCTACAGATGATCATACTTTTTAATGAAGATAAAAATCTGTGGAATATTGGGGACAATAATGGATTGATCATAAATGTTCTGTGTGAATTAGGCTTTTATCCAGTACTCTCTTCTTCTTTTCAGATGTTGCTTATCCTCAGGTTTCCTAGGCATTTTATGCTCATTCTTAGCAACTGCTGACATCAGAAATTAGCTGCCCTAATAGTTATTGTCTTTAAGTTTCTATGGCACCTCTAGAGTTTAGATAACTTGTCAGCAATGTGATTAATTCAAGAATGTCAGCATATTAATGAATCATAATGGCTTAATATATGATCACTTCTATATACATATTTGTTACTTTAAAAGGAAAATTTTACACATTCAATATTTGTACTAAAAGAATAATTACAATGGAAATTTAGAGCCAGTTTCAGATCTTTGTTACTGGTTAGGCAAAGTATTTTGTGTTCCTAAAATCACGTCTTGAAATGGTCCATTCTCTATTTCTAATATGTACGATTCAAATAGCTACAGTTACTATTGTTTTCTTTTGAGAAAAGGGAAGAGAAAAAAATATTCTGTTCTTTAGTACTAAACCACTCTTCCCCTATAATTGTTATGGTCAGATAAACAACTTCAAGCATCAAGTGGGAAAGAGACCGTGCCCTTGTCTAAGTCATCTTTGCTGAAAGAAGAACCTGTCCTCCTTAAGTAGTTCAGGGCTTGTCTCCAATCTATGCAATCCCCTGAAATTATATTTTTAAAAGTATCATTGGGGGGAGTGGATGTGGCTCAAGCAGTTGAGCGCCTGCTTTCCACAAGGGAGGTCCCGGGTTTGGTTTCAGTACCTCCTTAAAAAAAAAAAAAACACAAAAAACAAAACCACAAACAAATGAAAAAAAACAGCTCAAGGGAGCCAGTGTGGCTTAGTGGTTGAGTGCCGGCTTCCCACATATGAAGCCCCAGTTTGAATTCCTGACCCCTGGTACCTAAAAAAAGAAAGAAAAAAAAGTATCATTGGACCTTTGAATCAGACTTTTTCTTGACTCACACTCCGCAACCCTTCCAACCTCTGGCCCTCACCTGGACAGAGCTGACAAGGGGGAACTCTTGGAAGTAGGAATGAAGCAAAAAAGAACAGATTTATCGCTTTTTCTCATATATCTATAAAAGTTAATGCCTGCACATTTTCAGAAGCCCAGTCTCTGAATGCTCAGTTGGAAATGCCAGCTCCTTGTCTTCTTTGAAAACCAAGGTCTGTTTTAGCACCGTGACCCTGTCATTGTAAGAACTTTAATTAGTATTGAACGTGGCTTGGCAGAATCCTAAGCATCTGTGAGGCTACACCACTTCTATGATGCCTGTGCTCCAGGGACCATGAATTAAGGATAATATCAACTTCAAGGTTTTTCTCTCTACTTCTGACTTTTCAGTACAGCCATTAGCTAGATTAATATATTTTTCCTAACTGCTATCTCTATCTTTTTTCCCTTCAAGTTATATCTCTCCTATGACGAACCTTTTATCTTGGCTCAAATAGGGAAAGAATGCTTCTTTCCCAAACAAGTTTTTGATTTGTCTGAGTCAAATTTAATTTACCTTTAAAATGTAGTTCTTCCTAGTCTTTATTAACATTGCAGTGTAACTCTCCTTCATAATTATATTTGTGTTCCTTTAATGGTGCTTTTCGTTTAGCAAAAGATCTTTTGCAATCTAGAAGATGGGGCACAATGCATTAAATAAATGTAGTATTAGGCTGTGGCTCAATCAGTAGGGCTCCCGTTTACCATATGGGAGGCCCCAGGTTCGATTCCCGGGGCCTCCTGGTGAGGGCAGGCCCGCCCACACGGCGTGGTTGGCTGACCCAGAGAGCACAAGCAGCAAGGGGGGGATAAATGAATAAATAAATAAAATCTTTAAAAATATATAAATATATATATATTTCTGGAAAGCTCCTCTGTGGCCCAATTGCATTTCTCTCCCTTAAAATGTTTATGGGAATGATTTGTAATGCTGTAGAAGATATATGTCATTAACAATAGTCCAATAAAAAAAGTATCATTATATGTTTGCACAAATGCCTTTCTCCTCAATAAAATCTTTAGTTATTTGAACACTTTGTCGTTCTGAATGACTTGAGAATAAAATCTCTATCTTGACGTGTGCATTGAAATAAAGGGGTAGAGGTACATGCAAAATCCATTTCTGAGAACATGACCCAATCACCTAACAACTTGTTTAGCTGAGCATCAATCTTTGTAGCTGCCAGACCTTTTCTTTTTCCTTCAGAAGAACTGGAATAATGCTGATTTGGCTCATATGTAGATGTTGAATTCTATGGGAATAATTTTTAGTATTTTCCCATAACAGTTAGAAGGGAAACTCTGGTCTTAGAGACAGCCCTTCTCTCTCAATACAAAGCATTGTTTCTGCTACCTCCTGCCCCCAACTAAGGAGTGATGAAAATTATTATTATCAGAAAAGACAAGACATACAAAAGTGTTCCTAGATGTTTCTGCATAAAAGACAGTTTAGATGCTATCTAGGAGCAATTTTAAATAAATTTGTTGTGGTATGCTTTATCTCTTGGTGCTGTGCATCACAATTTTCCAAACTCTTATCCTTGGTAGCTCATGAGCTTAGTCATATATTACTCAGTCTTTTCCACTCAGCCCCAACATACATATACAAATGTACTTCATCATCAGCAAAACCACCACAACAAGTTTTGTTCTTGCCATATTTCTCTTAAAATATATTATAAAATCTTTTCACAAGGCACAAGTCATTGTTGAACTAACTTTTAACTTTGTTTATTCCTTAAATATTTTTATCTTTTAAAATTCTAAAATTGAACAGGAAGTGGGGGAGATTGAAAAATCACAGTCAGTCCTGATAGGGACAGGCTTCTTTCCATACAGATAAGATTACAGCTCTAGCTTCAGCCCCAGCCCCACCTCTGGCAGGAAGGAAGCTGAGGGGACCTGTGCCAGCCTCTCTGGGAAAATACAGTCCATGATGCATAGGCTGGTGATCCTCCTACCTTGGAGACAGAAGCTGCCTCAGGAGCTATTTTTTAGCTGGAGTTGGAAGCTCTATTTCCCAAAAACAGGGTAGGAAGAGACAGTTGGCCACCAATTTCAGCTACTGATTAGTAAATTTGGCTGGCTAAATTACCACTTTCAGAACAGCTAAAGTTTGAACCTGGCCAAGTCGGAAAGAGGCCAGTAGCCACCATTTTGACTTCTCCCCCAGCATGAAGGGAAGCCAGGCTGACGGAAAATCACAGTGACTATAGAGACTGGTTTCTTTCACCCAGATCGCCTGCGGCCCTAACCTACACTTCAGCCCCACCTCTAGCAGCGTAGAAGCTGACAGGCCCTGTACCAGCCTCTCTGGGTAACTGCAGATACACTCTACTGGCACAGACTGAATAGTTGGAAGACTAACAGGGCAACTGCAGTCATTTTGGACCTACAGGCATAGATTGCTGCTCACACCTGCAGCTCCATCCCTGCCCCAGGCAGGGAAGAAAGGGGTGTGAAGCTTCATCAGTCTGTCTGGGCAACTATAGTCTAGGCCTGCACTACTTGGATTACTACACATGGCTGTGGCTCTGTCCTGACCCCTGGCATAGGAGAAAGCTGGGAGAAGCTTCATCTGTTCTTTGGGCAATCAGGGCAGCTTGAGCCTCCACAGCTTACAGTATCAACTACATCATTGGCTCCTACTATACAACCAGCAAGGGAGAAAGGGCAACAAAACCCTAAACTAAAGAGAGAAACTGCACCCAGAATAAATACTTTAGTAAGCTAGATGCCAAGACACCACCAACAAATTACAATCCACATCAAGAAACAGGAAGATATGGCCCAGTTAAAGAAACAAGATAAGCCTACAGATGACATAAAGGAGTTGAGACAACTAATCATAGATGTTCAAACAAATCTCCTTAATGAATTCAATGAGATGGCTAAAGAGATTAAGGATATTAAGAAGACATTAAATGAGCACAAAGAAGAATTTGAAAGCATACATAGAAAAATAGCAGATCTTATGGGGATAAAAGTGAAATAACTGAATTTTAAAAAATACACTGGAATCAAATAATAGCAGATTTGAGGAGGCAGAAGAAAGGATTGGTAAGCTTGAAGAAATGGCTTCTGAAAGTGAACATAGAAAAGAACAGATGAAGAAAAGAATAGAAAAAGTTGAACAAGGTCTCAGGGAACTAAATGACAGCAAGAGACATACAAACATACATGTCATGGGTGTCCCAGAAAGAGAAAAGAAGGGAAAAGGAATATTTGAATAATAATGGTAGAAAATTTCCCAACCCTATTGAAGGACATAGATATCCATGTCCAAGGAACACAATGTACTCCCATCGGAATAAATCTGAGTAGACAAACTCCAAGATACATATTAATCAGAATGTCACATGCTAAAGACAAAAAGAACATTCTGAGAACAGCAAGAGAAAAACAATGCATAACATATAAGGGATATCCAATAAGATTAAGTGCTGATTTCTCATCAGAAACCATGGAAGCAAGAAAACAGTAGTATGATATATTTAAAATACTGCAAGAGAAAAACTTCTAGCCAAGAATCTTATATCCAGTAAGACTGACTTTCAAAACTGAGGGCAAGTTTAGAATGTTCACAGATAAACAGAAACTGAGACAGTTTGTAACTAAGAGACCAGCTTTGCAAGAAATACTAAAGGCTGTGATACAGACTGAAAAGAAAAGACAGGAGAGAGAGACCTGGAAGGGAGTCTAGAAATGAAGATTATACCAACAAAAGTAACTAAAAGTGTCAAAAGAGTGGTGAAAATAAAATATGACAGATAAAACCCAAATATTCAGAAATAAACTTATCCAATGATGTAAAGCACTTGTAATCAGAAAAGTACAACTCATTGTTAAAAGAAATAGAAAAATACCTAAATAATTAGAAGAACATTCCATGCTCATGGATTGGAAGACTAAATATCATTAAGATATCTATTCTACTCAAATTGATATATAGATTCAATGCAATCCTGACAAAATAAATTCCACCAGCATTTTTTTTATAAATGGAAAACATGATTATCAAATTTATTTAGAAGGATAAGGGGTCCTGAATAGCCAGAAACATCTTAAAAAGGAAAAGCAAAATTGGAGGACTCTCATTTCTGGACTTTAAATCAGATTACCTAGCTACAGTGGTAAAAACAGCATGGTACCAGCATAAAGACAGACACATAGACCAATGAAACCAAATTGATGGTTCAGAAACAGATCCTCACATCCATGGTCAAGTGATTTTTGACAAGCCTGTCAAACCCACCCAGATCGAGCAGAACAGTCCATTCAACAAATGGTGCTGAGAGAACTAGATATCTATAGTGAAAAGAAGGAAAGAGGACCCTTATCTCACACCTTAGAAAAAAATTAACTCAAAATGGATCAAAAACCTAAGTATAGGTTTTTGGAGTGGACATCACCATCCCAGTCGCCTCTGGATTGGGGGAAGAACTATGGACTAGAGTGGACTTGATGGTATTCTCTTGCTCACATATGGTGATTCTTGCAATGCAAGAAATTATAACAATGAGGTGGAGCCAGTGGCCACTTGACAGTTTTTTGGGTAGGGAGGGGATGAGCAGTTGAAATACAGGGGCTTCTTTGGGAGTTGGAGGTTGTCCTGAGTACTGTTGTGGCAATGGATGTAGGCCATTTTAAATCAGCACACACCACTCAGAACTGAGTGGGAGAGAGTGTGGTCTACAGTGTGAACTGTGGTCTATGGTTGGTGGCAAGACTCCAGGATGTGTAAGTTCATTGAGGTTGGTGGGCCACACTATGGGAGATGTTTGTGTTGGATGTGGTGGGAGGTGTGGGAGGTGGGCAACATGGGAATCCGAGTGGGTTCCGTATAATATTTTAGGTAATCTAAGCACCTCTTAAAATATATGTATATATATATATATAAAATAACATTTTTGTAAGCAAATACACATATATGCATATATATTTATATATCATTTTACAAATGTTTGTATGTATTGTGAGAATTTTGATTTTTACCCATAATAAAAAAAAAAAAAAAATGCAGGGTAAAAAAAAAAAAAATAAACCATAATAAAAAGTTACAATGATCAAAACACCTACTCTTCAATTCATTGATCTCACCTAAGACAACTAACATAGAAGTGATAATGTACAACTACCAAACCAATGAACCAAGAGAGTCTACAACTGCAAGCAAAAGTCCCATTCATCAGCCCTATGGGAACTCAACCCCCTCTCAATTAAAGGTGGAGTGTATATCACCATCCCAGAATTCTCAGGATTGGGGAATGAACTATGGATTAAAGTAGACTTACTGGTATTCTATAATACTACAGACCTATTGTGATTCTAACAATGTAAGAAATTATATCATTGATGTGGAGGCCTTGGCCACTAGAATTTCTGAGGGCAGGAAGAAGGAAAAACAGGTGTAATATGGGTGCATTTTCAGGACCTGGGAATTGTCCTGAATGACATTGCAATGACAGATACAGGCCATTCTAAATCTTGCCATAACCTACAGAATTCAGTGGGAGACAGTGTAAACTACAATGTAAACTTTAATCCACACTTAGTGGCAATCCTCCAAAATGTGTTCAACAATTGCAATAAATGTACCTTACTAATGAAGGATGTTGTTAATGTGGGAAAATGTGGGGGGGTGTGGGGAGCAGGGTATATAGGAATCCCCTATATTTTTTATGCGACATTTGTATAATCTAAGTATCTTTAAAAAATTTTTTAAATGAAAAAAAATGTAAGTATAAACCAATTTATAAAGATAGAATTAGATTATTGGTTATTTAGGGCTTGGGAAGAATAAAGGGATTGAGAGGTGTCTACTAAGGGGTGTGAAGCTTTTATTTTTGTAGTAATGAAATTGTTCTAATATTTTTTGGGAAAAAAAAAAAGGCAGCCCACTCAATGGGGGAAAATATTTGGGAACCATCTCTCCAATAGGGGCCTAATATCCAGCACATATAAAGAAATCCTACATTTTGAAAATAAAAAGACAAACAACCCATTTAAAAATGGGCAAGTGATTTGAACAGACATTTCTCCAAAGAAGACATACAAATGGCTAAAAAGCACATGAAAAAATGCTTGACATCTCTAGTTATTAGAGAAATGCAAATAAAAACTACATCTTACACCCATTAGAATGGCAGCTATTAAAAAAACAGCAGACTATAAGTGTTGGAGAGGATGCGGAGGCATGGGAACCCTCATCCACTGCTGGTGGGATTGTGGAATGGTCCAGCCATTGTGGAGGACAGTTCAGTGGTTCCTCAAAAAACTAACTATAGATCTTCCATATGATCCAGCGATCCCATTGCTGTGTATATACCTAGAAGAACTGAAAGCAAAGACACAAACTGATATATGCACACCAATGTTCATAGTGGCATTGTTCACTATTACCAAAAGTTGGAATCAACTAAGGTTGATGAATGGATAAACAAAATGTGGTACATACATACAATGGAATATTACTCAGCTGTAAGAAGGAATAAAGTGCTAACGCACAGGGTAACATGGATGAATCTGGAAGACCTTATGTTGAGTGAAGCAAGCCAGGCATTGAAGGATGAAGAGTACATGACCTCACTGAAATGAATTAAGGAAATTGAGCAGTCTCTGAGAGCTATTGTCTGAAAGATAGGTGTACAAGAAGGAGAAAAAGAAGAGAAAGTTGTAAGCCATCACCCATATGGACGTAACCTATGGTAAAGTGATGGAGTGTAGTTGTGTATTGAAGGGACAGGACAGGAGGGTAGTGATATATTGGGTTGGGTGGTGCAGGGTTGACAGGTGGGTAGATTGGGAAGGGTAGGTTAGAATACCCAGGATACTGAGGAGAGAGAGACTAGGCGAACACTTGGGATTTGTGGGTATGAGATTTAAAGTACAGAGATGGGAATGCTCTTATGGCAATATGACAAGAAAGTGTCACTGCTTTAGGGTGTTTGTTGGGGGGCATTCGGGACAGGGTGCATCTGGAGCAGGCTACTAGGGAGTGTGTGAGTATTCATCCTGTCTTAATGTGTTGTATCAGTGGGTGGAGACCCACACAATGAGAGGGAAGGAGATGGACTCCCATCTTTGGGAGGACCGAGTTGCTCAGAAATTGACAGGTGGGTGTCTCTTAAGAGCAAGGGTGCCTCCTAATAGTGGAGGACAAACCAGTGTGTCATGATCTCTTGTTGCATGTAACTATGAATCTTGTCATCCAATGAGTCAAGCCAGGGGGTCATCATGGGCCCTGGGGAGGTGGAGGGATGGAGAGGGAGGAACAGAATAGATCAAACAGGGGTATTTAGTGGTCAGTGGAAATGTTTTTCATTACCTGACACTGATGGACACAGGACATGGTAAATATCATCAAAATTTATAAAAGTGTACGGTCTAAAATGTAAACCATACTGTAAACCATTGACAATGTTTAGTAGCTACGTTTCACTATATCTGTATATCAGTTATAACAATGCTACCATCCACATACAAAAAGGTTTTAATATGGGGTGAGGAAAGGGGGAAGAGGTTGGGTAGATGAGAGTGTCTTGTATTCTGTGTGTGACTTTGCTGTGACCTAAAACTTCTTTGAAAATTAAGTGAAAAATAGTGAGATAATAAGGAGTGAGAGGGGGAAGGTGCCATGGTATGAACTGGACACCAGATATTGCAGTGATAAAATTTTTTTTTTAAATTTTTTCTCATTTTTTGAATAATCCAATCATTTAATTTAATTTTAGTTTTAGTTTTTTTTAAAGTTTTCATGTATTTTATCTCTTACATTAAAACATCATTATTACTTCATTTTCCTATTAATTGTATTTGGCTATTGTATTGGCCTCATCTTTAAAGAAGCTTTGGATCACAGAAGGGTTACAACTGGAGCAGGAGAGGATAATTGGTGGGGGGTGTCAGGGATGGGGCGTGCATGGGAGGAAATTCACTTGAACATACATAAAAGGTATATAAAATTGTTCATATACTCACAGGACATGGTCACAGTGGGTAGAGAACCACTGAATAAATGAGAGAATACAGAATTCCCATCCTGAAGAGCTCTGCCATATTCTCCAAGGGTGTAGCAACTGTCCCCCAAGTGCAGGGGCAGTTTCTGGCAAAGGAGGACGATCCACTGATGGGCTCTTGTTATTGATGACTAGCCTTATGAGTCTTTGCTCTTGAAGTTGAAACTTAGCCTATTGTTATGGGGTGCCTAAGGATTGCCTCCTGAGAGTCTCCTTGTTGCTCAAATGTGGCCTCTCTCTAAGCCAAATTCAGCATATGAATGAATTACCTTCCTCCCAGCATGAGACATGACTCCCAGGGATGAGTCTCCCTGGCAGTGAGGAATTACTAACAAGTGCCAACGGGCAATACGACTGGAAAAAGACCTCCAATAAAAGGGGGAAAAGGTAAAGACAAATGAGTTCATATGGCTAAGAAACTTCAAAATGAGTCAGGAGGTCATCCCAGAGGTAACACTTATGTGCATCTCAATAGGACCTCATAGGCTTCCAATGTGGATATCACCCCAAACAGAGGGGCTCCTGAGTGCTCTGGAGACACCAAGGTCAAATATCAGGGCAGATAGTACTTGAGTTTGGTGCCTTATCAGTGGGCCCTACTTTGGAATCCTTGGTCCTGAGAGTGACAGAGTTGGATTCAAATATGTCTTCCCTGCACATGGCCCATCTGTCCCTTCTTTTCAAACCTATATGTGGTGCCAGAGTTTGTAGGTGTACTTCCAGAGACCGGAGTCTTTGGGCTGTCCATGTGCCGGCCGAGCCCGGAATCTTGGTGGAGCTGCAACTCCTACTCTACAGCTCAGTGAACTCACTGGACACCTGGTGGGGAGATGATGATGGACAACAGCCATTTCAGGGAAAGGAGAGAGTCTGCAGCTGCAGGCAGGATAATCCCATCCATCTTATCCATGGGATATAAGCCCCCTCTGACTTGGAGGTGGAGTGGACATCATCCTCTCAGACTCCTCAGAATTGGGGGAAGAGCTATGGACTAGAGTGCACTTACTGGTATTCTATTATAGCCATATTGTGATTCACACAATGGAAGTAATTACAACATTAATGTGGAGCCAGTGGCCACTGGACACTTTGGGGGCAGGGACAGGGAAAAGCATTTGTAATACAGCGGCTTTTTCGGGACTTGGGAATTATCCTGAGTGACATTGCAATGACAGATATAGGCCATTGTATATTATCATATAATATGCAGAACCGTGTGGGAGAGAGTGTGATCTCAATGTGAACTATGGTCTGTGCTTAGTGGCAAAGCCCCAAGACGTGTATATCTATTGCAAGTGATATGCCACTCTAATGAAGGATGTTTATGTAGGAGGTTGTGGGAGGAGTGGGAGGTGGGGCACATGGGAATCCCTACAAATTTTTTGTAACATTTATGTAATCAAAGTATCTTTTTTAAAATAAAAAAAAATTATTAAAAACAAACAAACAAACAAAAAAACAACAACAGAGGTCTCCAAGTGTTGGAGAGGATGTGGAGGAATAGGAACCCTTAACCACAGCCAGTGGGAATGTAGAATGGTTCACAATTGTGGAGGACAGTTTGACAGTTCCTCAGGAAGTTAAATATAGAACTGCCATATGATCCAGCAATCCCACTCTTGGGTATATACGCAGAAGAATTGAAACCATGGACATGAACAGATACATGCAAATCAATGTTCATAGCGGCATTATTCACTGTTGCCAAAACTTGGAAGCAAACAAAATGTTCATCAACAGATGAATGGATAAGCAAACTGTTGTATATACATATAATGGATTATTACTTAGCTGTAAGAAGGAATGCAGTATTAACACATGGAATAACATAGATGAATCTGAGATCACATAACAACAAAAATGGTAACAAACCCAATTTAAAATGGGCAAAGAATTGAATAGACATTTTTCCCAAGTGGAAATACAATTGGTCAAAAACACATGAAAAGATGTTTAACATCACTAGCAGATCAAAATTATAATGAGATATCATTTCACACCACACACAATGGCCATTATTAAAAGAACAGAAAACTACAAGTGCTGGAGAGGATGTGGAGTAATAGGAATACTTCTTCACTGTTGGTAGGAATGCAAAATGGTACAACCTCTGTGGAAGATGATCTGGCAGTTCCTCAGGAAACTAAATATAGTTCTGCCATATGATCCAGCAATCCTGCTATTAGGCATGTATTCAGAAGAGCTGAAAGTAAGGATGCAAACAGATATTTGCACACTGATGTTCATAGTGGCATTATTCACAGTTGCTCAAAGATGGAAACAAGCTAAGTGTCCATCAACCAATGAATAAATAAACAAGATGTGGTATATTCATATGATAGCATATTATTCAGCTGTAAGAAGAAATCAATTAGGGAAGCACATAACAACATGCAGGAATCTTGAAAATATTCTGTTGAGTGAAATAGGCCAGACATAAAAGGACAAATATTGTATTGCCTCATTGATATAAAGTAAATACAATGAGTAGACTTATGGAGTTGGGCTATGAAATGTAGGTTGATGGGAGATAGAATGTTGGATGAGAAGGTGGAGACAATGTTGGATGTATATAGAATATTCAATAAGGTCAAACATAAATATGTGGTAATGGTTGGACTTGATGGTAACACTTTATAATGAATGTAACAAAATCTTTTGACTTATTGATGTGATTTTGGCTGACATGAGTAGTCTAGGAACATTAATGTTAGTTGGAGGGTAGCAGGAGGATAATATTGGGAATTTATAACAATTTTGGCAGTAGATGAGGATTGTGGCTAATAATATAAACAGGAATTTCTACTACAGGATATTAAGAATGTGGTTGGTAATAAATGGAAAAAATGTAACAATTAATTTATGGACTAGAGTTAACAATAACACTAATATTTTTGTTGCAAAAGCAAATTTGGTACTATACTAATGCTAAAGATCAAAATAAGAAAATGACCTTTGGTTTTATGAGATATGAATAGGATTAAGCATTTTTCTCTTCTTCATTTATTTTTCATTAATAAGGAGATTTTGATTATGTTATTTAATTTGTGTTCATCTGTGTATCTTTTTGAACACTAGTAGAACAAATGATAGCGTAGTTAGAATTAGATGAGATAAAAGTGCCTGAAAAAGAAGTTTTTAAGAGTAATGTTTCATTAATTTGTTGGGCTGCCTTTATCTGTTTTTTTTTTTTTATTTTTTAATTTTAAACAAAGTTATTAAAAATAAGCATTGAATATTTATCAAACACAGTGATTACATTGTTTCAATTTCTTCAAAAAAATCTGTTGGGGATCTGATGTGGCTCAAGTGGTTGAGCACCTGCGTCCCACACGGGAGGTCCCAGGTTCAGTTCCTGGTGTCTCCTAAAACAACAACAACAACAACAAATGACAATCAAAACAAATGAAAAAACCAACTCAGGGGAGCTGATGTTCCTCAGTGGTTGAGCATCAGCTTTCCACATACGAGGTTCTGGGTTCATTCCCCAGCCCTGGTACCTTTAAAAAAAAAAAAAGAAAGGAAGAAAAAAATCTGTTGAATAAGTGTTATTAGCCTCCTGAAACAGATGAAAATGAGATTTGGAGAATTTACTGAATTTACCCATATAGCTAAGTACATATGCCATGGTTTCAGCACAGGAACCCTGAAAAAAAAAAAAAAAAAAAAAGGAAAGTAAGGTTTGAAGACATGAAGTGACAATCATGCCACATGACTCATTGATCAGTTAGGCTACCACTGCTTCTGACTACTTTATTAACTGCCCAGGGATAGGTAAACAGTGAAGTTGACCGGAGATATTCCATTTCTTCTCAATGGCCAAGACAACCTGAGATGATTAGAATGTGAAATTGGATTAAGTACATTAGACTAGATTATTCTTATGAACTATTAGGAGCTCCTGACACTTTTTTTTTTAATGAATTTGTTTATATCAGCTTGAGGTACAATCATAAAATCATAAAAGAATTATTTTTTTAACTTTATTTTGACCACTTAATAATTGAAAATATAAACTATTAGAAACTAAAAAGAAAACACAGTTGAATAAAAACATACATTTCTCAGTTAAATGTATTGGATACATATAAATTTTTTTTTTGATTCATACAATATGTTACACAATATATTTGGTTCATAGTAACGCAATCATACAGAATTTGTCCTTTTGTGCCTGACACTTTTTTAGAGTAAATCTTCTGTATTAAAATATAACCTCATGCAGAGATGTACCCAAATAATATTTGTAAAGCATAATTAATTTTTACAAAGGGAACAACCAATTTTGGCACCTTGTAGACAAAGAAAGGATCAAACATTTAGAACACTACCAGTACTTTAGAAGCCCCCAATCTCTCTCCCTTTCTCCCGCTCTCGCTCTGCCAAAGAAGACTACTAGTCTAATCTCTATCACTATAGATTACTTTTGCCTGGTTTTGAGTGTGCTATAAATTACATCATGCAATAGAAACTCTTGTCTGTCTTCTTTAAGACAACATTTGTGAGATTTAAGCGTGATGTTCTCTATTGAAGTGATTTATTCAGTTTCGTGATTGTATTGTAGTCCTTTGTGTGACTGCACTACCATATATTTATTCATTTCACTGTTGATGAGATTTGGAGAGTTATGAGAAGTACTACTATGCACATCGTTTAAATGACTTTTGGTAAATGTATGCATGCATTTCTGTAAGTATTATGACTAGTAGTATAATATTCATTTGACATTAAGAGATACCACCTAAAAATTTTCCAAAGTGCTTGCATCAATTTATATTCCACAGACTGTAAGAGAGTTCCAGTTGCTCCAAATCCTCACTAAACCTTTGAATCATCTCTGATTTTCTTTTAGGTATTTAGTTGGGTATGCATTGGAATCTCATTGTGATCTTATTTCCAGTTCTCTGACGACTAACAAGGGTAAATGCCTTTATGATATGCTCTTTTATGAAGTTCCTATTCATGTTTTTCCCCATGTTTTATCTGATTTTTCTTTTCTTATTGAGTAGGAGGAGTTGTTTACAAATTCTAGATATGAGTCTTTTCTGGATAAATGTATTGCAAATATATTCTATTCTGTGGCTTTCCATTTCTACTACTTAATGATGTATTTTGATGAAAATAAGTATGAATTAAGTCCAATGTAGTCATCTTTTCCTTTATAATTAATGATTTTTGGCTCCTATTTAAGAAACCTTGCCTGCTCCCAAGTTTGTGAAATAATTCTACCATTTTAGCTTTCTAGAGTTGTTATTATTTTACATTTAGGCCTTTCAGCCACATGCAAATTGTTTGGGGGAAATGATATGAAGTAGGGGAATGATTTCTCAAAATTGAATCCCTCCATTTCTACGTGGCTCACCATGAAGACCTCACCTGACTTTTCCTCTGAATCAATCCACCCTATTTACAAGTTATTTGTCCATCCTGATTAATACCACAGCACTGGTGAAGCTTATCAAAACCCTCAGGCATATAAAAAGGTGAAGAATGTGAAACCTGAGAAAAAACACACTTGCCTCCTTAGGAGGGGATATTGGTTCCTGTTTATAGGGTGGGGGAGAAGGTTATTACCTCTGGGCTGGGATAATTTTATCTCCAGGAGAAATTTAAACTTTAGGCATAAAGTTACCTTGAGTCAAGCAATACGTAGTGAATAAGAAAGCCAGCCTCGACCTGTATAATGAAGTCAGAAGGAGGTCTGCAACAATAATGAGAAGATAAATTCAAGAAATGCAGACTATTTGGAGGGAGCTGTTCAGGTCCTCTTTTTGACTTCTCTGTCGAGTTTAATTTGACATAGTCATCTTTCATCCAAGCATGGATGTTACTCTGATATGGTTGGTTAAGTTTGTAATCAAACAAATTCCTGTGCTAAAATGGACATTTATTCCTCCCCTTCTTTATTGATATGTTGCAGTCATGCTCATTTACACAGCATGCCTTCATCTAATTTTTAATAGTTTCAGTTTAAACGTTTGCCTCTCTTAATATGATTAACATTACATTACTCTCTTCTTATTCAAATAATCCAAACTCTTTATGGATGGCCACTGCCTCTATTTATCTTTTTCTTTAATGAACAGTCTCCATAGACATCATAGTCATAACTTGTCTAGAGTCTTAAATAAGGGTAACAGTATGAAAGGTAAGTTGAACTGCCTTTACCACCTCAACTCCCCTGAGCTTAAAGCAAGATTTTTCCCCCTGACTTTTTCATCCACTTTAATTGTTCTTCTACGCATTCCCTTCATTAAACATTTTACCTCCTCATAGGCCACTTCACCATTCTCTCATGGCCAAGTGGAGTTCATAATCACATAATTTATTTTGGAGTAAATTTAAATGTCTACAGACCAAGTAGTTTTCTAGCTGAAAGTTGTTTTAAAGCAATAGATTTGCTCTAGAAGTAATGGAATAGCATGTTCCAATGCAGGGGGTAAGCCTGTATCAAGACTCCTATTTAGAGTACTTTGAATTTCTTACTAGACCTAAGTTCCAAAATCATTCCTAGTCTTGGTCCGTAAGATTGGGTTTTTATTGGTTTGTGTTACATATGTATGTATGTATTATGTATGTATGTATTTATCAATACTTCCATAGCACATATTTGCCAGCTTCTCTTCAAGACAATTTACAAATTAACTCAACCCACCTAACACATCTATGAGATTGGTCCTATTATTAGTCACATTTTGTCAACAAGTTAATGGAGTAACATTGAGTTAAAAAATTAAGATGGCCCCATGTAGTACACTTGGAAAATGGTAAAGCCAGGATTTGAACCCTGACAGTCTGCTTCCAGAGTCCAAGCTCACAACTGATAACTGACATTAAGAGGTCCATATTGAAGGTGAAGGAACTCATTCGTCAACAGGACTTGGTCACGTCCTTCCTCTGACCTCTGATGCCAGTTCATTTATTGAGGGTCCATTTTTCTTTGGAAGGTTTTATCCCTGCCTTGTCCCTCATCTAAGTCTTCTGACCTGTATTACAAGCAATTTTAGAAATGAGATTTTACATTGCTTTTATTTCTCCTTTCCACTCATTCCTACAGGGAAAGAAGTCCTGTCCTTGATCTTCAGGCTGTGCCTGAGGCCCTGCCACCTGCTGTCAGACCTCACAGATGTTGTCTTTTTCTCTATACACGGTCTAGGCAGACTGTTATGTTCAGTTGCCCTCTCAGGATATCTAAATTCACCACTTTCTGTGCTGTGTTCACTCTAATTGCTTGCCTGGATTGTTGTCAGACATCTGCCATCCTATTCCTTAAATATCGTTTCAACCTATCTAACAAAATTTGCTCTTCTCCATGAAATTAGATCAGCTGTATTGCGGGGGGTGAGAAGATGAATGAGAGACTTTTGAATACAAATATTTAATCTGCCACATAGTGAGTATCTTGGGTAAATCCCTTAACCTAGATTCTCATAATCTTGGCTTTTTCATTTATAAAATTCAAATATAAAAGACTGTTTTATTCATTGAGAGTCTCCTGACATGTTTAGCTTGCAGTTTTATCATTTCTGGGTTTTACCAACTCCAGGTTTCTCCATGCATTTGAAACAAAAATAAAGTTTTCCATTGCCCTCATGTTTGGAACTATGATAGACTTGCAATTAATGGCTAGAATATTGAATAAGAAGTGCATTATCCAAAAGGTATCTTAATTATGTTATTTGTATGGCCCTCTTCATTTGCTAATAATAGAAGATCAGTGTTAAGGTAAAAAAGAAAAAAAAAATTGTATTGAAACAACGAAAATGTGATTCTCAATTGTGACTAGGAAATTTAATGTTTCTGCTGTAGAAACATTCAATCTCCTCAAAACGAATGGTGTTTTGGAATATATGATATCAATAATCAATATAATATCAATCATCAATTTATTCAACAAATATTTGAATACCTTTATGTTCCACATAAACTACATGGTGATACTGTTTTGAAGAAAACAAGAATAATCCCTTCACTCTTGCAATTTAGAGTCTAATAAGTAAGCAGATTTCAAAACAAGCAAATCAATAAAAGAGTAAAAATTTTTTATAAGCACTGTAATGAGTAAAAATAGGACACTAAATTAAGAGGGGCACTTTTTAGAGTAATCAGGGAAGATGTCTGAAGATGTCACATTTAAACCCTGACCTAAGAAAGAAGAATGATCAAGCCATTCAAGGGCTGGGAGGAACAGCATGTTTGGTCTTTATCTTTCTGGACTGCTAAGTATAGTGTGGCACAATCTTTTACTCTCTACTTCAGAAAAAAAGCTTTTAAACTGGCTTCTGGGACACCTCACACTCTTGGTTTTCTTCCTTTAACACTGGCCACTGCTTTCAGTCAGTTTTACTGATTTCTCCTCTTTTCCATTCTTAAATATTAGAGTGCCTTTATCTAACTATGTCTTTGTTACTCTTCTCTATCTAAACTCATTTCCTAAATGACATTACCTACCCCACTGCCTTTCATTGCCATATAAAGATTTGGGACTCCAAAATTTGTATTTTTACCTGAAGCTTTTCATCTGCCCTCTAACCTATTTATGGCATCTGACTATTCAGTAACCCCAATTGGAAGATGCCTCAAAATTAGTAGACCCTAGATGACCAATACATGGAAATCAGTACTCAGCTCAAAACCATGATAATGTCAATTAAAGGAGCAATATACTATTTCATACTTATAATTGACAAGAAGGTTTTTAAAATGTGTGATGAAATTGTCAGATACATGGTTCTAGGGTCCTTCAGAGACGATGTGGACATTTGAAAGGGTAATTCAGCAATATCAGACCACCAGCTGCTCTTCTCAGAATATGCCAAAGAAAAGTGACTATAGAAAGAAATATATGGGCAGGTCTATTCTTGCATTGTTGCTGATAATTGAAATGAAGTTGAAAATCCAGATGCATGGATAAAATATTGTAGCATATCTATAAAATAGAATACTATATAGCAATCAAAATGAATTAACTACCACTGTATATGTATCAAAGTGTAAAAAAAAGTGTAAAAAAATCTAAAAATCTCAGACTGTTCAATAAGAAAGAAGTCAAATGTCATAATGATATCAAAAGAACCATACATATATGTATATACGTACATACAGATGTAATTTTAAGCATGCCAAACAAGTGTGTAAAGTATGTATATGTAAATAGATTATGGGCAAAATTATTAAATTTTCCATAGGAATGATAATCACCAAATTCTGTAAAGCAGGTACCTCTGGGAAAGGAAGGATGGGAATGGGATCACACACTTGTTAAACATCAGAGCTTTAACTTTATCTGCAAAGTTTTATTAAAGAAAAAATACTAAAGGAAATATGGAAAATAGAATTTAATATGATTTGAAGAAGCTGGATGGTAAATACACTGGGGTTCATCATATAATTTGCTATGACTTTCTGCACATAGGTAACATATATTTTAAAAACTGCTCAGTATGTTCAAATAAGAAACTTTATCGTCTCCTGCCAGGATATTTTCTATGTTTATTAGTGGCACCATATATACTCAGTTATTTAGGGCAAGACATAAAAGTCATCATCAATTCACCTCCTTCACACATACAACATGTACACAGGCCATTAGCCAATTCTACTGTCTCTACATGACCTCATTACTTCTACAATCATCTTTGTTTCTCTGAATTCTCTGAATTCCTCTGGTACACCAAAGAGCTCCTCTATTGACGCTATTTCCCCCATTATTAGATTTCTCCCCACAGTGGTCAGTTAGATATTTAAAAGTATAAAGTAGGGGAATAGATGTAGTTCAGTGGCTGAGTACCTGCTTCTCATGTACGAGGTCTTGGGTTCAATCCCTGGTATCTCTTAAAAAAAAAAAAAGTATAAATTAGGCCGCATCTCTTCTTTGTTCTAAAGCTTCTCCTGCTTTCTCATCAAGTTCCAAATGTAATCACATTCCTCACATGGCCTGTGAGACACAACGTGATCTGGGTCCGACCAACAGTTTTTTACTTAAACTCTTACCACCACCCATTAATTCTCTGTTCTAACTGCACCAGCCCATTTTCACCCCACGAAATTATTACCTGTCTCCAAAACTAGCGTGCAACTCTGTGAGGAGTAGCAAATGTGATTTATTTAAGTGCTGCATACCCAGGAACAAACACTTAGTAGATATTCAATATTTATTAGAATGAATGAATGAATTAATTAATTCCATTAAATTCTTAGAGAAAATTCATGAGGTCCCAGGCAGAAAAGATCTTTGAATGTCTGAATAAAACAATGGCTTCACCCTCAGTCATCGCAAAACAGGCTTATTTATTTATTTTGTTTTGTGTGTTTTTTGTTTATTCTATAGCCTTAGTGCCATCAATCTTAGAGGCAGGGTAGGTGCCTTTTACTTCTTATTCCTGACAATTTTTCCTTGCTCCTTCTTCCCCCCAAATCCCAGCTCTGAACCACATGTTTTATATTCTATTACCCAATATCCCTCAATTCTGCTATCAAATAAGTCAAAACCCTTTTTTTTTTCTTGAAAATTGTATCCATCGGTCCAGTGTTATGCTCACCCATAACTATTATCTTACATAATTCTTGGCAATTTCAAATTACACAATGACAATCCATCCAATGCTATGCTTCTTATTGCCTTGTGCTAATCTCTCCCAAAGAGGCTATCCTTTACCATTCCTCAGATATAGCCTACATTCTTCTATAGAATGTATAAAAGAAGGAACATTCCACCTCTTACTGTATGATGTTAATATAACATTAAAACTGAAACTCACCAAGAAGAGTATGGAAAGAAAAATCATACTGTCACCTCACCTATGTGTATAAATGCCAAAAACATTTAATAAAATATTAGGAAGTCAAATCCAGCATATATGATGATATATTATGTAAAAAGCACAATATATCATAACCAAGTGAAGTTTACTTCAAGAAAACAAAGTTGTTAAAATTAGGAAAATAACTCAATGTAATTCAAACACTGTAAGAATAAAGGAGAAAGTAAAGAATAAGGAATTGACACCCATGTCCAGCCATGACAAAATAACAAGGACTGGAATAATCTCTAGATATAAACAAAGGGAAAACCTTGCAAACAACTGTTCTTCGGCATTGAACAATAGGCAGTGTACGACTGCTACCCCTGAGAGAATTAAAGAAATAAAATGAGCCTTAAAATCCCCTGGCTTTTTGCCTGGAGGAAATTTCCAAACCCAGACTCAAGAAAGGAAAACCCTGGCTTTAGTAGATAAAGACAAGAGTTTGAGTAGGCTAAGAGGGCTAGAAGGTGCAGGGCAGAGTTCCAGAGAGGAGATTTATTTGCAGTAAAGGAGCTGCAGAAATCTGCATATAAATTCTTCTGTATCTTTGTTGAGAAGTAGGCCACACATTCCTAGAGTGTAACTCCATATGACTGGGACAAAAAAAATCCTCAACAAATTACCACCTGAATATTTCTCTGTATCAACACAGAACATGAAATCATTTGAGCTCTAACCAGAGTTGAGAGGCATTGATTAGCACCCAGGGTATTCACTGGAAACGCCAGGCATCTTAATGACAGTGCTGAATTATCCCTCGTGAAAAGGGTATTCTAAATTCACATTTGCAGGGATTAAAAACTATTCTCCAGAGGATTAAACTGAGGGTTCTCCTTCTCCTATGGCAATGTGTAACAAGCATAAATGATAAAGGAAAAAAAAATTGAAGTGTCTAGAAATTGTCCTAAGAACAAACATCAAATAAAGGTGCATTTTCTTTATTTGAACTGAATGAGTCTGTTGCATTTGTTTGACCCATTCCTAACAAACTTCCTCCCAGCTCATCTTGAGAGAAACCCCACTGCAGTTAAAACCAGCCAAGAACAAAGGCTTCCTCTCCCCTACAGCTTCCAGTCAAGGCCTTTGGTATTTTCCCAGGGTGGGTAGACCACCACCATTACTTTTCTCTCCAACTATGTCTTGAAGAGGCTAAATTCCAAGAGAGAATGACTGAAAGCTTCAGGGCTCTTTTCTTTCATCCATTACCCACTCATTGGGCAGAGGCAAACTGGGAATACGGGGCCTTCATTCACCCTCCCTGTGGCTATTTCATAGGGTGAAGGTTCCAAGGTAGTAGAGGCAAGCCAAGAAGACCAGAAACTACAGCACCTACCCAGCACCCTGCTCCTAAAGCAGGGGTGTCACTCAGAGAAAAGTATGTCACTGACCCTGTCCCCAGCCCTAGAGCTATGGTTCAGATATTTGCCCAGGGAGAAAGGCAGGCCATATAACAAATTTCTGAAATTCTTCACAAAAGAACAGACTTTATTTCAACCAGACTATGGGGAAGTTCAAGCCTAAGAGTGTCCTGAAGAAAAATGGAGCTTTTGGTGGTAAGAGGAGGCTGGTAGATGCATGAGAGACGGAAGATAAACTCTCTACTTTATCAAAGAGACCAAGGGGAAAATCACCTAGAAAGAACCTTCTTGAGGTCAAAACACACCAAGAAAACAGAATTTAAAACTATCTATGCAACATAACAGGCAAAGTATTTATTTCAGTACGTAGTGCAATTTATTTTGTCAAAAACAAAAAACAGAGCAATCAGTCAGGAATTAGTGAAACCTATCAAACTGGATGTGATATCATCAGGGACAGACAGGTTAACAGATAGATCAGGGACAGTCAAAAAGAGCACAGCTAAACACTGACTGTACACATGTGATAAGGAAAATTAAAGGCTTCACACTGCAAGGAAGTGGGCAAAAAAATTCACTAAAATAATCTAACCAATTACTAAACAAATAAACAGCAAATGACAACGACAAGCCCCAGAGCTGGGGGATCAGTAATTGGAGTTGTTACTATATATTATCTACAATCCAGTTTTCAACAAATATTATGAAACATGACAAAGAAACAAATGAGAAAGTGTCACTCATAAACAGGTTGTTTTTAAAAAGCAAAAACAAAAAACAAAAACATAAACACAAATCAAAACCAAAAACAGAAACTTCCTGTGATTGGGGCCAAATGTCATATTTAAAAGACAAAGACTTTAAAGTAACCACTAAAAATATAATGTTAAAACTAAAGAAAGTCATACTTAAATAACAAAAGGAAGGTATGATGATACTGTTTTTCTAATAGAAAACATCAACAAAGAAAGCAATGATGCAGAGAAATTCAGGAGTTTAAAATTACAATAACTGAAGTGAAAAAAGTTCATTAGAGGTGGTCAGCAGTAGATTTGAATTAGCAGAAGAAAAAATTAGCAAACTTGAAAATAAAACATAGAAGTTGTGCAATATGAAGAACAAAGAGGAAAAAAAAAGAGGTAAGCATATTGAACAGAGACTCAGAGAAATGAGAGACAATATTAAGTGCACTGCATACATGTAATGGTAGTCACAAAAGAAGAGGATACAAAGAAAAGACCAGAAAAATTATTGGAAGAAATAATGGCTAAAATGTCCCAAATTTGATTTAAAAAATCAGAATCTCCACAACCAAGAAGCTCAATGAGTTCCAAATAGGATAAACACAAAAGACATCAACACACAGCTACACAACATTAAAAAAGATAAAAGACCAAGACAAAAAGAAAATCTTAGAAACAGCAAGAAAAAAAGGACTTATGTACAAGGGAATAAGAAAAGGATTAATAGAAGACTCTTTCTCAGATAAAAGACAGGCTGGAAAAAATGTGATGGCATATTCAAGTGCTGAAAGGAAGCTTTTAAACAAGAATCTTATATCCAGCAAAACTAGCTTTCAAGTATGAAGGCAAAAGCAATGTATTTCCAGATTTAAAAAAAAACTGAGGTAATTTGTTGCTAGCAGACCCACCTTACAAACAAATACTGATGGAAGCTCTTTAGGCTGAAAATTTAGCAATGCAGACAGTAATTTGGATACACACACAACAAAGAGCACCCTAAAATTAATAAGTAAATATAAAAGAAAGAATGACTGCATATTTTTCTCCTTTTTCTTACAGACTTGGAATTGTATAAAACAGCAGGCATATAATGTATTGTTGGGCTGATGAAATATAGAAGTGCAATATATTGCCAATGACAGCACAAAAGAGGTGGGTGTGAGCAAAGCTGTGTGTGAGTAATAGTATTAAATGCAAGGAGAATGAGAGTTGTACTAATTCAATTCCCCAAAAATATAGAAATTTAACCCTGTGTAGCTCTGTTCCCTTTCCTCCTTTTAATGCCATTATTGTTGTATACATGATATCTCTATATATTACAAACCTAAGACTGTATTGTTATAATTATTCCTTTATATAATCTTATGCCTTTTATAAGAGTTGAAAAGAAGAGCATGTATATGTTTATAGAGTTTGTTATATTAAACTTCTTCTTTACTATTTCTGGTTCCTCAATTTTGTTCCTATAGAATCAAGTTCCATCCGTGTAATTTTTGTACTCAACACAACTTTGCTCTCCCTCACCAACTTTGTGCTGTTATTGGCAATATGTTATAATATAAACAGCCAAAAAGCAAAAACAATCCAAATGTCCATTGACTGACAAGTGAAAATATATGGCATATCTTTACAATGGAATGTTATTTGGATAAAAAATATATGATGTATTAATACATGCTCTAACATGGATGAGCCTGGAAAACATTATGCTAATTGAATAAAGCCATTCAGGAAAGCCACCTAATGAGTGATTCTATTTATAGTAGATGACCAGAATAGGGAAATTGATAGAGAATGACAGTAGAATATTGGTTGCCTAGGCCAGGGGAATGTTGGGGATTGAATTACTTTCCCCACAACAGACATGTTCACATCTTAATTCGTTTTCCAGTGGGTGTAAATTCATTTGTAAAGAGGACCTTTTTGAGAGGTTATTATTAGTTAAAGTTAGCCAATTTCAGTCTGGTGTGTCTTAGAGTGGTTTTTAATACTGGAGACCGTATAAATAGAGAAAAATTGGATGCTGTCAGTCAGTAGAAGTCAGAGAAAGCCACTGGAAGAAGTGAGATGTTATCAGAAAAGCAGATACCAGGAGAGAAAGATTGCCATAAAATGAGGACTGCCATCACTAGAATGCTACAAACTCTTGAAGAAAGCATAGCCTTGTTGATATCTTGACCTCAAACTCCCATCCTCCCAATGGTGAACCAATAAATTCTTGCTGTTTAAGCCAACCCATTGTGTGGTATTTTCCATAGCACTTCTGGAAAATTAAGACACTTTTGGTACCAGAAAAGGGATGTTATTACAAATAACTAAAAATGTGGAAAAGGCTTTGGAATTGGGGTCTGGTTAGAGGATAGAAGAATTTTGAGGTACTTGATAGTTAAAGCCTAGATTGTTTTGAGGGGACACTCAGCATAGATATGGACAGTAGAAGTGATTTTGGTGAGGACTCAGAAACAAGTGAGGGTTGAAGAGAAAATTTCTGTCATATTAGAGAACATACATATTTCCCGAATTTAAGGTTGGTAGGACTGTGGATGGTAAATATGGATGAAAGTGTTGTTAGAAACTGGAGAAAGGGTGATCCTTGTATAAAGTAATAGATAACTTGGCAACATTGTTTTCTGTTGTTGGATGGCAAGTAGAAATTTTAAGTGAAGAACTTGAGTATTTAACAGGAGATTTCAAATCTAAGTTTAGAAGGTCTGGTCTGGTTTCTCCTTGCTGCTCAAAATAAAATTAGAGAAGAAAGGGATAAACTGAGGATTGAACTGCTAAACATGAAGGAACAAGCAATTGAATATTTGTAAACGTCTCATCCAATCCTGACAGCATTCATTGAGACTAGGGCCAAAGGCATCTCTATCATAGCCCTCCTAGGACATCTGGGAAGTAAGCCTCCAGAGAACAGGACCCTGCCAGTGGGTACAGCTGAACCACCCTTTGCTAAGGACATTAGTTGTATGACTCATGGATCCAGTCAGGCATCTCAGAGGAAGTCAGGATTGGAAATGCATTTATCCCAGAAGGATCTGTGGGAGATCCTTTGTCTGATAGCTTTGACTTCCTTAAAGTGCATGTAAACTGATAAGGCTTTTGATATTTTTTTATGGGCAGAAGTACTGCCAACCTGGATGAAAGGGTCAAGACAAAATGAAGTAAAAAATCACTCAAAGGGCAGAAAATGGAAACAGAGGTGTGAAGCAAAGAGAAATACTTGGGCTAAGAGAGAGGGGCTTCTGCTCTGATACTTGGAGGGAGTGGGCCTCCTTCTACATTGTTCAGGAGATCCTGACCACCACCAAAGTGTCAGAAAGGATAGGACCTATGTCCCAACATTATGGGAGAACCTGGGAGCCATATCAGTGCTCAAATAAGGTGGCACTTATGCCCTGGCATTTGGGGAGAGCATGGGGAGAGCATTTAGAGCTGTTATTCCATCAGGTCCAAAAAACAAAGCATCAATCCACAGATGATTCTCAGACCTAGGAGTTTGCCATAACGGGTAAGAAACTAGCTTGTGACCCATAACCCCTTTCTACCTTCCAATTTACCCCTTCTGGAATTGGAATGTCTATCCTATGCCTGTCCCACCATTGTATTTTGGAAGTAGGTAATTTGTTTTCTAGATTTCACAGGCTGAATGAAGGAAGAGGAATTTTGCCCCTGGACAGACCACACCCATAGCTGATTGTGATGAGACCTTGGACTTAGAGTTGTAACTGAAATGACTTAAAGGCCTTTGGTATATTAACATGGAATGAATGTATTTTTACATGTGGGAGAAACATGTCTTTTGGGAGTCTAGAGGGTGGGCTGTTAGGGATGGAATCATGTGCCCATGAAAAACATCTTCAGACCATAATCTGTGTTTCTATGGGTTTGAGCACATTTGTGAATAGGACGTTTTGAAGATGGTGTTATTAGTTAAGACTTGGCCAAATTGAAAAAGGGTGGGTCTTAATGCATATGCCTGGAGGCTTTAAAAAGCAAAGAAATTTGGACGTGGACAGTCAATAGAGATCAGAAAAGGACAGAGAAAAAAAGCCAAAAGTCAGCAGAAACCACAAGGAAAGAAATCTCTGTGTGATGGAGGCTGAGCCACATCTATAAACCAAGGAAGCTCAAGGATTGTGGCAAGCATCACCAGAACACACTGACTTCAGAAAGAAAGAATGGTCTCACTGACACCTTTACTTTGGACTTCTAACCTCCCAAACCATGAGTCAATAAATCACTATTGGTAAGCCAACTGCTGTGTGCTATTAATCACAGAAGTTCTGGCAAACTAAGACAGGGGGTATGGGTAGGTTGAGGGCTCACACCTAAAGGGCTTAGGATTTATTTTGGGGATGAATAAATGTTCTCAAATTGATCACAATGATGGCTGCACAACTCTACAAATATAGTGAAAACTACTGGTGAATTCAATACTTCATTAAGTGAATTTTATGGTCTATGAATTATAGCTCAATAAAACTGTTAAAAAACTGATCAAACTATAAGAAATTCAGCTGCCTGCAAAATACTTGTCAAATGAGGACAGCAAAATCAAGATAACTAACCAATGTAATGAACACAAAGTCTAGCATCCAATTAATAAGAATAGATATGTGAAGAAGTATGAAAATGAGACCAATAATAAGAATAAAAATCTGACCAGAAGTTACAAAAATGGTGGAACTAGCTGACAAGGATATCAAAACAGGATATTTTAAAATCACAAAATTAACACAATGGGAAGGGAAATAGAAGGCATAAGATATAGGATAATAGAAAAAAATACAAAGTCTGAAATGAAAAAATCACTAAATGGAATTGATAACAGTTGGGACTAGGCAAAAGATCAGTGAAATTGAGAACTTAGCAATAGAAAGTCTCTGCAAAGCAGAATACACATATGGGGACAGGGGATGATGTATTATGACCCCTGGGAAATATCAAATGACCTAACACACATGTAATTTGTATAGCAGATACTGGGGAAAGGGAGACTAGGAAAAAAATATATGTGGAAAAATAAACACTGATAATTTCCAAATGTAAATAATATAACAAACTCACTTCTTTATTAAGAAGCTCAATAAAACCTAAGGAGAATAAAAGCAAATATATATATATATATATATCATACCAAGGCACATCACAGTCAATTAGCTGAGAATCCATGATAAAGAGTAAAATAAAATAAAAGTAGCCAGAGGAAAATAGGAAATATTGTGTAAAGGACAAAATATAAGAATTACAGAAGTTTTCTTGTCAGAAGCTAAGCAACTAGAAGACAAAGAAAGAAAAATTTTAAATTTCTGAAAGAAAAAATGTCAATTCAGAATTTTATATTGATAAAAAGTATCCTTCAGGAATGAGGGTAAAATAAAAACTTTTTCAGTCAGATGAAATATAAGAAAATGCATTGGCAGCTGGAATGCACCAAATTAAATGATTAAGGAAGTTCTTCACACTGAAGGAAATCTATACCAGAGGAAAATTAGAGTTTTAACAAAGAAATGAATGCATCGTAATGGTATATGTAAGTTTGTAAAACTTCATTAAAATAAGTGTGTAAATCAAAATGATAATAATGCTTGAAGGCTTATACGTGTAGAAGGAAAGTGTATAACATCAATATCACAAGAATGGGAGGGATGAAATAGAAGTATATTGTTATAAGCGTCATACATTGCACACAGAGTAGTGTAATGTTATTTAAAAGTAGATTGCAATAAGTTAAATTATACCCTAATAAAACTGCTAAAAAATAATTCAAAAAAGTATAGCTAATAATCTGATACACAAATTAGAATCACAAGACAATCTCAATGAAGAAGTTATAAATATGAAAAGGAAATGCAACTTGTTTGGACACATAGTAAACAAATGGCAAGATGTTAAATCTAATTACATTGATAACTACAGTAAATGGACTAGAAGAGGGATAGGCAAACTATGGGGTGTGGGTCAGCTTTTTTTTTTTACATTCCTTTGAGCTGAGAATGTACTTTCATTTTTTAGAAGGATAATTAAAAAAATATTATGTAGCAGAGAACACATGTTTTTCACACAGACTAAAATATTTATTATATGGCTCTGAACAAAAAGTTTGTTGACCCTCATCTAAAAACTCCAAATAAAAGGCATAGTTTTTCAAACCTAACTAAAAAGCAAGAACCAACTCTAGGCTGCCTATAAGTAATATAGATTAAACACAAAGTCACAGAGAAATTAAGGGTAAAATGGTGAGTCAAGACACAGCACGCAATGATCAAGCATAAGAAAGCTGGAGCAGCTATATGCATACAATGAAAAGATTGTAAAATACAGACTATTGTCAATGGAAAAATAAGGCTATATATTTTTAAATTTTTTTTTAAGATACTTAGATTACATAAATGTTACACAAAAAATATAGGGAATTCCATATGCCCCACCTGCCACACCTCCCACAACCTCCCACATAAACATCTTTCATTAGTGTGGTACATCACCTGCAATGGGTGTACACATCCTGGGGCTTTGCCATTAAGCATGGACCATAGTTCACATTGTAGACCACACTCTCTCCCACACAGTTTTACATGTTATATGATGATATAAAATGGCCTATGTCTGTTATTGCAATGTCACTCAGAAAATCCCCATGTCCCAAAAGAGCCTCTGTATTACAACTACTTTTCCTTCTCCCTGCCCCCAGAGTGTCCGGTGGTCACTGGCTCCACATTAATCTTGTAATTTCTTCCATTGCTTGAATCACAATATGTCTATAATAGAATACCAGTAAGTCCACTCTAGTCCATAGCTCTTCCCCCAATCCTGAGGAGTCTGGGATGGTGATGTCCACTCTACCTCCAATTGAAAGGAGGCTTATATCCCATGGATAAGATGGATAGGATTATCCTACCTGCAGCTGCAGACTCTCTCCATTCCCTGGGATGGCTGTTTCCCATCATCATCTTCCTGCCAGGTGTCCTAGGTGAGTCCATTGAGCTATAGAGTAGGTGTTGCAGCTCTAACGAGATTCCAGGTCCAGCTAGCACATGGACAGCCCGAAGACTTCAGTCTCTGGATGTACACCTACAAACTCCAGCACCAAGTATAAGTTTGAATAGAAGGTACAGATGAACCATGTGCAGGGAGGACATAGTTGAGTCCAACTCTGTCACTCTCAGTAGCACAAACTCCAAAGTAGGGCCCACTGGCAAGGCACCAAACTCCGGAGCTATCTGCCCTGATATAGGACCTGGGTGTCTCCAGAGCCCTCAGGAGCCCCTCTGTTTGAGGTGATATCCACTTTGGAAGTCTATGAGGTCCTACTGAGATGTGCATAAGCGTTACCTCTGGGATGACCTCCCGACTCATTTTGAAGTCTTTTAGCCATATGAATTCATTTGTCTTTTCCTTTTAAATAGGGCTATATTTTAAAGATATAAAGAGTTGATTCTTTAGGAAGCTATGCAAATCCAAATGTGTATGTATCAAATAATGGAGCTTTAAACTATGTGAAGGAAAAACTGATAGATCTGAAAAAATACATAAATTCAAAAATATAGATGGAAATTTCAACACTCCACATTCAGTAATTGAAAGTGCAAGTTAGACATCAAATCAGTAATGTCCAATATAGTAGTCACTAGGAACATGAAGTTAATTTAAAATCTAAATATTTACAAAATTATTCATTTTATCTATCATACTAGCTACCTTTCATGAACTTATAAAGGTACTAATCTATGGCCGCTATGATATTTGATAACACAGATAGAACATTCCTATCATCACAGATCAAACTTTTAGAAAGAGCTGGTATAGAAAACTTGATCAAAGGTATAAACTATTGGACATAATTTTAATTTACAGAAAATATCACCCAAAATTAGCAGAATGCACATCCATCTCAAGTGGACATGGAACATTCAACAGGACTGAACATATCCTGATGTGTCTCATTCTTTTGTGAATTTTCTCAGCATCAATTGTCAAAGAGATTATCCTTTCACTTTTGATCAGAACTGGCATTCTTGTTAAAACTCAGTTGGCTGGGCATTGATGGGATAGTTTATCTCTTAACTTTCAAATCAATTCCATTGGTCTATATGTCTGCCCCAGGCCCAGATCCATGCTGTTTTGATTACTGTGGCTTGGTAATAATTTTTAAAATTGGGAAGCATGAGTCCTGCAATTTGTTTTTTCAACATTGTTTTGGCTATTCAAGGCTCTTATACTTCCAAATAAGTGTAAGATTGGCTTGTCCAATTCTACAAAGGTTTTTGAAATCTCGAATGAGGTTATGTTGAATCTGTAAATTGCTTTGGGTAGAATGGCTATTTTAACAATATTTAGTCTTTCAACCCATGAACATAAATGTCCTTCCATTTATTTAGTTCTTCTTTGCTTTCTTTAGCAAAGTTTGTTGTTTTCCATATACAACTTTACCCCCATGGTTAAATTTATTCCTGGTTAAATTTATTCCTATATAATTGATTCTTTTTAGTTACTATTACAAATAGAATTTTTAAATCTTAATATCCTCTTTAGGTTGTTCATTACTAGTATATGGAAACACTATTAATTTTTGCATGTTGACCTTTTACTCCACTACTTTGTTGAATTTCTTAATTAGCTCTATAACACTGTTGTGAATTTTCCAAGATTTTATAAATATATAAGATCATATCATCTGCAAATTGGGAGAGTTTTACTTCTTCTTTTCCAATTTGGATGCCTTTTATTTATTCATCTTGCCCAGTTGCTCTGGCTAGAACTTCTTCTTCAATGTTGAATAACAGTCATGACAGTGGGCACACATGTCTTGTTTCTGATCTCAGAGAAAAAGCTTTCAATCTTTCACCCTTGAGTAGGATGTTAGTTATAGGTTTTTTCATATATGCTCTGCATCATGGTGACAATGTTTTCTTCTATTCCTAGTGTCCCAATTGGTTTTGATCAAGAACTGGTACTCGTTTTTGTCAAATGCCTTTTCTATTTTAATTGAGATGGTTGTTCTGTTTGTTTTCCTCTTCATTCTATTAATGTTGTGTCGTACATTAATTGATTTTCTTATATTGAACCATCCTTGCATACTTGGAATAAATCCTAATTTACCATGGTGTATAATTCTTTTAATGTGCTGTTGGATTTGGTTTGTTAGTATTTTGTTGAGAATGTTTGCATCTATATTCATAGGGGATATTGGTCTGCAATTTTTTTTTCTTTTGGTATTTTTATCTGGCTTTGGCATGCGGGTGATGCTGACCTCAGAATAAATTAGAAAGTGTTCCCTGTTCTTTAAATTTTTGGAAGACTTTGAACATGATTGCTGTTAATTTTTCTTGGAATATTGTGTAAAACTCACCAGTGAGGCCATCTGGTCCTCAGCTTCTCATTGCTGAATGTTTCTGATTAGTGATTTAATCTCTTGTTATTTTGGGACTCTGCTTTTAGGTGCAAATATAGTGTGAAAGTTTGAAGTTGTGTTATGAATCACAAAAAGAAAAAGATGATGTTCTTGAAATAATCCACTCCTATGGCATGAGGCCCTTTTTCTCTGCCCTCTTGCTGGGTTTTATATAAACAGAGACACACAGGAAAAGAGAGCTCTGCCATTTTAACTTTCCATGTGAGAAAGAGGACTGCAGGAAGATAGAGAAGCCCCAAGAGACTCAAGGAGATGAGACCCTGGGAGATTTCCTCACAGATTGCTCACAGCTGAGGTCCGGGAGAAAGAAAAGAGAGAGACCAGCAGACCTGCCATCTTGCCTTCATCATGTGTAAGAATGACATGATCTGCCAGCAGACAACCTTTGGTGAAAAAGCAAGTCTGCTGATGCCTTGATTTGGCTATTTCAAGGCCACAGAACTGTAAGAATTTCCTTTAAATAAAATTCTTGTTATAAAAGACAACTTATTTCTGGTACCTTGCGTTGACAGTCCTTTTGGCAAACCAAGACATTCAGTTATAATTGTTATGTCACCTTGTTGAATCGACACCTTTATCGGTATATAATGACCCTCTTTGTCCCTTGTAACTGTTTTTTACTTAACATCTATTTTATCTGACATTTTTATAGCTATTCCATCTCTTGTTTTGATTACTATTTGCATGGCATATTTTTCTTACTGTCCCAATTTTCAACTTACTTGTGTCTTTATATTTAATAAAGTTCTTGTAAATAGATTAAACATGCTTTTGTTTTTATCCATTCTGCTATTCTGTGTCTTTTGAAAGGATATTTTAATCAATTTACATTTAAATTAACTAATGATAATGAAGGACTTTCTCCTGCCATTTTTCTATTTGGTCTTTGTAAGTATATTATCTTTTTTTGTCCCTCAATTCTTTTGTTAATGCCTACTTTAATATTTATTTGTGGGCGTTTTTTTTGTAGTATACTATTTTGAGTCCCTTCTCATTTCATTTTGTATACATTTTTCATATTTTCTTTGTGGTTCACAGGGTACTTAAATTTAACATCATTAATGTGTAACAATGATATGTATATTCATGCCTTTCTTTAAATTTTGGAAGTTTGTTGCCATTATTTCTCTGAATATTCCTTCTGCCCTTTTCTCTCTTTCTTCTCCTTCTGGGACTCCCATAATGCATATATTGATATATCTAATGGTTTCTTAGCCTCTATTTACCTTTTTCTTTCTTTTGTCTTTTTCCTCCTCAGCCTGAAATAACAATTGTCTTTTCTGTGGGTTTACTGATTCTGTCTTCTGCCAACTCCAATTTGAGTTTGAAATCCTATAGGGAATATGTCATTTCAGTTATTGTGGTCTTCCCCTCCAGTATTTCGGTCTGGTTCCTTTTTAAACTTTCTCTTTCTTTCTGAGATTCTAATATTGTTCATTTTAGTTCTTTGTTTATCTTTTCTTTATCTCTTTGAGCACAATGAAGGTTTTTTCTTAAAGGCTTTGTCTGGAATCCACAAAGTCTGATCTTTTTTGTTGATGCTTTCTTTTTCTTTTTAAATCTAATTCTTTCAGATGATCATGATTTCCTACAATTATGCTTTAGATAGAGTGCAAAAATTAGTTAGATTGTCCCAGTTGAACCCTGGAGCCATCAATTGCTAACTGCCCATGTGAGACTAGACAAAATATTAATCTCTCAGTGCCTCACATGCACAGTGAAGACAATTTTCCCTCCTTATAAATTTTTGTAAAGATTATGTAAGTTATTCTGCATGAACCCTTTAACTCTACTTGGCATATAGTAGGAGGGGCTTCAATGTTAGCTATTCTTATTAAATACTGATTTTGCCAATATTATTTTACCTATAAGTAAGGCAATCACTGCTTTTGCATACAGAAATACAAATATGCTGTGCAAGTTCTACATTACTGAACGGCAGTGCTGAGAACCAAGAACTGTGAAGAACAATTTACAACCCAGGCATTTGTCCCTTGATTTTTGTAGCAATCAACAATTCAAAGAAAATGGGAGTATGAAAGCAGAGATCAGACCAAATGGTTTCACATATCAGCTCTCATAATTATTTTCTCTCAGAGAAGTAATCTATATACATTAAAAGTATATTTCTCAAAAGTAAAGTAAGAATAATAAGCAAGTCTCAGTGTTTCTGTGAAAATTTAATAGATAATTGTTTTAGTTTGCCAAAGGGTTCCTGATGCAAAGTATCAGAAATTGATTTGTTTTTATAAAGGGGATTTATTTGGGGTAAAAGCTTAAAGTGCCAAGACCAACCTAAGGCACTGTAAAAGGTGCTTTCTCACCAAAGTCAGCTGCCACATGATAAAGCAAGATGGCCACCAATCTCTGTTGAGGTCTCTGCCTTCCCCTTCAGAATCTACCATTGTCTCCAGGAGCTCAGCTGTAGGTAGCTAGGCTTAGAGCTTTTCTCTTACCAGGCTTCCTCTATCAGTCTCAGCTGCTCTGCTTACTTCCTGAGTTCAGCTGCAAGCTATCAGGTATATGACTCTTCTCTCCTGTGCCTCAGCTCTTTGAGCCTCTCAGGGGCTTCTCTCCTTGCAGCTCAGCTGTGGCAGAACTGGAGAACTTTCTCTCACATGGCAGGATGAAATATGGAGGCTCCCTTTCTCCATGTGTTTCCATTTATATCAGACCCAGCAAGAAGGGAGATACTCAACCTGAGTCACACCTCACTGATGTAGTCCAATTTGAAAGGGTCTCACACCCACAGGAAAGAATTTAGTTCACAAATATAATTTTATCCTTTGGGGATCCATAAAAGAATGTCAAACTGCCACAGTAATATATTTAAAGTACATTGTACAGTTACCAGGAAATAGTAGATGTTCAATAAATGCAGATACCCTTTCTTCTTTAAGCTTCAAACCATTCTTGAAAAACAATAACTCTTTGCTTTTCTGTATCTAAGCTTATATTTGTAGTGTCCGTGAACTACTAAGAGCATAATCTTGCAGTTAGGGAGAATCTTAAGAAGAATACCCTAACAAATGAAGTAAATAAAGAAGTACTGACATAGAAGAGGTCAAACACTCAGGTATAAAATAAATAAGACTATGGCTCATCAAAAGGAAGGATTGTGGTAGCTTTAATGAGAAAATATTCTTTGGCTGGATTTTCAAACCTTTTAGGCTCAGAGAATGAATAGCATGTGCCATCTATTTTAGTGCAGATCTTCAAAACATTCCATTCTCCTTTTGGCCATCTTCCTAACATTGACTTTACCACTGCTTCTTCAAGTCTACATCTGTTTACAAGTGTAGATCAAGAACAACATCTTTAATTCTTTTGGACTAGACCTATTTACATGGATAATGAAGATACTGTTCATGTTAGCAAGTATGGTTCAAATTATTTAATTTTAATTAGTTTAAATTTAAACAAAAAATGGACACCAGATCCAATTACTGGAAAAATTGTATGCATGTTTGGAATGACCTATGCATATGAATCTACATTTGCAACTGTGAACTGCATGAAATCCAAATACATATCAAGTATTTCCAATAAAAATTTAGTGTCCAGTTTGAGAGATGCTATAGGTGAAATAGATTAATCACTGTAATATTGATGTTAGAATGATAATATTTGATTAAATAAAATATGTTATCTAAAACAATTTCCCCTGTTGCTTATTATCTTTTTAAAGTGGCTGGTAAAAATTAAAATTACTTATGGGGCTCACATACTATTTCTCTTGCACAGTGTGTCCCTGAATAAGATGAAATTTAATTGCAAAAGAGAGACTGCCAGCTTCTCCCTTTCATACTTCTCAGTGTCAATTTTCTCCCAGAGTTGATGCCTGGCTTTTTGGAGCAACTAACTTTTCCAATAAATACTATGTCATCATACCCAATGACTGATTGAAATAGCCAGACTATATATTGAAGCAGTCAGAAATAGAAACATCATTATACCTTTTGAGGTTGGATTTTAATTACTATCCCTATCCAATCAAAAGAAAAAAGTATGTGATTTTAATAACTGGGTCCTTAGTATCCTTACTCTTTTATTATTTCTATATTATTTTGCCCAACATGCAAGTCAACCTCCCTTCCCTTTGGGGTGCTTATTGTCTTAGTTTGCCAGGCTCTTATGAGAAATGCCACATAATAGGTTGGTTTAAACAAGATGTATTTATTTTCTCATGGTTTTGGAAGCTAGAAGTCCAAAATCAAGGTCACAAAAGGCCATGGTTTTGCCCAGCACAATCCTGGAACATTCTGGGCCTGGCTTAGCACAATCCTTGGGGTTCCTTGGCTTATCTCTGCCTCCATCACATGACTTCAGCTTCTGGCTTCTACTTCTCCTGCTCAGTTGTCTGCTCCTCTGATGTCTGCTGACTTCTGTGTCTGAATTTCCTTTGCTTGTAAGTACTTCAGTTGTATGGATTAAGGCCTAACCTAATTCAATTTGGCTTCATCTAAATAGGAACTTCCAGCTACTATCCACAAATAAGACCACACCTAAATTCATAATACCATTTTCAAAGGTCCTATTTACAAATGGACTCACATCCACAAGAAGCTAAATGAAGACTCAAATGTGTCTTTTGTTGAGAAATTGATTCTCTCCCTGACGGTGACAGGCTAGCTATGCAAATTTAGACTACCACTTAAGCTGTCAGAGACTTTCATCATCTATAAAAGAGAAGCTGATTGCAATGCTCTCACAAGGTTTTTGTGAGGACTAAATACAATAATGTTCATAATTTTTTTCGGACACATGTAAATAAACATTCTTACCTTAGTTTATTTGCCTTGACTAACCTGTCCATTTCATCTTTACTTGTTTATTTTAAGCACTTCTCCATAATGCTAGCTGAATAATTTAAACACTATTCTCACAATGGCAAATCTATCTATATCATTATTCCTGCCTATTAGGTCCAGAGGGAAAAATTCAAAGTTATTATAGCAAATAAGATGCACTACCTTCCTTTAGTTCTCGTGGTTTCCTGATTTGCTTATTATGCCCCAATAACATCGAACAGAGCATAACATTCCATTCCTATGTGATTTATTTCAAGCCATTTCCTTTGCCTACAACACCTGTTGACTTCCCAGATATATGCAAGTGTTGTAACATGATGATGTAGAATAAACTGTACCATAGTCAGAAATACTTTGTTTGCAAACAAATAAAACAACACAAGGTGCTCTAAAGAAAAGATGATTTATTCCCAGTATGTGGCATTTTCTCACAAACCTGAGGGAAAAAGTAAAACTGAAATTCATCAGAACTTATATCTTGCTTTTTCTTTGTTTCTCTGCCTGCAGACTGACATTTCTTTTCTGTTCCTTCTGATATTCCAAAAGGCTTATCATGGTGTCAACAGCCCTGAGTCTCTGACAAGTTAGTTGCTGGGACCTGCTATTAACTTCCTAGATCTCCTCAAATTCCAATTCCAAGGATCCAAAGGGGTTAATACGGGCTGTCTGGGATAAGGTATATACACCTTCCTTGTATTTCAGGATAGGAAAACTCTCTACAAATGGGATTTTGTTTAAAAGGAAAATTACTAACACATCTAGGCTATTATTTCATTCTTGTAGTAGAGTTTTCCCTGAATATAATGGCTTAAATTAGTTATGTGTTTTATTCAACCCTTACCTTGAATATGTTCACATGAACCGTCGAAAATACACGCAACTGATAAGCAGTGCTGCACACTGATAAGCACTTGTATTGTTTTAAAAGCTTTAGTTTAATTAACAAATTAAGGTAAAAACATGTAATTAGCTACTCTGTCCAGCAATGGATAAGGAAATGTTTATATGCAATCAATCCTTAAAAAAATACTGACAGAAGCACATCTTAAGGCACACAGCATGAGATCCAGCGAGGTTGAATACTTAGTTCAGGTCCACACATTTAGGAAACAGTAGAGCTAGGAGTCAAACATGAATCTGACTCTACTTTCCCTGCTTACTTTGAATGGCAGCATCATTCTCTCTGTCAACGAGGAGGGCAATCTTGGATATGTGTCAGGACTAATGCCCTGAAGACTTATGCAATAGAACAAAATGATAATAATGATAGAATATCCAACACTTATTTAGTGCTTACCACTTGCCAGACACTTTTAAAAGCATTTTACATATATTAACTGATTGAATCCTCACAATAAGCCAATGGGGCAGCTTCCATTACTGTCCCCTCAGAGCAAAACTAAATCAACTCATAGTGAATCAGAGCCAATAAATGGAAAATCAAATTAAATATCCAAATAACTCCCAGGCCAGATGATCTAAACTGTAGAACTTTTCAAATAAATTAAGAACTACGAAGTTGTATTAGTCAGCAGAATTGATGTAACTGGTGTGCAAACAGAATAGTTACAGTAGTCAAGTATCAGGGAATCTTCTAGACATTTTCTTTTTTCTGAGGGAGGACTCTTTTGGTCCAACGAATCTGGCTGGGGTGTTATGGATGTCTTTAAAGTTGGATTTGTCCAAGCCGCAGTTTTTCAGAAAAATAAATCAAGATTCATTACTACAGGACATTTTTTGCTTCTGTCAAATGAATACAGTTTGAAAACTTTTAGAGACAAACTATAGAAATATCCTGGCTAATTAGTGATCTGCTGCTGATAATTTAAAGACATAAGTGGTCATATAGAGAGAACACAATCTATTATCTTTTCGGTTATTTTCCTTCTAACTAAAAGGACATAATTCATCCTCCCAAAGATGTGGGCTGCATTTCAACTTAACTGCTCCAATTCTGCCTGACAGATATTGAAGAGATGAGTGGTACCAATATTTCAGTGAGAAGAAAGAAATTAGTTGTTCCCTCAGTTTACACAGTGACATTTTCACAAGTACTATTTTAGAGATTTTGCTGCCTGAAATACCCAGAAAATCCTATCTCTGTCCCCAACTTGCCTAAGTCTAACTTATCCTTCTATGGTTCATCAGTCTTCTATAACATTTTTCGTAACTACTGTAAACCATGCCCAGACCACTTCTCTTTGTCATTCTATAATACTTCTCTTCTTCTCTGTTAAGCTTTCATATAGGAAATCAGATTAAACTTTTATAGTTCATGATTAATGAGGGTTTTAATCACTCAATTATAATATTAGAAAATTATTTTTGAGCACTTATTCTCCAAATCTGAATTCTTTGACTTCTTAACCAGATTGCCAGTTTCCTCAGGGAAAGTCTTATACATGTAAAGCTATTCCTAGAGACAACATCCTGGAGAAGAAAATGGTAAGTGTGAGAGCTTAAAAAAGGAAAGTCATATTCACTGGCTTAAGACACCTGCAGGTTCATTACTATAATACTCATTCAGTCTCAGAACCCTTCTTATACTTCCAAGGCTGGAAAGTGTGTCAAAAATCTCCTTGCTGAAACTAGAGTCATTGGCATCACACGAAGCTCCTGGACAGAGCTCTTCACCACCTCTAGTCAATGCCCCATAACCCATTCTGTTTCTGATATCTTTTAATGCTTTGTGTTTTGCTCCCCATTGTGCTCAGCATTTCCTACCACCATGGAAAATGTCATGCTGAGGGAGAATGTCACCTCAACAGAAACTTTTTAGTGTCTCAAAAATTAGTGTTTGGTGTTAACATCTCCATATGAAGAAACTTGGTGAGCTGTCCTACATACAGATATTTCCATAGAGTAACCTCTGACAAAGTGAGAGTATAGTGGACAATGGGAAGAGAGGGTCCAGGTTCAAATGGTCCTGGTTTCTTTTCCCAGACACTCATTAAGCACTGTTTTTTTTTTTCTTTTCTAGTGACAGGGAGAGGCTAACATCCATTATTCCCCTGCTAACATCCATTATCCCCTGTTTTGGGATGGAAAGTAGATTTTGTAGATTTCATGTAAACATATGAGCTCCTCTCCTCTGATGTTCATCCCTCATTCTGTATTTTCACATTCTCCAAAATTCTCAGCTTTATGTTCAGTTCTCAGTCAATACTGCACTAATTTATTAATTCTATAAATCTGAAAAATAAAAATATTGATAAAATTGAATGAATTCCCATTTCTTTAATTGAGTATCAGATATAATTGATACTGGTGGTATCAACATGATTTCCAATGCAATGGGAGCAGAGGGAACTGTGCCAGGGCTTGTCTGAAAACTTCTCCAGATATTTCTAATATATTCACTGGAAACAAAAATAGAGAGAACCTGTTCTGTGGTTCATCTGAGTTAGTAAAATAGTCACATAGACACCTTTGGAGAAAGCACTCATTAGAGGTGAATGCAAGGCAAATTCTTGGGTTTATTTTTAGTTTTCTTCCTTTTTCCTAGACAGGTGTATAACTTCAGTACATTCTGAATATATCATATTTAAGTTGCTGACTGCCTAAAACCAGCAGAAGCTTTCCTGTACAGCCACAGCTGGCTACCAGTAACCCACTCTGAGCATTCGTTTCCTTCTCGCCTTCTTATGACATCACCATCCTGGTGACTTACATGTGCACTAACTGCCTACTGGACAGCTGTATATGCAAAAATAGAGGCTTCATTGCAGTGGTTTGAGAAGTCAATGAGAGCTGAGAAAATGAAGATGATAAATCTACAAAGCTATTTCAATTGATTTGATAATGAGAAGAGGAAAAATGAGAGTAGGTCAATAAAAAGATTGGAATGCAAGGCTAAGAAAGGTTTTATTAAATTGGTTGTTTGTCTTGCCAGATGAGAAAGATTTGAGCATGTTCTACATGTACAAGAAGGAATGACAATCGCAAATCACTGTTCAGCATGCAGCAACCATTAGCTTCTTTTCTGGCTAATACTTGGTTAGCCAGAGGCATAAAAACATGGGAAAGGAGATTTTCCTAATTCTCTCTAGCTCATTCCAACTGGCAATTCCATGTAAACATTCATAACCGATCCATATTTTTCTTAGGGATGCAAGAGAAAAGAGGGAATTAGCAGCACTTACTGTCTCTTCTTCCTCAGATGACACATTGTGTCCCATGGATAGATACTTTTGCCATTAGGCTTCTGTCTTTGTGAGCAATACCAATGCTGAACTATAAAATGCCTTTGCATAAATTAGAGAAATGTGTCCTTTCCTCTGAGAGACGCAGTGTCACTCCAAGGCAGATCGATTGGTTAGCAAAATATGAACTAGATTTCAGCTCCCACTTAACCCTTCTAGCAGATGACACCCTTCAGTACACAGTCTGTACAACTGATATGGAAGACCAGTTAGGAAAGTAGGATGACTTCAATAATACCTCCAAGGGAAAAATAATGATGGTGAGGCGAGTATTTTTAGTGACATCTGATAGAACTGAAATTGCATTTTTATCATTAAATCTAAGAGCAGGACTCAATCCTTTAAGCAAAATTCTGCACTACTTCTCTGTGCCAAAGCAGGATCCTACCTTTCATTTCTTTAAATCCCCAGTGAAGTTCCTCATTGGCTATTCAACACCAAAAAGGTATTTAATAACAGTTAACATGCATTCTTACTTATTGGAAGAATGTAAGTCTTTTATCTTGTTAATCAAATTTCTATAACAGTAAGAGAAAAGAAGATGACATTTGCTAACAGATAAATCAACCACCAACTCCCCAAAAGAGCACCAGAAGAACCTCTTAATCAAGCAAATATAATTGTCTTAAATTTGTGCGTTGAGGGAGAATGTCACCTCAACAGAAACTTTTTAGTGTCTCAAAAATTAGTGTTTGGTATTAACAGGCTGGCATAATTACAAGACATGATGCAAAATAAAAATGTGGGGCTTCTATTAATAATGTTATTAGGAATGTCAAGATGGCAGTAGAAGGACACTAAACCAAGTAGTGCCCTTCCATGACATGGATCACTTGCATTATGAAGCCAGTATATTAATAGGGTTTTAGTGCCTGAACTGAGGGCTTTTAAGGTAATATGTACAAAGTGGAGAACTGCTTGAGGTTAGGCAGAATTTATATCATGATAGTTTTGTATTGGCGGACACAGTGAAATGAGGAGCTTAAAAAGTCTTTAATGAGCAATTAGTTAGTGTTCATAAGTAAGTTGTTGGAGAAGCGGCTGCAAAGCCGAGCGGAGGAGGCAGGAATCCGAGCGCGAGCAGTTGTTGGGTGGGCACCATGGCTGGGATCACCACCATCGAGGCGGTGAAGCGCAAGATCCAGGTTCTACAGCAGCAGGCCGATGATGTGGAAGAGAGAGCCCAGCGCCTCCAGCGGGAAGTGGAGGGAGAAAGGCGGGCCCGTGAACAGGCTGAGGCTGAAGTGGCCTCCTTGAATCCTCGGATCCAGCTGGTTGAAGAGGAGCTGGACCGCGCTCAGGAGCGCCTGGCTACTGCCCTGCAAAAGCTGGAGGAGGCAGAGAAAGCCGCTGATGAGAGTGAGAGAGGTATGAAGGTTATTGAAAACCGAGCTTTAAAAGATGAAGAAAAGATGGAACTCCAGGAAATCCAGCTCAAAGAAGCTAAGCACATTGCAGAAGAGGCAGATCGGAAATACGAGGAGGTGGCTCGTAAGTTGGTGATTATTGAAGGGGACTTGGAACGCACTGAGGAACGAGCTGAGCTGGCAGAGTCCCGTTGCCGAGAGATGGATGAGCAGATCAGACTGATGGACCAGAACCTGAAGTGTCTGCGTGCTGCTGAAGAAAAGTACTCTCAAAAAGAAGACAAATATGAAGAAGAGATAAAGATTCTTACTGATAAACTCAAGGAGGCAGAGACCCGTGCTGAGTTTGCTGAGAGATGGGTAGCCAAGCTGGAAAAGACAATTGATGATTTGGAAGATAAACCGAAATGCACCAAAGAGGAGCACCTCTGTACACAAAGAATGCTGGACCAGACTCTGCTTGACCTGAATGAGATGCAGAGCACCCCAGTCCTGCCCTGCTGCTGCTCCTCCCTTTGACCCCGACTCCGCCTGAGGCCAGCCTGCCCGAAGCTGACCTTTAAACTGAGGGCTGATCTTTAACTGGAAGGCTGCTTTCTCCTCTCGCTGTACACCCACCTACCCACCCACCCCTGGCCCTGTGTCTTTTTCACCAAACTGTCTCTGCCTCTCCCAGAGATTGCAGCTGGGCTAGGGGGCTGAGCACCTTTGGGAACAACATTTAAGGGAATGTGATCACAATGCAAGTGTCTTTAAAAGCATGTTGTGATGTATACATTTTGTAATTATCCCCCTTTTTTGTTGTTGTAGCAGCCATTTGTAAAACATTCCAAATAATTCCACAGCTCTGAAGCTGCAATCTAATCCCTTTCTCACTTTTGGAAGGTAGTTTTTCAGCTTAATACATATTGCCCACTCCAGAGAGGAGGGAAAGAGGGATGGACCTGCCTCACTGACAGCCAAACATAACCCAGGGGAAAATTCATTGATTGCTCTATACAAAAAGCACCAGCCAAACTGGAAAAGTGATCCCAGGAGTTAGCCCCCACCAAAAAAAAAAAAAAAAAAAAAAAAAAAAAGTGCTGTTCAGGTTTTCGGCTTTTAAGTTAACTTAGGGCAAGTTTATTATTATTAATTTTTTTTAATTTTTCTCATCAGAAGTGACCAAATTAATATGTTGAGACCTCTGTTTGAGACCAAATCTTTGTCCCGTCCTTTCTCTACTCCCTTCTCAACAGCTCACAGAATGGATCATGTCCCCTTATGTTGGGGTGACCAGTGATTTACTCTCCTGCCTCCTTTTAAGAAAGGAAAGAAAAGAAAATTATGTTTTTGCCACTAATTTAGCCATATGAAGCATCTCATCACCCTTTTCTGGTTCTGAAGCTGCTGTCTCTAAAAAGTGCCATCTCATGCTTTGGATCAGTCAGTGCTGGAGAAATCTTGAATAGGTTATGGACAAAACTTATAAAAATTTTATATTATTTTGAAACTTTGCTTCTTTGGGGTCGGGAAACATTGGCCACCTCACCTGGCTGTGAGTGCTCTCTACAGCCTGGGTGGCAGTGTGCTGATCTTGTACAATTCCTTTCCCCACCCAGTTCCCCCTTTTTGGTGAGGTTTCTGTGAGGTCTGTTAGGTGTGCATCCTTCAGCTTATTGGCTTAAAATGTACTCTCCTTTGGTGTGGTCTCTTTTGGGGACCAATTGGGAGAAAGAGAAACCAATAATGCAACTGTTTTGATACTGAAAATTGACAAGTTTCTTTTTGAAATAAAGAACCAGTCCCTCCAAAAAAAAAATAATAATAATAAGTAAGTTGTTAACGTTGACACAAAATCATAACTTTCAGGATCACAATTACCTGGAGAAAATGCCTAATTTATTTTTGCTTGTTCTCAATATTATTTAACATATGAAAAGGAAGTTATGCCTGGTCACAGAATTATTAACACAAGGACAGAAATTCATATTGTTTATAGTTCTCAGGTGTGTTAGACACTTCTTCATTCACTCAAAACTGTTCATTATAATAAAGTTTAGTCCCAGAACTCTTTAATGCAGGGAAATAAGTTTGTTTCCAGTATTGTTTATCTCAGGAAGAGGAAATCATGTTAGTTTTAGTTCTTGTAATGGTTAATTTCATGGGTCAAATTGGATAGATTATGGTGTCCACTTGTTTGGTCAAAGAAGCGTGGGCCTCATTGTTATTGTGAGGGTATTTCATGGATTTAAATCATTAGTCAGTTGATTGCAACGATGCCTGATTGCATCTACAATCAACAAAGGAGACTGCCTTCAACAATGAGAGAAGTCTCATCCAATCAGTTGAAGTACCTAAAGAGAGAACTGATGATTTCAGCAATCAGAGAGAAGAATTTCTCTCTCTACTTCCAACCAGCTTCTCCTTGTGAATTTCAACATCATCATCTGGGTCCCAACTTGTGACCTGCCTTACAGAATTTGTACTTGCTAATCCCAACTGTCATGTGAGCCAATTCGTATAATAAATCTCTTAATATTTACATATATATAAATACTGTTGGATCTGTTTCTCTGGAAGACCCAGACTAATACTGTTTTCAAGACCCCTTCCCACTTTTCAGTCTAAGCTAAATTATAGGATAGATAATTATTGACTCGGGACATGATTAATACAGATATCCACCACTATTTGATGTGTCATGGTTGTGAGTATCATTCATGAAAATGGTAGTTTTTCCCCACTCTAGAACTGTCAGATTTTCATGTTTGTTTGGTTGGTGAAGCTTTTGTTGGAAAATCATCTGTGCAGCAGAATTTAGGCCCTGAAGGTTAGACATTTGGGGGCTGCAACATAGTCAAGTCCTTAAAAAAAAAGAAAAAAAAAAAAAGAAAAGAAAAAAAAAAAGGATATTGACCAGAGTTTATAGACCATTTCTAAGCTAGGAGCCAAATGTACCTATATTGAACAAAGAAACAAAAATATCTGAAGTCAATATTTTTGTAAAAGGTTCCCAATAAACCCATCCTTCTATATTCACAGCCTTGGTAACCCAATTTACTCCCTTTGAGTAAATTGCTTCTATTTAATAGATATGTCAACCCTCAGGGAATGTCACAACACGATTAGATTATAAGAAATTCTACATTTCCTTTTTCAGACTAATTTTCTCTCTTGCTGACATTGATGAAGCAATCTGCCATGTTGTAAGCTAATAATGCTTATTGCTTTAAGCCATTAAATTTGTGTTAATGTATAAAATGGCAATAGATAACTAATACAAAAGCCCATCTCCAATCCAAACAACACACAGAACTCAATATGGTGGTATTATCCAAACTCTCCACTTAATTTTTTCTTGATCTTTTTTTAAAATGGTAAAAATATGAGAGTTCTGCAAGGGATGACCATATAGCATTCTTCCCCTACTACATCTCATGTCCCACCACAATATGACTATATAATATGCCAGTGGATCTATTCTGTACTAAAATCTGTACAATTTCATGAACTTTTTATTCAATGTATTCCAAGGCCTTAATTACATTGTCTAGTTCTCTTGACACTAATACTAAAGAAGAGTCTTGGGGACAGAAGAAAGTAATTGAATGTTTCCTTTTGGAACTAGAGCTTTTCTTTTTCTTTTATTTTTTAAAGATTTATTTATTTATTCCTCCCCCCACCCCCGCCATTGTTTGTGCACTTGTATTCCTCCCCTCCCTTCCTCTGTTGTTTTTTGTTCTTGCCACTGTGTAGGACAGTTTGGCGGTGAGGTGGAGCCGGTGGCCACTGGACACTTTCCTTTCGGGGCAGGGAGGGGAAGGGCAGTTGAAAAACAGGGGCTTTTTCGGGACTTGGGGGTTGTCCTGAGTGGCATTGCGGCGACAGATGTAGACCATTTTACATCAGCATATACCATGCAGAACTGTGTGGGAGAGAGTGTGGTCTACGATATGAACTGTCGTCTATGCTTGGTGGCAAGGCCCCAGGATGTGTATATCCATTACGGGTGATGTGCCACATTGATGAAGGATGTTTGTGTGGGATGTTATGGGAGGTGTGGGATGTGGGGAACATGGGAATCCCTGTAATTTCTGTGTAATATCTAGGTAATCTAAGCACCTTTTAAAATATATATATATATATATATATATTTATAAATAACATTTATGTAAGCAAATGCACATATATGCATATATATTTATATATCATTTTACAAATATTGGTATGTATTGTGAAAAATTTGATATTTATCCATAATAAAAAGATAAAAAAATAAAATAAAATAAAAATTTAAAAAAAGATTTATTTATTTATTCCCCCCACACACATTGTTTGTGCACTTGTATTCCTCCCCTCCCCTCCTCCGTTGTTTTTCGTTCTTGCTCTCTGCTCTCTGTGTCCATTTGCTGTGTGTTCTTCCATGTCTGCTTGTCTTCTCTTTAGGGGGCACCAAGAAACGATTCTGGCACCCTCCGTTGTGGGAGAGATGCACTCAATCTCCTATGACACCTCAGCTCCCTGGTCTGTTGCATCTCTCATTGTCTCTCCTCTGTGTATTTTCTTGTTGTGTCATCTTGCTGCGCCAGCTCTCCATTCCAGCCAGCACCCTGTACGGGCCAGCCCCCCTGCGGATGCCAGCACTCCTGCATGGGTCAGCATACTGCATGGGCCAGCTTGCCTTCACCAGGAGGCCCCAGAAATTGAACCCTGGATCTCCCATATGGTAGACAGAAACCCAATTGCTTGAGCCACATCTGCTTCCCAAGCTTTTTTTAACAACAACAACAACAGACAACATTTGAGGCTTATTTTTTCCTCCTTTAAATTAATTTATTTACTTTTTTTTCTGAGAAGAATCATTAAATTTGTGGACAAGCAGGTATGTTAGTTTCAGTTCTCAGGTATGTGGATCTCTTCCTCCTTCACTCAAAAGTATGCCTTTTAAAGCTGGACATTTTAGATTTTCTTCTGAGTTGCACTTATTTTTTCCCAAAGTGAAATGATCAAAATCCTACAGATTTTGAAATTCTCCTTATCTAGTTTCCTGATAGAATAGTATAAGAGCCTGTGCATGGAAAAAGCTAGCAAAGTATCTGGAGATGAGATGTGTGTGTATGGGGAGAGGGGGGAGGCATTTCCTTTGCTTTACATATCCTATCCTGATTTAATTCTTACTATTTGAAATATATTACTCACTATTATGCTTAAAGACATTATTTAAACATATTTTGAGAATAGCTTGTAGGCATGTTTGTGGTGTGCTATTGTGTGTGAGTGTGTGTATTTATAGGGGTGGACAGAAGGTGATTTTCAGTACTTTGCAAAGCAGGTTGCCATATATCTAAAAGGATGTACTTTTCTAATTCTCAAAAGGTGACATCTAAGTTGCTAGGGAACAGCTAGTCAGTTTTGTGCTAGTGCATGGCAAGAAGAATTTTGCTTGGAGGAAGAGATTATATTATCTACATTCACAAATGTCAGTTGTAAAAACTAAGCAGTCCTAATAAATCATTGTGGAGAGTAACTTATGTCTCTTTAATCATCTTCTATCTCTCTCTACATATATTATTTTCTTTCTACAAAGCCAGCACTCACATTTTAGAAGCCAGTCCCATTCATTTCCATACTTCTAATGAGACATATTTGATTCATGTATTCATTCAGAAAATACTTTTTTGGTCCATGCTTCTGTGGAATTACATGTTGCTTACTTAGTGAAAACAAACTGTTTGCATACTGAAATTCAATAAATTCTCCTTAAGGGTTTATCATATATAGTGAAGATAAGAGAAGGAATTTCTGAAATTGAGCTAGGATTATTTTTCATTTACTCAGCTACCTGACTAGTTTAGCTGCTTTGCATAAATGATAAATGATTTGTAAAGGAGAATTAGAATAGTGTTGAAAATTCCTTGACCTGAAATTCCTTAGTGGAATAAACTTGCATATTGGTTAAATGGCACCATTGTTTTTAAAATATCTTATTCTGTATAAAATAAATTATATCAATAACTTCTTCTTTATTATATGTAGAAATATTAAAATAGGATAGCATCCCAAACATAAGGTTTATACACAGTTAAAGGCATCAGACTTTTAACTTTGGTTCAATTTAAGGTTCAATAATTAGAAGACTGGTAGGTATTACAAAGAATATTGGAATTGTATACAAGACCAAAAGCAAAGAAGAGCATGCATATTTAGGGATTTTCTTCTTTTGAATATTTAAACCCCTGCATATTGAGTGGAGAACTTTCTTTTTCTCTTCATGATTCATTTACACATAAATCTTTGTAAGTTGTTACATGTAGAAGATAACAGAATGCCTGAAATGAGAAAAAATAGCTCCTCCAAAATGAGATGTGTTCAATAAGAATGCAATCAATCACAGCGTGGCTAGGCCGGGAAAATAGTTTCAAAATGTTATAGAAAAAAAGTGCAAGAAATAGATAGGACTAGTCAACATTTTGCTATTTTACATCAAGGTGTTAGGCCATGCTTATATGTCTCTAGGCATAATGAGGTGGAGACTTCTGGTTGACTGAGATGGTGGTATAAGATTCTCCAGGATGCTATTCCCCCAAAGAATCTTTGAAAACCTAGGGGGGCGGGAAGGTAAACCATATCCCTTAAAACTCCAGATCAAAACTCCTAATTAAGAAAACCCAGCTTTAAAAATGGTTGGATTAGTGAAGATGGAGGATTAGAGAGATGCAGGACTCACTTCACTCCTAGAAAAAAAAGCTAGAGGACAGGCAGAAATAGTATGGAAAAATATTCTAAGGCTTAGAATACCAGGGGAAGGTTAGATATCACCCAGAAGTGAGAGGGGCAAAGAAAAAGAATCTAGAGAGGAAAAAGCCTGTGAGTAAAAGCTGCAGCTGCAGCTGCTAGCAACCATCTTCCCATCCTCAGAGGAGACAGCTTTGAGTCCTCTGGCCTATGGTTGGTAGCTATGGACAGAGGGTCCCACAGCAGTGTACTTCCCCAGGAAATGGGAGAGAAAGAGATGCAACCTAAGACTGATTCAGCTTTTGGCCAACAAATTCCAGGCTAGGCAGAGCCTTACCATTGTTGGCCCTAGGAGCTGGCAGGGGTCTAAAGAGAGCCAACCCTCTCAAACACCCTCCCTACTAACAAGAACTGGTTTTTTGAAGGCAGAGAGGGCAGTGGAATATTTTCTAACAGGGAAAAGGGTGGGGACTGCTGGTAAAGGGAGGAGAATAGCTTCTGAGAAAGTTGGATTTGTGAGGCTCTGAGTAGCCCTGAGGCAGAATCTTCTGTCACCATGTTCCATTTACAGAAAATACATTCAAACCAGGGTTTGAGCTGAGAGGTCTGCAAGAGCATCATCAACTGCCAGACTAAGAAAGTGAATGCAAGGAAAATATTAAAAAGAGGCTTTTTAAGGCCTCTACAGCCTCCTTCCCCAAATCCCTTGAAAGTGGGTCTGAAGCGCCATTATTGGGTCCGTGGCCCAGATTCAAGCAACTAAATTGGGCAATCCTAAACATCTAGAAGAGCTTGAACTAATAATGAAAGGATAGCAGTAACATGGAGCCTCCCATGACTAAAGCCCTAAACAACAGAGAGAAATTGAGTATCAGAGTACCTGATAATTAGAAACCTAGACATCAGGAAAAAATTACAAGCTGTACTAAGAAAGAGGAAGATATGGTTCAAGCAAAATAATATCTCAAAGCCCCAGATGAGACACAGATGAGCCAACTAATCAATGAGGTTCATACAAATCTTCTAAATCAAATCAATGAGTTGAAAGACAATATGGCTAAAGAGAAAAGGGACATCAAGAAGACACTGGGTGAGCACAAAGAAGAATTTGAAAAGCTGATTACAAAAATAACCGATTATGGGACTGAAATAAATAATAGGTACAATTAAAAACATGTCTACAAGAGGCATACTATAATAGATTCAAAATCACCGAAGAAAGAATAAGTGATGTAGAAGACAGAACAGCTGAAATTGAAAAGAACAGAGAAAGAAAATAATGGGGAAAAATTGATTAGGGGCTCAGGGAGTTGAATGATAATGTGAAGCACAGCAATATATATGCCATAGGAGTTGCAGGAGAAGAGGAGGGAAAAGGAGCAGAAAGAGTATTTGAGAAAATAAGGCTGAAAATTTTCCAACTCTCATGAAAAAAAATGAAATTACATGTCCAAGATGTGCAGTGTACTCCAATGAGAATAAACCTGAATAGACCTACTCCAAGACACATACTATTCAGAATGTCAAATGCCAAAGATAAAGATAAAATTCTGAAAGCAGCAAGGTTGAAGCAAACCATCACATACAAGGGATGCCCAGTAAGACTTAGTGTGGGTTTCTCATCAGAAAACATAGAAGCAAGAAGACAGTGGTATGATATAACTAGGATACGGAAAAAGAAATATTGCCAGCCGAGAATTCTTTATCCAGGAAAATTGTTCTTCAAATATGAAAGTGAATTTAAAATTTTCACAAGTAATCAGAAACTAAGAAAGTTCATAAAAAGGAATATGGTTTTGCAGGAATCACTAAAGGAAGCCCTAGCCCACAAAAGGAAAAAACATGAGAGGAAGACTTGGAGGAAAGTGTAGAAAGGAAGACTATCAGAAAGGATAACCAAAAGAGTAAAATGACAGCTGAAAATAAGATATTACATATGAAAGCCAAAAATAAAATGGTGAAAGTAAATAATGCATTTACAGTAATTTAGTTGAATTTGAATGGGTTTAACTCCCCAATCAAAATATATATAGGCTAACAGAATGAATTAAAAAATAAAACAAACAAACAAAAACATGAGCTGTGTACAAGGGACTCATCTTAGACCCAGGGATACAAATTGGCTGAAAGGGAAAGGGAAAATGATATTCAATGCAAACAGTAACCAAAAAAGATCAGGGATAGCTATATTAATATCTGACAAAACAGGCTTTAAATGCAAAAAAATTATAAGATATACAGAAGGCCATTATATATTAATAAAAGGGAAAATCTACCAGGAAGAAGTAACCTTCATGAATATCTATGCACCTAACCAGGGTACTCCAAATTACATGAGGTAAACTCTGGCAAAATTGAAGGTAGAAATGGATATCTCTACAATAAAAGTTGGAGACTTCAACAATCCACTCATATCAATAAAACAACTAGACAGAAGATCAACAAGGAGACAGAGAACTTGAACATTATGATAAATAAGCTAGACCTAACAGACATATTCAGAATGTTGCATGCCAAATCAGTGGGTTATACGTTCTTCTCAAGTGCTCATGGATCTTTTTCCAGAATAGATCAAATGTTGGTTAACAAAGTATTTTCTCCACGATTGTTTCATAAACCTACAATTTCTCTAATAAATAAATCACACCATTAAAAAACACAAAAAATGAAGTAGATATTTGATTACTTTTCACCTTAGTTGTATCTTCCTTAATAAACATTACCCACATTATTGCAGTTGGACAAATATAGTCATTATATACTGAAATAAACTTTTATCTTTTATCTTTAGCTAAACCATGATGTGTACAAACATGGAATACTTCATGTATCTCTGATCTCTAAACCACCCAATGATATACTAGAAATGGAGAGATTGGGGTAATAAAATCATTGAGGAATTGCACTATCTTCTTATGAAAATAATTTTCTAACTTCTCCATTATTTGGTAGATATGGCCAAAATTGAAATTGCTTGACTATTAGGGAAATATAAATTCTTTCTCTAAATTTAATAATATGGGAATAGGAAGTTTAGTGGTACATTTTGATGTTTATAAAGTACAAAGACATTGAGAGAGGGTTTTGGATAAGTAAGATGTAGGAACAATTCAATCCAATTTTCTACCTTCCACTAATATTCCCATGAGATTCTTGTCAAAATATATGCCATAAATACAAGTCCAATGATTACCCAAGTCTTTTACTTAAACTCTAAATCAGCTGGTGCTTTTGAATTCTAAACAAATCTAAGTTGTGCAAAAAAATGTATAGGTAGAGGCTTGTGGAGAGGATTCTATTTCCCTTTCCTCCGTGGCTCACTCCTGCTACCATTTAGATTTGCAAGAAGGCTGACAAGTAGTGAAGAAATCATTTCCTCTCAAATGAGTAGAGGCTGCTACCAGGTGAGAGAAGTGGGAAAACAACAACAACAAGAACAACAAAATAAAACAAACCTAGAGAATAAAGACTAAGACAGAAAATGAAAGCAAGAGTTAGAAAGTAAAGAGTTAGAAAGTATTCCTATCCTGAAGTTGAATCAGATCCTCACTCTTACATCCGGGTGGACCATATGGAGGAGAGCAGGTCAAAACACAGTACTTCCCATGTGGGCTCTTAACTAACCCCCTTTGCTGTATGTGGTGAAAGATTCAGCCCCTGTGATCCAGCCTATTAAAATGTCCTTAGACTTGACCAATCCATTTCATGGAAAGAAGAATTGGTGAGCTACCTTCCAGCCAGTGGGTACAATGAAGATTGGTAATTTTATAATTTTATCCCATGTCAGCTACTGACCTATGGCATCAAAACATCATGGCCATGATATAAGAAGGAATTTCATCCAATTGGATGTATATATATTGTTTTACTATTTTTTTCTCTCTATTTTTCCAGCTCTTTTGAACAACTCAAATATTAATTTGGAAATTTATTCTGTTTGTTACATATTTATTCTGTTTGTTCCTTCACAAAGAAGGAAGATCTTTCATATACAAGATTATCAAAGTTTCTTAGCTCAGGACCACTAACAAACAACAGAATACCTTATCTGATCTTTTATTTGAAAAGAAGCATCTTGTAAACTCCTGTCGTCATTATACTTAGGCTCATACAAAAGAAATACAAAAGTAAATGTAAGTTGCTTTCTACATTTTGTTATGTGGCATTCTTATATTGGAACTTATGTGAAACTTTTATTGAAAATATCTCACTCTGCTTAGTGTACTTTGATTTTTCACACAATTTTCTATAAAATACAATTTTTTTCACGTAAAATCATGTTTAAATGAGCCTTCTGCACAGAGAAGATATTATTTTCTTTGTTTAAGTGGCTTGGGCACACAGCATCAATTGGGCACCAGTCCATTAGACAAACAAACTGTCCGTGCTATATAGTATACGTGACAGACTTCACAAAGTGTGATAAATCAAATAACTTATTCCTGAAACAGAGGACTTGAAATGCCTGCAGATAGCACCAGGTCACATTAATTAAGGGGAAGCTAGCTCAGACCCAGAAGGGCAGAGCCTGGAGGTTTAGGACAACACTCAAAAGAATGCAAAGGAAATGTTCCAGGTAGGATACTTTAAGGTCTGTCAATATGTAGATTTGCTAATTAGATCAATGAAAATAGATCCAGCACCTTCTGTTACAAAGGGACTGTACACTGTGTTAAACAGTCAATATGCAAATATGCCAATTAGAGCCTCAAAAATAGTTAATAGGTGCATATGATACGGAAAAGCTGGGAAATAAGGAGTCTAAGGAGGCTTTATGTATTTATGTATTACCTAGGTTTATATATGATGCAGGATTTTCCCCCTTCATAATTGGTAAAATCTGTGGTGCTTGAAGAATGGGAGCTAACAGACCTCAAAGTCTGGTTCTCTTCCTTCCCAATAGGCTTCCCTAAATAATTTGCAAAGACACTATGTCAAAGCTATTTGCCTCCCTCGGTCATCAGAGTCTGGTGTGGGCTTTGCCAAGTTCGAAAATGGGATAAGGACTGGAAAAAAAGGAGCTTTACCTAGTTTTCTGTTCTCTGGTATCTAAGTGCTACATCTAAGAGAGTCTTGAAAGAACAGTTGCTTCCTACATCCATCTCCATGGCAATGACAATCTCTAAGGTAACCAGAAATCAAATAAAAATAGCCTTCCTAGGTTAACATTCTGTTAATCAGAAGTGACTTCAATAGAAAAATAACTTCTAGAGATAGTAAGTAGATTATAATAATTATGGCTTATACTATTTAAACAGTGGCACTCTTTCACCAGCTTGTTTTATTTTGCTGCCTAACCTACCCTAACCTGTCAATGAGCTCAAAATTACGCTCATCAGAAAGTCATTCTTTTCCTTTTATATATGAAGTCTCTCAAAATGCACATAAACCTTCCTTTTACTTGTTAGCATTATGTTGTCAGATAAATTACTAATAAAAATAATGTATTGGCACCTCTTAAAATATATGTATATATATATATATAAATAACATTTTTGTAAGCAAATACACATATATGCATATATATTCATATATCATTTTGCAAATGCTTGTATGTATTGTGAGAATTTTGATTTTTACCCATAATTAAAAAAAAATAATAATGTATTGAGACTAATTGAATCAGATTAATAAAAATTGAAATCAAGGATCAGGGACCAATATGAGATTGCCCATATAGATCCATGTTACTGGATATAAGAAGGTGACCCATGAGGTGCTAGAAGAACAGGATAAAGGCGAACTGCTGGATACACAGAGCAGTTCAGGTGGCAACATGAAGCTGGAGTTGCCTCAGGGATTTACCTAAGGAGAACTGGGATTTGAAAATGGATGAGCTAAGGGAAATATTTATATCAGGCCCTCATATGATAAAAACAGAAAGCTAAATATGAATCACCTAGCACATCGATTTTAATTAGCTTATATTGACATATAATTGTTCCACAAATAGAATGAAGTTTCTCTCTATGGCAAATGCATCTATTTCTTTTGCAAACACAAAATGACCATTTTCTTCTGACCTTTGAGTCTGATTCTGATAAATGCTACACTGGTTCCTTTGGTTGCCTGAAATAAAATGAATTATAAAATAGCTAAATTATTTTAAAGCAGAATTCTACAGCTTCAATTTTAGTGGAAGGGAAAGCAATTGGAAGGTAAGATTTTTAAAAGGCCTCCCCTTATTTCCTGGTGAAGGATTTTTATGGATAGTTGTATTTTCATCAAGTCGGAGAGAGAGATTAGAGCAAATTTGAAAAGGATTATATTATTAGTACTATTTATCTAGAGCAGAGTATGGGTTGCTCATCCCTCAGGCCATGAAATACTAATATGTTTTACTGTCATTTGCTTGGATGTAATTTCTATATACCCACCATTCCAAATGATGTTTTTTAAATCTAAATATAACCAAAAAAACATAAAAATAGATTCTATTTTAGAAATTTAGAACTTGGAAACCGGAGAGGAACTTGCCGTCTGGATATATGTGGCAGTATACTAAAGTGATGTGTTTAACAAAAGCTTTCATTTCAATCTGTTTCTACTCTTATGTGGTATTCAAAGAGACCATATTTTCCAGGCTTCATTTTCTCCAAGATCAAATCTCCTTAAATAATGGTTAGTGGTCGGATGTGTACTTACAACTTGCTAAGTGAATTACTGCTTTTATTTCTCTAAAGTCAAGCCATTTTTAAATAGGCTTTTAAATGAATTGGGCCTTCAGGGAGTTAGAGTATGAAAGTCGATCAAATGACTGGCTTACTCTGGGTTCCTTTGCTTCTATGTAGGGAGGAAACTTAGATGCTTAATGATACTCTCTATATTCATTAACACTTCCCTCTATAATTGTAAGCTGCCATACTGGATCTATCTGTATAGACTAATCCCTTTCTGGCTCTCTCTTATAAGCCAGCATTTCACTGGCTGATTTGATACTGTCAAAGTGTGGGTCAAGATTCAAGATGGCATAGTCAGAGCACTAAGTCTATTTAGACTCTGTCACAGATGAACATAGAGTATAGAGATGGGAGCTTTAAAGGGAATTATAGTGGTAAGGAATGAACCACACACATTCCACAAGATGAGTTCCACTTTGCTGCAGCTAAAGCAAAAAGGAGAAATATAGTATTTATTAGGGCTTTGAGATAAGTCATCAGTAAACCTCTCATACACTCTAGGTTGTGTGACTAAAATAACACTCAAATGCTATGTCACGGTATCAAAAGCTAACTTTAGTTCATTTGGTTTTGACTCATTGGCTTATGCATATGTTATTAGAAATCCAAAGAAAACCTTGTTATTTTAGTTAAAAATATTTATTATTCATTTCCCAACTTATTTACTTATTTCGCAGTTATTTGGGGGTGTTTTCTAAGTATCGTGAGCTTACTTGATACTGAGATGTAAAATTAATAAGATAGTTTTGTTTAACCTTCTATGAGGAACATAACACCTAGTATAAGAGATATGTGTGCATGTAATTTTTCTATATGTATATATGTAAGAATTGCAATGAAAAACGATACATGCTACTGTAGAGGTTTAATTATATCACTGAAAGAATTTTTCCTCTGCCTAGGGAAAACACCATCCAATAGAACTTTCTGTAGTGATAGAATTGTTATATACTTTACACTTTCCAGCATAGTAACCTTTGGCTTTGTATGGCTATGGAGCACTTGAACTGTGGCTAGTGTGACTGAGAGACTGGATTTTTAATTTAATTTAATTCAATTTTAATTAAAAATGAAATCGCCAATTGTAGTTAGTAGCTACTGTAAAGGGCAGCACAGGAATAGGCTATACATGATTTGTATGAAGGGTTCCCCAATCAGAAAATGATTTGGAAGGTTTGAGATACACTCCAAAAGAAGAACAGTGTTCTTTCATTTATACTGTTTATTCATTCAATCCTTATTTTAATAACTATGATAAGGTCAAACACTTGTTAAATTTTTACAGTGTATTAGTTCATTTCCTTTTTACAATTAACCTGTGGCCTAGGTATTGATATTATCCAATATAAATGAGAAAATGAGGCATGGAGAGAGGTTAATTAAGTCAAAACAAAGCTTACCATGATCAGAGTTTAGGGAGTGAGGATCTAAAGCCCATGTCTTAACTTCAGTGCCAGATTCTATGCCAGCCATGGAAGACACCAAGTCTTGTCACTTGAAGAGGCTACGCTACTGCCTTTTGAGTCCTGGGAAATTCAATTAATCCACTCAAGAGATACATGTTTCAAATTTCCTTATTTCAAACCCTATTTCAGGTTCTTGAGATATAAAGGTAAATAAAACACAGACTCAGCCCTCAAGGGTTTAGTTGTTTCAAATTAATGTTTACTACAATATTAGGAAGAAAAATTTAGCTCTCTGGGTTGTGGGGAGTATTCAGAGAAGGTGGTCACTGAACAGAACTGTAACAACAACTGTGCAGAGAATTGAGGAAGAAGAAATTCCTCACAAAATGAATCACTGAAAAAAAGGCAACAATGAATGAAAGTAGAGAGTAAGAGTTGGGATTGTAGTAGTAGGGAGAATGAATGGACACTTCTAAATGGATATCAATATTGTGGCTTTGAGAAATTTAGAGTTGGAGACCTGATGGTAAAATTAGGTCAAGTCATAGGAGTTTGTTGTTCTAGGGAGGAATACATCAAATCATTTTAAACAGAAGAGAGATATGAGGAAACTTATATTTTGGAAACCTAGAAGTCCCAGGATAAAGAATATAAGGCTTTTGCTTCATGATGAGGTATACAATAAAAAAGAGGGAAGTGGATGTGGCTCAACCAGTTGGGCACCTGCCTACCACATGGGAGGTTGTAGGTTCAGTCCCCATGACATCTAAAAAAAGAACAAGAAGACAACCCCAGTTGCAAAGAGCTAGAAACTGCCCCTGCTGTAGTGAGCAAATGCCACAGGCAGTCAGAACCCTGAAGCCCACAGGGAGCAGATGTGGGTTAGGTCACTGGGCATTCCCCTCTCATGTGAGAGGTCCCGAGTTCAGTTCCTGGTGCTTCCTGGAGAAAGGTAGCAAACAGTGAGCAAATAGAAGAGAGAACCATCTGGGGGAGGGGAGGATAAATATAAAGAAAAATTAAAGTAAATAAATAAATCTTAAAAAAAAAAAAAAAAGGGTCATGACCTTCAGTGGTTTAGTGTCAAATCCATACTCTTCTCTCATGCCCTGTTGTAGGGAGGTGTATGCTTAATTTTCTATCCACACTTATTCTCCGAGATGACGGGGAGATTACATAACCTTCTCCTGAAGGGTAGCATAAAATCCATGATATAGTAAATTCAAGGACATTATTAAGGATTATGTGATTACAGAGGATATAATATCTGTGCAAATATTAGAAATTTATATATTAAAAGCACAACAGATTTAGGTTAGTGTTGAATATTCACCTTTAGCAGCTTCAGTGCTAAACTGAAAGTGAATGTTTTTCAACATCTAAGAAAATAAAGTAGATAGTAGCCTCAATACTGTCCTGCCCAAATCTCTGCACAATAAAACAGTAGGAAAGAGCTTCCTCTATTAGGAATCAGATAACATTTGAAAAGTACAAGATGGTGGGGAATTTTGCTAAAGCATCAAATAATGTCTTCCCTCTTCCTGAAATGACCAAGAAAGAAGATTTCCAGGAAAGGCTTCCTTCTATTTTTTAGGTTTGAATTTGTCCTGTGGTGTCTTAAAGATCCAATCATGTCTTGGCTAGGATTTCTAATTGGGAGAGCACTTCAGGCTTCCACTTCTCTTTATTTGGTGACAACAGAACAAAACAAAGAAGCAGTAACAATAAAACTGTTGTGAGTCCATCCATATACTTAAGGACCTAGATGTATGAAATGTCCTTGTCTAGATGAAAGCTGTCCTGGAATATTAATGGCCACTAAAGTGTTAATAGAGTTATCCATTCTGCACGCATCAGTATTTTATTAGGGGACACTAATAAAACTAATGAACTTTATGTATGGCAAATCAACAGCTGGTTGTTGTGAAAGTATTCTACTGGGGTTGAGGGACATGATCTAAGATATCTATCTATCTGTCATCTATCTATCTATAGATGGCTGAATATATACATACACATATATATATTTATGCACACACAGGAATGCATATATATGTGTACATGTACAGTTATACATACACACACTATATATATATATGATATTTCAAGCCGTTACCCTTTTTTCTCCAAGAATTTTATGTTTATCCCTCCTGTGGATTAGATTCATCAAGCACTTGAGATATAACAAAATGGCTAATGCCATATCTCTCATTTCATGACAAAAACTCAGTTCTTTGTATAAGAAATCTTCAAGCACACTAAAATAATTCCTAGTTTCATAAGTGCTAGGTGAAATTACTGATCTGGGAGGATTTCCCACGGAGCTCCCATTGAGGGGAAATTTTTTTACCAATCTCTGAGAAAGATGGAAATTTAAGTGTATAGGCACTTGATATGCTCAAAATGATGTCCAGCAATTGTGCTTCCCCATAAAATGTAATTTGAAATTCATCAGATATCCTAAAGAGAAAAATAAGAATCAAACAAAGCTAAAATGAAAAAATCTAGTATAAAACTAACCGAAAAATAAGAGATGTTGGTTGTGGCTATTGGTAATAGTCTAACGTCTAGATATTTGTGTATAAGATTGTGTTTTTTTCATCAACATATTCAATAGGAAAATAAAACAAAATTAATATTGAAAATCTCAGATGACCTTACTAGCTGATGGATATATAAAGCTGATTCTGTCTCTCCAAAAGAGTGTATAGACGGGAGTGTCTGATATATTTGACCATGAAATTTTTTTTTCAAAGACTCTTTTAGAAATAAAGGTCTGACATAACAGTTTCAGGATGATAATCCCAGGGAACAAGGCACAAACACTGATTTACTTAAAACTAGCCTCAATGAAGCCTCTTCCTCCCATGGGCAGAACTAGGAACTAATGTCTCTAATCTACAGAAAAAATAATCAGTTATTTTACTTCCTCTCTTATATTACATTTGTTCTTTCATTTTAATGGCATTTAGGGAGGGATGAAAAGGCCTAGTCATTATCTTGAATTAACATCAAAACATTTGTGTAACTTGTCTTCCCCACTAGATAGTAATGACTTTAGGAGGAGGGTTTTGTCTAATTTTACCATGTCCTATTTTCAGCATGCAACAGAATGCCTGGTCTCACACCTTGTAGATCTCCTCATTTGGACTTGGACTTGGAGTATAAGTCAATCTTTCCATGGCTAACAATCCTGCATTATCTGCCCTGCCCCATTCACCACTCTAATCTGATAGTCCACCACCCAATCCCTCTCTACTTCCACTTCACCTCCACAATGGCCTCCCTGCTCTTCCTCAAATTTCCAGGCAGACTCCTGTCTTAGCACTTTTGAAATGGCTATTCTCTTGTCTGCAACAGTATTTCTTCAGATATTCAAAGGACTAATTCTCTCTCACCTCCTTCGGATGTTGCCTCAGTAGGTGATGTCCCTCTCTTCTTCTCTTCCCAGTACTTCTAATACTTATGCTCTGCTTTTCATCTTTCTATAGACTCATCACTTCTAACATATTATATAATTTACTTTTTTTTTTTATGTCAATTGCTTGTTGTTTGTCTCCCTAACAAGCACATAAACTCCACAAAGGCAGACATCTTTGTTTTGTTCACAAATATATCTCACATGTCTAGAAGAGTGCTTGACATGTAGTAGATATTCAATAAATATTTGTCTAAAGTAATTAATCAGTGAATTTACCTGTTGGCTGTCATAGGTTGAGAGTAGTGCTTTCTTCTTTGCTTTTGTAGAATTCTCCGAGAAGTCACATCTAGAGGCAGCAGAATGATATAGAAAAACTAAGGAATGGAAGTCAGGAAACCTCAATTCCAGTCCTATTTCTGCCAGTGGCATATATTCAGTTTCTCTGTGGGTTTTTCCCTGTGTGGTCCTTGACTCCATTATAAATGCAACAAAGTTAGAATTGGCATAATGGGCAATCTGACAGGATCACTCCATCTCTGGAGTGGGGCCAGATACAAGGGTGACTCTCCCTTGATTTATTGATTTAGGCCCCCCCTCTCCAACCCTCTATCACAGATACACATTAATATATTTGATTCCAAAGTTTCCTTCCAGTCCCTATCTCTCAAATTACATGAGAAAGAGTATAGGATTTCTTTAAGAAGTTGTAAATAACACTTGGATTTTATTTTCATTAGTAATATTTTAAAACAAAAAAGAGCTGATTAGATTATTTCCACCATCCTAATGGTAGGTTTACATTGCTATATGAAAGAATTCAAGTGATACAAAATTAGACAACTGAGAGAATCAGCAGTCCTGATCCAGCAAAAACAAAAAGTTAGAATAAAGTCACCCACCAAATGAATTGCAAGACTTTACTCTGTCATAGACTTCAGAGCCTGAAGAAATGAAATCTTTTACTGAAGACCTACTGCAGACTGGGTATGAGGCCCATCACAATCTCACAGGTGAAGAACCGAGGAAGGAGAAAACTACTAAAGCCTTGAGGGTAACGATTAAAGAGTAGGTGAGTGAAAAACAGCTGGAAAAAAAAGACTGATCAAAGTCCACAGTTGGCAGTATTTTTATATCAATAATAGAGGCACTAGGGATTTAAATGGAGAGAACAAGTATGATAAAACATAATAGATACAAATAGGAAGGCCTAAGTGTGTATTTAATCTCAACACCACCACTTAGAAAAAGGTAAGGACTCTTAACACCTAAGAAATATCTGAATGTCATAATAGGAAACAGTTTGTGTGTCACTGTATCTGCTGTTTTCTTAGCAGCCATTATGCAATCATAATTAAGTATAATTTCACTGAAATTCAGAGTTGAGGAGCTTCAAAAACCAACCTTGAATAAGCAGTGTGTAAGATCCACATTACAAAGTTAAATGATTGAATAGCAATGAAATGGGAGGGGAAAAATGTATATACAAGAGAAAATATGAGTCATATATTTACTATACGAATACCTTTTGAGCTCTATTGGTCTTGTGTTTAAAGAAAATTCTGTTGCATAGCAGAAGAATACTTTTTGATATGTTTATTACTTTTCTGTTTTTATTGCTTTTTAATTGTTTCTTGGTTTTGTGCTCTGTCATATATAAGTTTATGAGCAACATGGTTTAAAAAACTGAGATTTGTTTGGTACTTTCATCCTTTTTTATCAGTCCTTTACCCCATTTTGGTATGTCATTATCTACTATTCCCTTGTCATGTGCTCTAAAAGGGATACATAATATCATAAATCCCCAAGAGCATGCAACTTGAGTTTAAAAATCAACTCTCCTACACTATTTGACCTTGATAAATTTTAAAAAATCCCTAGGAACTCCGCTTTCCAATTCAATTTTCATTTATGTGTTATGGACATAGTGCTGCGTTCCAAAAAGGCAAGATTAGAAAGAATTTCTTCTATTGACTTCTTCAAGTCTTAGAAAAAACAAGAAGCAAGTCAGATCCTTGGAAATGGCTCTTTTATGTTGTGATTATCCACTTTTCCTAGAAAAACTCAACAAACTCTTGATGAACATGGACAAAAATTTCTCAAAAAGCCATCAATTTACCCCAAATTTCATCAGTAGCATAATATATTTAAAAGTTCCTTTATCTTTCCTGTTCTTCCTGTAAAAATACATCTTAGTTTCAGAAAAGATAAACCTATAAGCACCAAAGAAAATAGGCTTCTTTCGAGGATGAAGGCACAACTTCTTTGGAACTGAGAGATACCCCCCCTTAAAAAAAATTTTATTGATACATATTAATAAAGCATACAATCCATCCAAAGTGTACAAACAATGGTATTTAGTATAATCACATAGTTGCACATTCATCACTTCAATCATTTTTAGAGCATTTTTATTATACCAGTAATAATAATGATAATAATAATAATGAAAAAACAAACAAAAAAACCTCTATCCCTTAATAATCACTACTCAATCTCTCTATACTTCCCCTGCCATACATAGCTGCTATTCTCTTTCCGTCTTTCTAATTTATTTGTATTCATATTTTGTATATATGGAGTCAAACAATATGTAGTACCTTTTGTCTAGATTCTTTCATTTAGTATATTTCCTTTTTTACCCTTAATGGAAGATTATTAATATATTACTAAACACTACTGTCTAGATTTTGCTTTGTTTATAATTTTGTGTGATATTAACATCTTATAATATTAATGTACATTTGTTCAGTTTCAAAGTAAAACAGTCTTATATATGCAATATTACCCATACTCATATTTCACATGAGGTTTTGTTATGTTAAAAAGTCTCATGTTACATTTTTTAGCCTTCCTTCTAGTAATATACATGACCTTAGACTTTCCCTTTCAACCACTTTCATATGTTAGCACTTCTAGACTATGATACCCCTTTTTAATGACTTTTCCAAAATAGGAACCCAAATCACTTTCAGTAATTTTTAAAAGGTTGAATTCAAGAAAAAATACTGTCTTTCTATTTTTAATTTTTCATGGTTGCATTTATGAAACTACGTAAGAGGTGATTGACTGTCATATTTTTCATTTGGTATGTGAAATACATAGTTCAAAGCTCACAATTGAATTCATGTGTCCTATCAACAAAAACTCCAAGTTTATCTGATCTAGAAACCTAAATCATGGCAACATTGGAAATAGACTCATTCAAAGAGAGCTTTCATCAATCTGCAGAATGCTCATATGAATTAATACCCTTTGACATTCATTTCTAAGAACATTTGTTTGCTTTTTTTTTTCCAACTGACACCACAGTTTCACCAGTTTACACTCCACACCATTTCTAAGTATCAAAAACAAAAACAAAAACAAAAACACTCGCTTTACCTCTTCTATAACACTGAGTAGTAGATCAATAATCATCTGAACTGACCATGTGTGAACATGGAAATTCCTGGTGTATGCAGAATGCTTTTGGATTTGCCAACCCTCATGAATATTTCTATGAAAGCTACTGTGTGTGATTTCTCCTCTGATATTGTACCTATTTGTGGTCTTTCTATTGCCAGTGTCTTGGCACTGGAAGATGCACCCTGCCTCATTTCCAGTCATCTGGTTGAATCCTGCACTACCATTTGGATAATCTCAATTTCTAGATCTCAAAGATATCATTCCTTATTTACTTGCTGTTGAATTCATTTACAGAAATGCACTTCAATACTGCTCCAAGAATCAATCGGACAATTTCTTGAATTACAAATATATAAATTAAATATATTGTGTTTCTCTTAAGACTTTGTTTCAGATTTTTGGCTCCTTACCTAGAGATCTGCTCTAACTCCAATCCCTACTCCATGAGTATTCTTACTGCTCTTCCTGAGCTATATCCTTCTGAGATTTCTTTAAGCATTGTTCCAAAGGTAGGAGGGCATGATTCTCATTTGGAAAGGTGCCAGCTACTAATAACTTGGATTGAGGATATCACAAAATCTTTTCTCATTGGAGGCAAATCTTTTTTTTAAATTTCTTCTACATTTTATATCATGGGCATTGGGTAGAGTGTAGGAAATGTAACCTATTAAGTTTGGTATGAATATTATATCAATGATTTTGGACCATGGGGAATAGTAGAGCACAGTGATGGCATGTGTAGCCTCTAGCACAAAGTTAACTAAGTTTAAATCCTGGGTACTTTTCCTTACTGGTTCATATGCCATAAATTAAATGAGATAGAAAAACAGTGCCTGGGACACAGACTTGCATTACTCAAGGGATAGTTAGACATTCTCATAATTTCTCATGAAATTTACCATAAACCTACTTTGGAGGATCCAAGTTCAAACATAGTTTAACATCAGTGATTGACCAAGGATCATCAACCAGAGAAGAATCTTTAAAAATGGGCCTGAATCTGACCAAAACTTTTGATTCAACTTTCAATTTACAGGAAATATGGACAAGATAAATACATGTCAAAGGCCACCGTGGGGATATATTCATTGAAATCTAGTTGCAAAAATTACTTACAGGGCAAATAATCTAGTTACCTTAAAAAATTACAAGAGAAAAATGAAAGGGAGAAAGAAATGTACAGCTGAGACTAAAACAAATGTCAAAATAGTGAAGAAGACTCATGCAAAAATGCTATGTCTTGCAACAAAGTAGTAATAATATCACTAAAAAACAGAATGAGAAAGGAGTGGACAAGATTGAGTTAGAGTAAATTCATAGTACAGGAAACACATAGGGGTTAAAGGATACCTGCTTGTTCTCTTTTCCTCCTCTCTTTTTATAGTTTCCCCCTTTCTCCTCTCCTCCCTCCTATCCTTTCCCCTATTTTTTTCTTCTAATTTCCTTCTTGTTTTCTGTTTTCCTTCCTTTTATAAAATCCACATTATGGTCATGTTTACTTTTACAAAGAGCAGGAATTATTTTATGTAAAAAAATAAAATAAAATAAATTTTCATATCTTCTGTTAAACTGTAGTTCTAGAAAAACCCACTATAGCTTAAATATTAAATCATCGTATTATACCTTATAATGTTAGAAAAATTCAGTTTAACTCTTGCTCACATGTCAGGAGGCATGCAGAGCTACAGATTTAAATTAGCCAGATTTAACTCCAACAAAAATGTATAATTGTGTACTTCCTCCACTCATTATCTTTACTTGCATCCATCATTATCTGTACCTTAACATCTGTACCACCTCTCAACCTTATCACCCTAAGATTGCCCAACCCTAGGTAACATGCATATTTTAAGATTAACTGAGAAAGCAAAAGCTAATTTTTCCAGACCCTTCTTAGAAATGTCACCCTAATGATTAACTTTCTTTATTTCAACCTGTATAAAGAGAAAAACCCTTAACAGGGAAGCTGATTTGAGATTGTGTATTTCCAATCTCCCAGTGGTGAATAAAGCCTCTTTTCCTTCCTAGCCTAGTTCAGTGTGTCTGTCTAATTGCTGTGCTGAGCAAATGAACCCAGCCAAGGACTGTCCCTGCCCCTCTACAAAACTCTGGCCATTCTTTAAAATCAATGTAGAACTAAAACATACAGAGGAATATGCCAGATTCAGTACTAGACTATTATACAATCTTTGCCAGCTTTTGAATTTGTTTTTTACCAACTTTCCAATCTAGAGCAAAACTTAAAGATGGCTAAACCTACTAAAGAGCAATGATCAAATTTGATTTTTTGTGTCTACTATTTCAAATAGATAATTTGACTGACAGCTATGCCATTTCAAAGCCCAAAATAAAAAGTTTTCATAAAAATATGCTCAAATTGTGGATCAGATCAGCATCATTGCTTAAAATTAAGAGAAGCAATTTAACAACTAGAGTTATTTTACTGACATGACATTAAACAATGAATGTGCTCTGGCTTTGTTTTTTCCATTTTTATTTTATTTTTTGCCCATCCTTAAATTTATCAAGTGAATAAATAAATTAACCTTACCAGTTGTTTGGCATAAGTTCTAGCGTTTGAACAGAGATTCAAAATACTCAATTGAACATGAAATATTCAAGAACATAGTAATCTGCCTAGTCTGACTTTCCTTTCACACCTGAATAAATCTTTGCAGTTTGGGCACAAATACATTTCAAGTAATTTTCATTAACGCAAGTCTATGCAATATCAGCTCTAGGAAACGTTCTTTGAATTTAAATATTACTTCAAAAGTACTATGAATTTGAAAGAACATCACCAAGGAGAAAGCAAAAAATTAAAAATTAAAAAAATTAAAAAGCATCTTGCTCTCTTCAGGCTTCCTGCTTGGCCTACATTCCTTCATTTTAAATTATTTTCTTATGCTTTTTTGCCCTCTGCTGTAAAAATCTATAGTCTGATTCCCAAATGGGTTTCAAATGCTAACTATGGGAGTATTGCAGGATTTTTAAAATTAAACACTTTCTAAAGATCCTTGCTCATTCTATGGTAGCATTTGACTTCCTAATATTTAGAATGAGAAAAGGGATTTATTTTCTACTAAAGTCATCCATCTCTCCTTCATATGAAAAACAAGGAAAGGAATTTTTTTCAGCATGGCTTTTATTTCTGCTTTGATACAGATAAGCTTTTCTTTTCTTTTCTTTTTCTTTTTCTTTTCTTTCTTTCTTTTTTTTTTTCCCCCCCACAGGGAAAAGCAGAGAGCTACCTTTTCATTTAAGTTCTTTAACTAACTGTGACTCTCAGTTCCATTATAAAGCTAACATTAGGTTTCATTGAAATAGAATCACTATTATCTTTAAGTGCATGTACTGTCAAATGAAATCTCACAATTCTTTCAACCTGTCTGCCCTAATCATTTGTGTTAACATGTATCTTCCCAATATCAGTCTCTGGGAATTAGGACCTCACAGGAAGCAAACTTCCTGCCCTAGGATCTGATCCAGCAGGACTTAAGTAGCATTACCATCCATGCCAGTGTGGCAACAATTCCATTATATGCTTGTTGTCCTGGTGTAACTGCTAATAGTGCACCCTCAGAGTCTTTAACACAAAAAGACATCAATAGCCCCAACCCAAACGTTAAATCTGGCTTGCTACAAGTCTAAATTTGGCTCTTTTTTCTGCATCTGTGCTTTATACCTTGATTTAGAGATCTAGAATCATCCTTGTAGCCTGGTCTAAGCACCTGGATTATTCTTAGCACTAGACCATTACTGTTTCATTATACCCAATAAGCCAGCTTTTATGAAACTGGCTATTTATTATTGGCTATTCCTTCTCAACAGTGGATTCCTAACTGAGAAAGTTAATGCACTGATGAGAAACTCACAGCATGTGGCTGGCTTTCCGGATGTACACCGCTCTAGCTGTTCTTATTTTCTTCCTTAGAGTAAGTCATTTTTGATTGACAGGTGCAATATCACTGGTCAAAACCTCCTGCATGAAATTTCCTTTCTAGAACAGCAGAATTCTTGCAGTATTTAAACTAATAAAATAATAATACACTTTGCTGAATATTGTCATAGAGTCTAAATCTACAGCACTTACCTTACTCTAATCATGTGTATCTTTTAAAGTCTTAGTACTTTTTCAAAATAAAATTTTATTGAAGTATATCATTCATATATGAACGTACATAAACAATAAGTATATAGTAAAAGTTGTGAATTTACAAAACAGACATGCACATCATCATCATACAGGGCTCCCGTTCATCTTCCCACCACCAACAATTTGCATTACTGTGAAACATTTTTTACAAAATATTAAAGATCATGGTCAAAATATTACTTCTAACTATAGCCCATATCTTACATTTGTGTATTTTCCCCCCAACCCACCCGATTATTAATACCCTTTTTCAGTTTTATATTTTTGTTATTCTTCATGAGAGAATGTTCTCATATTTGTCCTGTTCAACACAGTTTTTGTATTTTGAGTCTTTGTTACCTATAACAGTTAACCCCTTAATCCATGGATGTCCCTTGAATGTCTAAGATATGGAAATGGGTGAATGACAAGAGTTTCCATTTAGATGGAGTGTCTTTTTATAAAAGAATATATAGTCATATCATTTGAATTTGTATCTAAACTTCTTCTGTGGCAGTTTGATATTGTTTATGGTTTCCAAAAGGAGATATCAATTATATTTGTAAACTGGTCTGTTCCTCTGGGCATGATACCCTTTGATTGTATCAGATTCAGTTGAGATGCCTTTGATTAAATTATGTTGTGATTAGGGCTTTGATTCCACCACTTCATTAGGGCTACTCTGGTTAAGTCCCTGCCTCCTTTTGTGGGCTAGATAGATGGACAGTCAATCAAGGAGACAGACAGAAGTAGATACACAGAAGCAGATAAGCAAGAAAAGAGAGCTCCCTAGACATGGCAGAGGCCCTGGAGAAAGAGATGAGCCATTTGCCTGACAGTGTACAGCTCACATTGTGAAGAGACCAGAGCAGCTGAGCCCAGAAAGAAAAAAGCCCTGGGAAGAGAGATGAGCGCTATGCCAGCCTACAGCTGATATTGGAAGAAGCTGGACCCACGGAGCCATAAGAGGGAAGAAAAAGGCTGAACACTCACAGATGTAGCCCGCCATCCTGCTTCAACACGTGGCAACAGAGTTTGGTAAGGAAGTAAGTTTGAGTAAGACACTTTAGGGCCTTGTAACTGTAAGCTTTTACCTCAAATAAATACCCTTTATAAAAACCAACAACAACAAAAAAGCACCCCTTTGGCTGACTAATACATCTTCCCAGGAAAATAATTGTTCTTGAAGAATATATTATTTGCTACACTATTTCTTGGCCCTTTACCTACATTATTTCATTTTCATTTTTTTCACAACTATATTATGAAGATATACTATACTCACATTTTTATATGATGGAATTGAATTGCTAAAATTTTAATGTCACCCACGCTATAAGTTGTGAAACCAAGATTTGAAAGCTGGTTTTCTTTCTACTCTGTGATGTTTCCATTAAGCTTAGATTATAAAAGGACTATCACCTGCCCCTTCTCCTCCAAATAATTGCCTCTTACTTTTTCAACTTCAGTGATCTTACTTCCCCTGCATTTCCCTAGCAATCCACAGATACTGTATAATTTCCTGACATTTAATCAGATATTGCATTGGGTTGGTAACTATTTCATGTGTGTATATGTAATTTCTATACAATTTTATTGTAAGCTCTGTGAGGGCAAAAAATGTCATCTTTTAATATTCTTATACTTCTTGTAGTGACTAGCAAAATGCAAATACATCCACTACATTCGGTTGAACTGAATTGTGAAAAATAAATGTGGTTCCATCCTTTGGGGAGAAATCTCTATGCAAATCAAAACACCTTTATAAATATTTAGCACCTATTCTCCAAGTGAATGTCTTCTACTTCTTGTGGTTCTTGATAATTGCAGTACCAAGGCAGACAACATGATCTGTTCTTTCTTTTGCTGTTAATGGAATTAAAAACCAATATGTAGAGAAGTCTTAATTCATCTTCAAATTCTTGTATCTAACTCCATTCATTCAAAATATATGAATATAATGTAAGAAGCAGCTAGTATAATCCATAGAAAATAAATCAATGATAAAGAATGTTCAAGTTGAGTTCTTAATTGTAGTTTTTTCTAAAATATAAACAGCACATCATGCTTCTATTAGAATAGTTAACCCACAGATTATAGAATATATTATTCAGAAAAATCACAGATGGCAAAAAATATATTTCAAATTATTAAAAACTTCACAGATGAATCTTTTTATGACACTCACTCTTCACTCTACCAAAAAATGACTTCTATTTTTTTTTTATTCTACTATTTCTACAACAATGGATGAAAATATCAAGTGGTAAAAAAAAATCATCATGTTTAATCTTCCTTTCAGTGTTAAAATAAGCTGAAATATCAGTAGCATTGATAAAACACAAGAAAACATAATACTTTAACTATTCACAAAAGCCAATGCAAAACTGCATAATATGAAAATGCCCATTTAAAAAAATTGGTTAAACATTGTATTGGAGCAAAGTTGCCTCTCTTTTCTCTTGGAATAGTGTTAAGCATCTCAAGTGAACGGGTATCAGCCAAGCTCTCAGATATCTTTTGGAAAAACTCACAGAACCTGGACCTTAAACCTCTTTACCCACACTCTCTTGCTTTTCTGATAGTTCCAGAGTATTGTAGGAGTTAATGGAAAGAACTCTCCTTCTAACATGAGCTGTGGATAATGGAAAAGAAAAGACAACAAAATAGTTTGTCTTTATTACCTAAATTTAATAAATTGGGAGGCAGTCTTTAACCGCCTAAGGGATGTCCCTGCTTAACTTACTGTCCCTTGCTTTTACCTTTGATTGTAATTAAAATTTAGATATTTCATCTTCAATATAAATCATCAGAGATGGATGTTGCTTCAAGATTACCAGGCTTTTTTCCTCCATAAGCCATTAGTAATTAGGCATATTTGACTCTATCAGTCTGCCAAAGGACTGCTGATACAAACTACCTAAAATCTGTCTATTTTTATAAAGGGTTTTTATTTTAGGTAAAAGCTTACAGTTGCAAGGCAATAAAAAGTTCAACTAAAGGTTGCTTTCTCAACAAAGTCATTGGCCATGTGTTGAAGCAAGATGGTCACTGAGTTCTGGCTGGTCTCCGCCTTCCCCTCAGGGCTTCCTCTTCCTCTTGAGGCTTCATGTTTAAGTGAATTCCTCTTTCTTCTGGCAAAAGGCTTGTTTCTTTCCGGGACTCCTGTATCAGTCTCCGCTCTATTCCCAAGGTCAGATGTAAGCTATGAGGCAAAATGGTTCATCTTTTCCAGAAGCTTTATCTGTTTGAGTCTTCTGTTTGCAGTCACATGGTAGGAACAAAAAAATGATAGAGCCCTCTCTTCTGGTGTGTCTTCTTGAGTCAGTGACCATTTATATCAGATCCAGCAAGCAGGAGGGGACTCAACCTGAGTCACACCTTCTGATGTTATCAAATCTAAAAGCCTAATCTTAACAGATAATCTAATCAAAGACATCTTAGCTGAATTTAATGCAACCAAAAGGTAGCACACCCAGAAGAACAGATTGGTTTACAAACAATCATTCTCTTTTGGAGATTAATAAAATAATCTCAAACTGCCACATTGACTGACTATTGTTCTTGCTATACTCCCTTTGAATATATACTGACAGCGCTATTCAGAGAATAAACACTTTCCCCTCAGGAATTTGTGAATCAACCTAATCAGAAAGCTTGTTAATGTGTGAAATGAGTTTGGTAGATTTTATCCAAGCAACTGTAAATATTGCCATTTTCTTCACAGGATCAATATTGTTTTCTGTATACTTTCTTTCTGTGTGAATGGAGCTGTGGTGGTAGAGAGGGCATCCAAATAAGGATTCATGTTTGACTGAAAGACTCAGAGAATATGAGAGTCCAATATTCCATGTGAAATGAAAATTAACAGAGAACTCTTTGGTTTTCTTGACAAGTTCACACAAAACAGATTCATTCTGACCTTTGTGAGGTTTACTTCCTCTTTCTGATTTTATATCTTCTCTGCTGTTGTATATTGCCATACATTCTCATGAGTGCTCTCTGAATGTGGAATGGATGGTATCACTATCTTCAAAACAAGGACAACTAGAGAAATATTTCCTGTCAACAAAGATAGGGCCATTGGAGCTAATCCTTGACTTGTGCCTTCCCTAATGCCACACAGTCTAATATTGTACTACTCTTTTTCTTCCTACTCTGCTTTATTTTTATTTTTAACACTTATCATTACTGATTTCAAATAAGTATACACATACCCGTGGATGTGCATGTATGCAAACATGCGCGCGCGCACACATAGACACAAGCTTATTTATATTAGATGACCTCTACTAAAATAGTACTCAAACATAGAGACCTTCAATGGATATATAGTGTTATTGAGAAATTAGTTTTTGTAATTTGAAGATATTGAGATTTGGATTCTCTTTGTTATCAAAGCCCAGGTAGCCCATCTTGATCAGGTTCAATTTCCTTTAATTCTCTTTTTTTAAGCAAATCAATTTAATTGATACATAATTCTTTCATCCAAAGAATACAATCAATGGTATTTGGTATAATCGCGTAGTTGTATGTTCATCACTTCAATCATTGTTAAAGCATCTTCATTATTTCAAAAATAATAATAATAAACAAAAAGCAAAAAAGAAAATTTTTCACCTCTCAATCTCTCTGTTTCCCTTGCTGTACATAGCTGCTATTTTTGGCTATTCTTGAACAATTATTTATATGTTTATTAAGCAGTTTTACTGAGATATATTCATATACCATATGATCTAGCCAAAGTGTATAATCAATAGCTTTTAGTATAATCACAATGTTGTACATTCATCATTCCAAAAATTTTAGAGCAATTTCATTACCTTAAAAAGAAAGACCTAACATCCCTTAACGTTCCTTCCTCAACCCTCCACAACCACTAATATAATTTAATCTTTATAAATTGATTTACATTTACATTTTATATAAACAGAATCATACAATATGTAGTACTCGGTGTCTGGTCTCTTTCACTTAGAATAATGTGGTTTTTTTAGCCTGATATTTACATTTTGTAGTATTAACTTACAATTGTTCAGCTTCAAAGAAAAATGTTCTTATATGTGCAATTCTACCCATATTCATATTTTGTATAATGATAATTCACATAATATATTTAGTTCATAACAGGGCAATCATACGGTATTTTCCTTTTGTGTGTGGCTTGCTTCACTCAACACAATGTCCCCAAGTTCATCCACATTGTCATATGCTGCATGACTTTGACTTCATTTCTTCTTACTGCTGCCTAATATTCTATCATGTGTATACTCCACAATTTGTTTATACATTCATTATTTGATAGACACCTGGGTTGTTTCCAACTTTTAGCTATCATGAATGATGCTGCTATAAACATCGGTATGCAGATATCTGTCCATGTCACTGCTCTCAGTACTTCTAGGTACATACCTAGAAATCCTTTCCGGGTCCCATGGCAAGTCTATATTCAACTTCCTTAGGAACTGCCAAACAGTCCTCCACAGTGGCTATACCATTATACATTTCCATCAACAGTGAATAAGCGTACCTATTCACATCCTCTCCAACATTTACCATTTTCTGACTTTTTAATAACGGCCAGTCTAATAGGTATAAAATGATATCTCATTGTAGTTTTGATTTTCATTTCCCTAATCGCTAGTGATGTTGAACATTTTTTCATGTGTTGCTTCACCATTTTTATTTCTTCTTTATTAAACATGAATGGTCACAGTACAGTTTAGTAAAATATACTTCCCTCTATGACTGTTTCACAATGCCAGTTCTGAAGTAACTCCAGTCCACTTATTTGTGTGGATCAGTTTCTTTTCTAAACAATTCTGTACAATTGGTCTAACATATTGCACATTAAAATTGGATGCATAATCTACTCTGACCCTCACGCAATCTCTAGAAGATAATTATTATTATCATCCTTCCCTTAGTAGATGACAACACAGAAGTTAACATAGCTTGAGCCTTTACCAAGGTTGAACAAGGTTGAGACAAAAATCTTTTAATGAGATTAAGGTTCAAAACATTGTGCTCTTATATTATTTTCTTGCAAACTCATATGTCTGCAGGGTAAGTAAAGGATTGTAAAATTAGTGTGGGGGGTGGGCAAAACATTTAGTGTGGAGTTCACCTGACATTTTATCATTAGGCAGCATAATGTAGTTACTCATAACCAGTAAAGGTTAGCTCTGGGGCTCTTTCAAGCTATTTATAACAATTATCCTTACTCCAATTGCTTGGCCTGACTTTACTTCTGAATCTACAACATTATGTATACCTCTAATTTTATAATTGGTTACTTTTCTCTCAATTTTTCAACATGTGAGTTTCAGATCTCCCTGGCTTAACTCTGCTTTCCTAGAAAGATTCATTTCCAACAAGTTGATTGACTCCTTATTCTGAAAAATACAAAATAAAATTTAAAATATCACCAACCACAAGAGCGAGAATGATAAAAATGTTTCCTGTCAAATACAACCCCTCTGGAACCAACCCATGACTTGGACCTGTGCATGAACCAAGTCTGCCAACTCATGCTAGGAAGATAAAAGGAGCTATAAGGAACCTCCCTAAAATCCATGAAAAAGTGTGTTTTTGCTAATATTTACTCTGCTTTCCTTGCCCAAAAGAAAAATCACTGTTATCATCAGCATTAATTTTAAAAGTGCATCAATTATACCAGATAGATAATAGATGATTGATAGAGGTATACTGACATACATGCACGAATCTAGAAAGATACATTGAGCAAAATAGATTGTCACATATTAAAAGATTTGGAAAAAAGAGAGAGTAAGAAATATCTGGATTTAGAGGAGAAAACAGTAGAACAGCTGCATTTTTAAAAATAGTAGATAAATCTTAGATAAAAGAAAGGTAGCAGGAAAGTATTCAAATTAAGGGGACAAAGAGTATAAGATGAAAAATGTAGATTACTAAGGTATTTTCTAACTAAGGTTGAATTCTAACTTGTTTTTAGTCATTACCCTTTGTTTCCTCTAAAATGTGGTTGTTCCACAGAAAAAGAATAAGAGAAAGATATGATACAACTTCAAGAGATCAAATTATGTATAATTTGGCTATATTATAAAAGAAGTATGACAAAAACAGTTAACGTTATTAAGTGGATTTGGGAAATCTAGCTAGAGATGAAAAGACTGATATTGATCATAACCATGAACGAAATCATAACACTAAAGCATGTTCTAAGTTAAAAGGAATAAGACAATGGTAGAAAATACAGAAAAAAAGGTAATTAGATATCTATTAAACCTCTAGGTGAAAATATTAATGTTGAAAGGTATATAAGAGCACATAAAGGTACTGTTCAATAGATTTAATTAATTTTCTTAAAATATGTAATATAGACTATTAAAAACAAAATACAGCAAAGAATCAGAAAAAAGAAACTGGAGTCAATAGGAAAATAAAGGCTTAGTTTAATTTCTACAAAATAGAAGGAGCTAATTTGCTTTGATTAAGAAAAAAAGTGTTCTGGTTCCAATAGCAACAATGGGTAAGGAACATAATATAGTACATAAGTCAGAGAATGCAAATTTACAAGCATATGGATATTGCATATTAGAATACTTAAATAAACTGCATTGTAGATATTCCAACAATGAACATAGTAAAGTTTATTTTTTACTATGTCTAATACTACTGATGAAAGATTAAGAAGGGCAATCTTATCAGGATATGTTAAGAACCTAGTTGAGGACTTCCTCTTCCACCTAACACAATCAATTAAAAAAACAGAAATATATGCAAAACAATGGTTTCAAGACAAGGCACATCAGAAATGAAGAACAGTGATCCCTGAGAAATGGGGTAAGAATGAGGGAAGCCCTAAAATTGCCCCAGGTTAATGCTTTGAGAGAGTTTCTAATGCTCAGTGCAAGAAAGTGGCTGGTATTCTACCTGAGTTGAAGAGAATGGGGAGAAAATATAAGGAGACCCTGACATCTAGAATCCTTAGGACAGAGTAGTGGGGAGTAGAGGGTTGCACATAAAGTAAACCTGGAACAACTTCAGAGGGCCCCCTAAAGTATTCAGCAAAGCAGTGATTAGAGCCTGCATATGAAATTACTCAAGTTTGGGAACAACAAAAACATCAAATAGTTTTAGAAAACCATTCCTGGTGCTCACACAGGGCCATACTTGTGCCTGTTCTACAGGAAGTCTTCAATCAGCAGTTGGGAATTAATTAACCCTAAATTGAACAATTCTATGCACCAAAAAAATAAATCAAATAAGAAATACCAAAAACGTTCAAACTATTTCTAAGTAACTTAATCACATCTCAGAACAGAGTTCAAGTAGATTATAAGAACACAAAAATATCCAGCAACCAACAAGAAAAAATTCACAATGTCTGACATCTAAAGAAAGATTATAAGGCACATGAAGAATTATCAATACATAACTCATAATGAAAATAATAAATAATCAAAACCAATTCCATAACTTACACACATGAGAAAATTAACAGAAAAGGAAAATAAAGCAATTATTTTAACTGTAGTCCATAAGTTCAAAAGTTAAATAGAGACTTGAGATATGTAAAAAAAGACCCAAGTTGAATTTCTAGAAAAGAAAACTACAATGTCTGATAAGAAAAATTAATTGGATGAGAGTAATGACAGATTAGACATGGATAAATAGTTTATTGAATTTGAAGACATGGTACTAGAAACTAACCAAAATAAAATATCAAAAATATCATGAAAATTAAAATGTCAATCTCAAAAAACATAATAGGCATGAAATGGGAATCCTGAATGTGAGGGATGGGGTGGTAATACAAAATCATTTGGAGAAATAATGGCCAATTATTTTTATCAAATTTGGTGAAAACTATAAATGCAAGATCGAATAAGTTTAAAAAAACCCTTCCTAAGAAACATGAAGAAAACTACAAAACACATGAAAATCAAATTGTTCAAAACATGTGATAAAGTGTTTGAAGGAACCAGACAAAAAATACACATGACATACAGTGAAACAAAGGTAAGGATGAAAACACATTTCTTGTCATAACAAATGCAAGTAAGAAGAAAGTGAAGGAACATCTTTAAAGTAAAAATAAAATGCCAAGGTATAATTTTTATACCCAGATAAAATATCTTTCAAAAATGAATACAGGGAAGTGGATGTGGCTCAACCACTTAGACACTTCCCTACCAGATTGGAGGTCCCAAGTCAGGTCCCAGTGCCTCCTAAAAGAAGATGAGCAGACACCGCTGCCCACTACAATGAGCTAGAAGCCACCTCCCACCCCAATGAGCTAGATTCTGTTCCCCACCTCAAAGAGCTAGACTCTGCCCATGCCCTAACAAGCTAGACTCTGCCCCCACCACAACAAGCAGAAGCCACAGACACCACAGCCCACAGGGAGTACATTGGGCACTCGCCTTTCATGTAGGAGGTCCTGGGTTCAGTTCCTGAGGCCTCCTGGAGAAGGCAAACAAATCAATGAGCAGACACATAAGCAAACTATATGGGTGAAAAGGGGTATGAAGAAAAAAAAGAAGAAAAAAATAAAGTAAATAAAATAAATCTTTTTTAAAAATGAAGGCAAAATAAAGATGCTTTCAGACATACAAAAGTTGAATGTGTTTGTTTTAGGTTTACCAAAAGAAGTGCCAGTGCAAAATACCTGAAATCTGTTGACTTTTATAATGGGGATTTATTTGGTATAAAAACGAGCAGTTCCAAGGCCATGAAATGTCCAAATTGAGGCATCAGCAGAGATGTTTTCTCACCGTTGATTCCAGTGTGTTGTCACAAGATGAAGTAAGATGGCTGTCGATCTCTGTGAGGTTTCAGCCCTCCCGTCTGGCTCACCATCTCCACTTAAGCTGCTCTGTGGGCTCAGCTTTTGGGGGTTTCAGGCTTAAGCAATCCTGTAGTCTTCTGTCTCCTGGTATAGTGCTTGTCTCTTAAGGCTTTTGTCCTTGCAGCTCAGTTGTGGGGAAAATGGAGTCTTTTCTCTCACATGGCCATTCCTTTTTTTTTTTTTTTTTTTTCCTGTGTCTGTCTGTCTGTGTGAATCCACTTATATCAGACCCAGCAAGGAGGTACAGACTCAACCTGAGTCAAGTCTTACTGATATTGTTGAATCAAATCCCCTAAAGCAATCTTATCAGGTAACCTAATCAAAGGTTCCTCATCTGAATTTAATGCAATCAAAAGGTATCACACTCAGAGGAATAGATTAGTTTGCAAACATAATCTTTCTTTTTGGGGGATTCATAAAATAATCTCAAACTGCCACAGTGTTTATCACCAGATTCAACACTACCCACAGTGTTAAAAAAGCCCTTTAGGTAGAAAGAAAATAATACTACCTGGCAATCTGTACCATTACAAAGCAATGAAGGGTAACATCACAGATAAAGGTACACTTGTTCTTATTTAATAAATCTCATTTGAAAATATTTGATGGTTAAAAAATAACAAAAAAAGAGTACATGTCTATAATACATGTAAGAGTAATAAGTAGGACAACAAGAACAAAGGTCTTCAGGGGGGGATTAAAATGTAGTTTTATAAGATTCTTCTACTGTATAGGGTGTGGTATATTATCATTTGAAGGTAAAATGTAGAACATAAAGTCTAAAGCAACCACTGAAATAACAAAGCAAATAAAAGTGGGCTGCTGCTATGACAAATACCTCAAAATGTGGATGTAGCTTTGGAATAGGGTAATAGAGGCTGGAAGAATTCTGAGGTGCTTGATAGAAAAAAAATTTAGATTGCTTTGAAGAGACTGTCAGAAGACATATCAATATGAAAGGTGTTCCTGGTGAGAGTTCAGATATGAGAGAACTGTGGAGAAAGTTTCTATCATCTTAATGGATACATATACCATCATGAGCAGAATGTTGGTAGAAATAATCCACATTTAAATGTACTTCCAGTGAGGCCTTAGAAGGAAAAGATGTTAGAAGGAATGTGTTATTGGACACAGGAGGAAATATGATCCTTGTTATCAAAGTGGCTGAGAACTTGGCAAATTTTGTTTCCATGTCTAATGGCAGAATTTGTAAGCAACGAACCTGGATATTTAACTGAGAATTCTCAGTGAAGTATGGAAGGTATAGCTGAGTTTCTACTTGCTGACTATAATAAAATGAGAGAGGAAAGGGATGAAATGAGGACAGAAATGCTAAGAACAAAGGAATGAGAGATTGATAATTTGTAATATATTCAGCCCATCCAGATGGCATGTTCTTAGATGAGGGACAGAAGAGTCTCTACCATGGACTTCCCTGACCATATGGGTGGTGAGCTTCAAGAAAACAGAGCTTTATATGAAGCTGTCCCAAACAGCTGTTTACTAAGGAAATTAGGCATATGTCTTATAGATGCAGTCAGTCATTTCAGAGGAAGTCAGGATTGGAAATGCATTTTTCTAGGAAAGATCTATGGAAGATCATTTTATCTGAGAACTTGGAACTCCTCTTGAACTGAATACAGAATCAACCATGATTTTGCAAAGAGCAATTTTAAATTTTATTGTGTTTGCATTTTGATTTTTCCATGTTCATTGCTAATAAATACAAATTAGATTGATTTTGCATGTTGACATTTTATCTTGCAAACTTTGCAGACTTACTTCCTAGTTCCATGTGTTGTTTGTTTGTTTTTGTTTTTGTTTTGTTTTTACCATACATTCCTTAAGATTTACTATTAAGATAATCATTATCTGTAAATAAGGACGGTTTTATTTCATCTTTTCAAATCTGTGTTCCTTTTACTTACTTTCCTTTCCTTATTGCAGTGGCCAGAATTTCCAATATATGTTTTTAAAATGGTTAGCTTGGACATCCTTTCCTTGTTCCTGATGTTAGAGGGAAATCATTTAGTTTTCACCATGAAGTAAGATATTAGTTGTGGGCTTTCAATAGATGCTCTTTATCTCATCAATGTGATTTCATTCTATCACTAACTTGCTGACAGTTTTCATTATGAATGGGTATTGGATCTTTCTGGGTCAACTGATATGACCAAGTTATTTTTCTTATTTGATTTGTTGATATGGTGGATTATATTGACTGATTTTCAGATTTTAAACCAGCTTTGCATACCTAGAATAAACCCCAGTTAGTCATAGTGTGTAATTCTTTTTATATATTGTTTGATTAAATTTGATAAGATTTTATTGAGGATTTTTGTGTCTAGGTTAATGGGAAACATAGTTGTATAAACTTTTCTATTCATATGTCTTTTTCTGGTTTTGGTATCAGAGTAATACGGACATCCTAAAATGTTTGTAGGAGTATTCTATTCTCTTCTATTTTTCTGGAAGAGATTATGTAGAATTGATGATAATTCTTCTTTATGTATTTGGTACTATTCTCCAGTGAAGCTGTCTGGTCTTGGGAATTTCTATTTTGGGTGCTTTTAAAATATGAATTCAAATGATTTGGTAGCTATAGTAACAATCAAATTGTACATTTCAATTTAGTTGAATTTTGGTAGTTTTTGGTTTGGAAGGAATTCATCCATTTCTTCTACAATGTTGAATTTATCAATGTAATGTTATTTACAGTATGGCTTTATTATTTTAATGGTTGCAGGATCTGACATGATATGCCCTAATTCATTCCTGATATTTTTAATTTTTCTCTTCTTCCTTTTAATTTTTGTCAATCTTGCCAATTTTACCAATTTTATTGGTTTTTCCAAAGAACTAGCTTTTTCATTCATTGAATTTTTCTATTTTCCATTTTTAATTCCATTGATTTCTGCTTTTATTTTACTATTCTCTTCCTTATATTTGCTATATTTTTTACTTCCTTTTTAATTTCTGGAGACAGGAATTTGGTTTACTTATTTGATATCTTTCATCATTTGTAGTATAAGAATTTAGCATACAATTTTCCCTCTCAGTAGTGCTTAAGCTGGGTCCCATTAATTTTGATATGTGCTAATTGTGTTTTTGTTCACTATTACTTTTATTTAATTTCTTTAGAGACTTCTCCTGTTACCCATGGGTTATTTATAAATGTATTGTTTAATTTCCACATGTTTAGATATTTTCCTTTTGTTTATCATCTGTTTTTATTTGGATTTCCCTATGGTCATATCTTCTTTAACTTAACTATGTCATTGAATTTTAAGTGAGTTTCTTGTCAGCCACATATGTTTGTGTTGTGTTTTATTATCATCTCTGCCAATCTCTCTCTTTTGTTTGATATACTAATACCATTTACATTTAAGGTAATTATTGATATGTTAGCTCTTACATTTGCCAATTTTTGTTTTCTATTTATTTTCTTTGGTTTTCAGTCTTCTGTTTTTCTTTTCTATATTGTAGTTTATTTGAACATTTCACTATCCCATATTCATTAACTTATTGTGGTTTTTAGTGTACCTGTATTTCATAGTGTTTTCTCTGGATTTTGCAATATTTATGTGATATCTACATGACTACTGGTATCAGTATTCTGCAATTTTGTGTGAAATTTAGAAATCTCATTTCTATTTAGGTCCCATTATTTTCCCCACTTTTAAATATCATTGTCTTAGGTATTGGATGTCATTATATATTTTTCCATCATTAAATACAACTTCTAAAACTGAGGAGGAAAACCCTAGCTTTAGAATTCATAATTTTACTCTTTTCACTGTTCCTTCATCCTTCTCTATACTCCAATAGTTTTTTTTTTTTAATTATTTCATTTTTGCTTAAAGAACTCTATTTAGCCAAATTTTAAAGATAGGTAGGCTATCAATAAATTCTTTTTGTTTTCCCTTATATAATAATGTTTTTATTTCATCAGAATTCCTGAAAGATAGTTCCCCCAGATACACAATCCTGACAGACAGTTCTTTCCTTTTAGCCGATCTCAAAAATTATGTTACTTTCTTCATGGTTTCAGATGCGAAATCTGATATTATTCACATTGGTGTTTACATATAGGCAATACGTATTTTCTCTCTGACTGCTCAAAATATATTCCTTTACTTTTAATTCTTTAATTTTAATAGTTTAACTATGATGTGTATTGGTGAGGATTTCTATGGCTTTACGGTTTTATCCTAGCTGGGGTTCATTCAGCTTCTTGATCCAGGTTTATGTCTTTTGCCAATTTTGGAAAGTTTTCAGCTGTTATTTCTTTGAATATTTTTAGTCCCATTTTCCTTCCCTTCTGGGACTCTGACTATATGAAAGTTAGCTTTAAATATAATATATCTTACTGGTTCTTGAGGCATTGCTCAATCTTTTTTCTTTTTTTTTTTTCATCCTATTGTCTCTGTATTTCATATTGGCTGCCCCTGGCTTGGTTGATTTTATTCTCTGTCATCTCCACTCTATTACTGATTCTTCTAGAGTTTTTGTTTTGTTTAATTTATTATATTTTACAACTCTTTAATTACCCTTTTGTTCAATTTTTTAAAATCCTATTTCTTTCTCTGAGATTTTTTATGTCTTCATTTTTCTCAAGATGATTTGCAATGAATTATTGAAACATTTTATGATTGCTGCTTCAAAATCCTTGTCATATAATTCCGACATCTGATTCATCTTGCTGCTGGAATCTGTTAATCATCATTTGTCATTCAAGGTGTGATTCTCTTGCTTTGTAGTATGGCAAAAATATTTAGATTGCATTATGGGACAGAAATGGTTTCCCTAGGCTGATTGTCTCTGGGTGGTGGAGGAGTATGGTGAGATTCTAGTCTGCCATCTTCCTACTGCATCGGTATCTTGAAAAAGTAGAGGAAAGACTCAGCCACTAAGGATTAAGAGACTTCCCAGCTGGGCCATTTCTTTTTGGCCCTTTTGCTGATTCACCAAGTCATTCTTGTGTCTCTGGCCAAGGAAGTGAGCCTCAGGCATGCAGGGTTGAAGAGCCTCCTAAGATCAGAGTCTCTTTTTCTTGTTCTGCCTGCCCATCCTGGTGTTTCTGAAAGTGGGAGTGGAATCTTAGGATGTAAATGGGTGTCTCCAGTTGACTCTGCCCACCCATCTCTGTATTCTCTTGGATGAAAAGGGGTGTCTCAGATCTGGTGGGGAATGTGAGTGCCTCCCTTGAGATACTTATTTCTGCAAAGCTCTTAGACAATCTTCCTGACATTATTGGGCATCATACTCATCTAGTATTGTCAAAAAGACTTCTGCTTGCTCTGGGGCAGAAATGAGCCTACCTGGGCTGTCCTCTGTTGCCAGCATGTAAGTTGAGATATATTGGATCTGGGTGGCCTTCCTCTGTTGGTTGGAGTCACTCTATAGCACTCTTCTGCTGTGCTGTTTCTCAATTGCTGGGGTCCCAAACCAGCTTGCTTTCTAAACAACTTTCAGAGTTCACCTTTGGTTGACTATAGCACCATTTTCAGGGACTGTAGCTGTATTTAGTGGAACCGAGCAGAGAAAATGGTTCTATGCCATCTTTTCTGGACCAGAGTCCCCTCTGGATTCTTCCTAAAATGTACATATGAAGATTCATGACAATTGTATTGAATCACAATCTCCAGACTGCCTGAAAATGTAAACCTTTAGGAAATCACCAGGTGATTCTGATGAGGATATACACAAACTATATAGATAAATTGCAACTTTAGACATGCATAAATTCTAGACATGGCATGGTTATTTAGTCTGAATTGTCTTAACTATCCTTTGATTTTAATAAATATGCAGCCTACATGTGCATGTTACAATAAGTGACACATTTTTAAAGGAAAGATATATGCCAAGAGCAATAACGCTATTCACAAGATTTCATTATAATTTTAGAGCCAGATACTTCTAAATGTTTCCCTATAACTTTCAAAGAATTCAGGATTGATGATAAGATATGCCTCTGAGGTTACTTTCATTAACTGATGGCTAAAAATGAGAAGAAAAATAAGCAAAGTTTAAGTTTAAATTATCAAGTTAGCAGAAATAGACTTGAGATTTAACCATGCTCATATATATTGCTCAGAGGATATTTTCTCTTTAGTATGGATATTTAATTAACAGACATGTGATCCTTAGTTTCGTAAAGATAACTAACAACTGTGTAATTTGCCTCCACAGGGAATTTCTATGGTTGGTTTTAGCTAGATTGAAGTTGGCCAACGTTAATGTAGAAACATTTCCCAAACTGTGTTCTCCTTGATTAATAACAACTTTATGGTGTTATGATTGCTCTGAAAGAATTTTGGATTGTATTTATTATATTTCTTCTTTTATTCGGTTTGTCTCTTTATTTCCCTAGGAGTAAAAGGAAAATCAATGCCTTTTTTTTTCTAACAAAAGGATCTTTTGTTAGAAGTAGGAATAATTGCCCTCTAAGAAAATGAAAAAAAAAAAAAAAAAGACTTCAATTCAGATGAAGAAATAACAACCAGCTTGTTAATTTTTATTCTATTCCTCAGTGTGGTTTTCTTAATTGGATAGACAGAGACTCCAAGCATAAATATTCAGAGGCCAGCACCCCATTTCTCATCTCTATTGATTTTATGTTCTTTTCAAAGTAAGGTGATAACAGCTAGCACTTTCACATTAATAAAACCTATTTCTTATAAAATAATAAACACTGTACCCAAAAAAATGTTTTAGGCAATTCATATTGTACAACAACAACAAAAAATGTTTTTAGAAAAGATATATTAACTGAGCAAATTCTGGAAAGAAAGTTTAGAGAAATTCAAGAATAAAAGCCAGCAAAACAAATAAAAACCAAACAAACACCTCTGGTGCTTCTCACAACAGCAGAAAGCCATTCTCAACCTGGGCCTGGGCAAAGGGGGTGGGATTACTTTACTGGAACCCAGTTAAGGCAGGAGTTGGGAAGGAGAGCAGCCCTCAGGCGCAGTCACAGTGGAGGAGCTTGACTACTGTGCGAAATAAGGCCAAAGATACATTCTCTCCTTTTTAAAAAAAAATTTAGGGTATGTTTCTTGGCCACTCTATGATGGCCTGGGACAGATGATCCATTACTTCCCTCTGCAAATGCTAGAACTTACTGGGCTTAAAGCTTTTGGTATAGCCTTTCTGGAAATTGGTCAACAAGAAGTGGATACTAACTCTGCTGTGGATAATTACTTTTGGCAGCACAGCCTCCTTCCAGGCTCCAAGTGCCAAACTTCTACTGGCTGTTTTTGCACTCGGTGTGTCTTCCTCTCTGATAGTGCAGGCTGTGACATGGTGGTCAGGAAGTGGTTTGCAGAGGTATCTCAGGATCTGGGGATTCATTTTAGGACATATTCTTCTTGGTGTTCTCCGCATATGGTATACTTCACTAAACCCAATCTGGAGTAATCAGATGTCCAACAGAGTGATACTGATGTTAAGTAACATAGTCATACTCAATTGCATTTACATGGATGGTGACTGAGTAAACCAGAAGGAAAGAAGACTGGGGAGGCAGTTGTGGGGATGGTCTCTCGTCCTAACTGGTTGCTTATAGGGCTGCCTTTGAAAGCCTTCTGTTCCTCACCCACTGGATTTTCGGAGAGGTCTCTCTTGTCTCCGAATGGGCAGTGAATAGGCATCCATGTCCAGGCCCATAACCTAATTGATTTGAGTGAGTTTGCATTTGGAATCAATAAAAAAGTCAGTTTTGTTTTATTTTAATTTTATTCTGTATTAGAACTCTTTCAGATTTGTGTTTGCAAACATTCAACACTGGGGAAAGCACACAAACATACACATACTTCCATCATCCCCCCAGCTTCTGGAGCATAAGCAGGGCCTAGAATAATGGGGCCAAGCTGCCACCACAACCTGGTAACTGGACTTTGGGCAGCTGCCTCCTCAGACTGCCGCCTCTTGGCCTCCTGGGCATTGACCTCACAAGACTGATGATTTCTGACCTCCTGTGCCTTCTCTGAGCTTTAAGACCAGGTTTTAAAATATGAACTTTTATCCTAAGAAAGGAAAAGGTGCCAAAGCAAATTTCTAACCTTGAGCATTACTTTTGACTAAAAAGCACGAGCTACCTCTTTCTTGACTTAGATTGCATATCTCGCTAAATAGTTCTCAAAATATTAGAACTCCCTCTCAATATATACTTACCAATCAAAATCATACATGCTTTATATAGATTTAGTTTATGCTATGCCAATGCTTCTCAACTTAATTACCCTGATAAACTATGGTTTCCCCATGTTTTTTTCTCTCTCTCCAAAACGCAGGAAAGCTACAGCACATACACTATTTCAATAATCATTAACTGGGAAGCCATAGTGCTAAAAATGACTGTCTGAGAAAGCCCTACCTGACACCCACTCTCCTTTCCACACATCCTGTATACATACACACAATACAGCTCCTTCCCCGCGGGTTGAAGACAACAGATAAGAGCAAAGAGAAAACAATTCTCTCTCTTTTTTGCAAATATTAAACATTTTGAAAGGGTCTACTTCAGATCAGAATCAGATAAATGACTTTGTGATGTTGTACCTCAAAATGGTGAAAATAAAGTTCATATTAAGTTTCCATTTCTTTTAAATCCAAATATACACACATGCAGTCTATAAACGGTTGCGTAAATGTGGCTGTTGGGACTTGTTGTGACTTTATGACTAGTTAAATAGATTTTGAAGGTAGAAATAAACAACTTACCCCATAGTAGATGTAGTTGTAAAGAATTATGTCAGAGATATAATTTGCTCCCACCCTCGCTTTCATTCATTTTTTTTTAACATTTATTGAGTGATTTCTATACACCAGGAGTTCTTCCATTAATTTTTCTATTTATTATGAATACCATGGTGACAAAAACAAAACAAAATACATAAAAACAAAAAACGTAAACACAAGCAACCAAAAACACTTAAAATCTACCTTAATGAAAGTTTCAACTTGTGGTCAATGTATAAAATTACCTTTCTGAGATACACTAAAAGTACTAAAGATTTTACTGAGCCTGGGAAGTCAGAAAGGTTTTTCCATGATAAAAGTAACACTTGGTTTGATCTGTAATGGATAAATAGTGTTGATTAGTGAAGGATTGTAGAAAAGCATCCATATGTTTCTTCACAGTTATGGCTTTCTGAGTAAATTTTACTGAAATTTGGTTCCTAGATTAAAAGCAAACACTAGTAGTCAATTTACTACTGATTGGAGATCTACTAAAAGTACAACTACATTAATAGCTCTGTGGAACTGGTCCCAAGTTAAACAACCACAACTGGTAAAAATTATTTTATAAAACTAAACATGTAGGGTCTCTGGAAGATGTCCTAAAGACATACAACAATGAAACAAACATTTATTGGAGAAAATCTGCTAAACCTTGGAAACAACAGCAGACGTCTTTGACACTTAAGTCCCCACATGTTTTCCACCCAACAGATAAGCATGATCTTGTTGTGTGTGGCCAAGAACATGGTTCCTCTGGGAGAGCCAAATCACCAGTGCACCTCATCCCCCAGCTCCATACTGCTGAGGCTAAATTACAGGTTAGTATGAACAAGGTCTCAAGGGCTCCTATTCTGTACCCTGCTCCCATTCATAGACTAGAAACTCTACCCATGGCACAGCAAGTCTAGAATAATGGGACCTCAATTGTCCTTGCTTCACCTAGCTCATAGGACATAGGTTTCATGCTGGGAGACAGCAGAGAAGACCTAAATTTGTGGTTCCTGCCCAGAATCCTTCTCATCAGACAGGTTGTCAATCAGAGAGAAGCTAACCACTGTCCATGCACCCACTACTGGAATAGTGGCTCAGAGATTTTGTCCAGAGGGTGAGGACAGTTCCAAGAAAAGAGAGCCTCCAAACTCTCTCCAAAGGAACTGATTCAACTGATTCAACGTAAGGGCACTTTATGTTGCAGGGCTTTATCAGCAACAATTGAGTAACCAGCCAAGAATGAGGGAATCCTAATTGGTGTTGTGATGACAAGAGAGACAACCTGCTTAAGGGAGAGATCAGGAAAGAAATACTCAAAAAAGATTCTGATTAAAACCAGTCATCCCATAGCAACTGTGTGTATGCTCATAACTGCATGCCCTGAAGAGTGACATCCAAGGTTCACACTGCAAGAGAATTAGTCTTCACTAAAATAGCCCAGCTTGTCAATAAACAAATAAACACACAAGCAACAGCAACAAGAAACCCTTGTACATTATTGATGGGGATGTAAAATGTTCCAACTGCTTTGGAAAACCATCTGGCACTTCCTCAAATAGTTAAATATAAGAGTTGCTATAAGAGCTCATGATTCCACTTTTAGATATATAGGCAGGGGAGTGAAGATATATGTGTGCACAAAAATTTGTACATGAATTTTCACAGCAGAATTATTCCAAGTAGTGAAAAAGTAGAGATAACCTAAATGCCCATGAATTGCTGAATGGCTAAACAAAATGTGATCTATCCATACAAAGCAAAATTATTCAGTCATATGAAGGAATGGAATAATAATACATGCTACAACATGGATGAACGTTGAAAACATTGTGCTACTTGAAAGAAGCAAGATACAAAAGAACGCATAGTGTGTGATTCATTTGTATGAAATACGTAGAATAGGAAATCTGTGTATATATATATATATTTATATTTATATATATAGAGAGAGTAGATTACTGGCTGCCTATGGCTTGGGGTAGGGGTGGGGTTTGGGGGAAATGTAAAGAGACTGCCAATGGGTGGTGTGTTTCTTTTCAGAGTGATGTAAATGTTCTAAAATCAATTGTGTTGATGGTTGCACAACTCTAGAAATATATTAAAAAATATTGATTGGTACACTTTGAAAGGATGACTTGTATAGCACATGACATATATCTTGACAATGCTATTCTAAATGAAAAATCATGACTGAGTAAATAGTGAGTAAACTCCAGAGAGATTTCCCTAACTCTGGAGGCAGGAATTTACATTTCAAGAATGGGGGGATGAAGAACAGGTCCTAGGAGACTGTTTGGCTGGAGAGATTTATTTACATATCAAAGAATTAGAATAAGGATCCTTCCATCCTATCTCCAAGGAGACTTTCAGAATGGAATGGGATTAAGTAGTCTTCTTTCCCTTTAAGGTCAGAAAAAAATGCATATTTCTCTGTCTCTTGCCTAAGTAGTGATCCAGCCACTGAGATAGCACATTTTTCCATCTGGCTCACATTGTGTGACTGCAAGGCAGCTGGGCATTTAGGGACCAACACTACAATATTACTTTAGCCGTTGTTTGTGCTGAGTATAATAAGAAATCTATCTCTGATCCTAATGTGTGCATTTACGACAATATTCATAAATAGAAGCACTGAAAACCTAACAAATAGTTGAATGAGTTGGCAGAAGAGCAGCGATCTTAGTAACTGGAGGGACAGAAACAACAATGTGATTATAACAGAGAAAACCAGGGATAGCACTGTGTTCATGCAGGCTAGAGAGATGTACGACGGCAGCTATCCAAGAAGGACTTTATAAGTCATTACTAAGCATTCAGACTGTCTCCAAAGAATAATGGGAATGTGGTAAGGGGATTCGAAGGAGGTGAATATTTAATAAACTTTGCTTTCCAAAAAAGATTTATTAAATTATTATAATGAAGGGAAAACAAGAGTGTATATAGGGAGGATAATTAGGAGAATGTTGAAGAAGAAGAAGGAAAAGTGAGGTGGATTCAATTAATAAAATAAAAAAATTAAGTAAATAACATGGTTAGAACTTAATTATGTGTAGGATATGAAGGTTAAGTATAAGACTCATTACAGGGTGACTCCCAGGTTTCTGCTTCATGCAACTAGATCATAATCAGGAACACCAGAAAAGACAACTTTTAGAGTAAATATTGTGAGTTTATGTTGAATTTGAGGATCTCTCAGAATAGATCCCCATTTCAGAAGAAAGGTCTGAAATGGGGATTTACATATTTGTGAATTCACTTTTAGTGTTTTATATAAGATCACCTTTGGGAGACATAATGGAAAGTAGATGAAAGTGCCTTAAATGAAATATCCATCTACCTACACAATTTACAAGAATCAACCAACACAATATTAGAACTGAAGAAGATTTCATCAAGTTACCACATAAAAGATCAGGTTAAGAAATTCAGTATCATTTATTTAAACCAACAATAACAAAATAAGCATAAAATTAAATATGACGCTATTAAGAATATCAACAAGAACCATATAGTATTTAGTAGTACATTAACCAAAAATATGCATGACTTCTTTGAAGAAACTTAAAATGCAAGTTAGGGGCATTGGAAAATAATCCGAAAGATGGAATGTTTCCATGACTTTGCATGGATGATTAAATTTTGTGAAAAAGTCAATTAGTTCCAAGCTAATTAAAAAGAAAAAACAGTGACTTCATTCCCAAACAATATTTTATTTGGACTATTCAGAGCATTTAATTTCACACTCCCACAAAATTAGTATATGATAAATAGGTTCTATAAATCAACAGGAATGGGGCAGATTATTTACTGAATTCTATTGTGAAAATTGGTTTACTCTATGAGTATAAAGGAAGCTGGATATCTGCCTAAAACCATCTACATATATGGACCTCAACAGGAATACAAACTAAATGTTAAAGACATAGTGACCTAGTATTGGTAAAGTGTTTCTTAAAACAATTTCAAAAACTTAAGCCATATAGCAAAATGAAGGTAAGTTTTATTACACAAAAAATTAAAAATTTGTGTAGAACTGACAAAACTCTGGGCAAAGTGAACATGCAGATGACAGAATGGAAGAAGAAGGTGTTTGCAATGTCTAGAAGCAATACGGAATTAATATCTAAAGAGAACCCACTGCCTACCCCCCTACACCCCCTGAAAAAAAAGACTTCAATCCCAGTAGGAAAACTTAACCTTGAAAAATGGGCAGAGAAAAATTAGGGTAATAACAGATAGAGATAGCCAAATAAGTTGATACACATGAAAAAAGCAATGTAATACCACTTTACAAATATTGGTTTGTCAAACATTGGAAAATTAGAAAACACCAAGTCTGGGTAGGAAAGTTGTGAAAAACACTTGTGCATGGGAGGAGAGAATATTGCAGCCACTCTGAAGAGCCACTTGGGACTACTCAGACTAGTCAACCCAGGAATACCTGATGACTCAACATTTCTTCTTCTAGTGCACATCACAAAGAAATGCTTGCACAGGCACCCAGGTGGGCTTGTGTGACATTGCTCATTGTGATGTCATCTATAGCTTCATTCAAGGAAATAGAGACAATCTGGAGTTCATCATTGGGATAGCAGGTAGGAAAATGTGGAGTTTTATGAAACACACTGAGACTTAGAGGGTGATAGGGCACCATGAAATAAAGATCTTGATATGCACATACAATGATTAGAAATTGGAAACATAAGTTTTAGTGAAATAAAAATAATGAGGTCCAGAAACCAATATTATTTAGGTAAAATCAAAACTATGCACACTAATTAACAATACACATTTTGCAACTATATACAATAAAAAAATACACAGTGAACACATTAATGGAGGTATGTGGGATAGGGAGGGGGCAGAAATGAGGGATTAACATAAAGGGAATACATAAATTCTTATACCCAAATAGGGTGCCCTGCAGGCACCAGTGATGAGAATGTGTCATGGAAGGAAGAGTGTAATTTAATTCAACCCTCTGTACTTGGAAGGGAGGGAGGTGGGAGGGATATGAGAGCTTCGTTTTCTGGACATCTTTTTACATTGAAATGTTCGAGTTCCCTGTATTATTCCTTTAGGGCTTTAACAAAGGATAAAATGATAAATAAAAATGTATTGTTAAATATATCATGAAATTTATAAAAATACATATAATTTTTATAGCATATTTTTCATGTATTGTCTTGCTTGCAATTTTGGAAATTAGCTGAGATAAATGTTCTCTCTTCAATGAACAACCTGCTGCTTGGAAAGACTGAGTAAAGTCTAGATCTTCTGCCTAAACTGTTTTATATTATACCACGGTGGGAATGAGCGTTGAAGTTTTAATGTATTGTATATTCCACCGAACTTCAGACAAAGATCCCTGGTGCTTTATTGAAAGGAAGGGAAAAGTGGGACAGTGTGGAGAAAATTCTGCTGGAGTATTGAGAGCAATGCAAAAGCTTTACGACTTTATTTATTTGGTGCCAGCAGGATTTTGGAATCCACAGAACTGCTTTATTCTGCTTCTTCCTATGGTAGGTCCTTTTAAAAGTCATACGCTTTAAGGTCTCTGCACAAAACCTTAACTATTTAATCAGGTTTTATTATTTGTGTAATACAACATATATTTAAAGGGGCAGGAGCCTATGGGCTATAAATGTAATACTTACTGTAATATAAAATAAATACTGAAAAGAAAGAAGAGCCATTCGGGAATAGCTTTTGCTGTGCAGTTCAAGCACTATCAACTGCTGGGTTAATTCAGAGTCAAATAATTTTATTTGAAGTGGCCTCTAATTCAGAGTTGGCCAAGGGAGAAGGATACCTAGACAAGGTGAAAAGCCACATCCCTCTAACATGGCATGTCTTGATTTCAATCCTATAAAATCATTGGAAACCACCAAACAAATGTTGTGGTTATATACACTTATTCATACATTTATTCATTCAATAGATATTTACTAAGTCTTTACTTTTTGCTAGTCATTGTGCTAATTGCTGTGGATAAAACAATGCGGTGAACAAAATTACCCTAATTCTTTCCATTATGGAAACTAAGGTCTAGCATGAAAGACAAACAACAGCAATAAAATATGTTACGTATTTTTAATAGAAATACATAGTGCTATGGAAATGAGCAGGAGAAACAAAATTGACGGGTCTTTGTAGATAATATTTTCCTTTTTTTTTAATCATGGGGAATTTTAACAAATATGAAAATTAAAGTTCCCATCCACACCCCCATCCACCTCTCCTCTGCTTTTATTATTTTGAAGCAAATTACTTGATACTTGGCATTACGGAATTTCAAATGTAAATATTTAAGTAAGTATTTATAAAAGATAAAGACTCTTTTAAAACAACTGTGTAAATTTGGAACGATTGCAAAATGTTGACAATGCTCAAACTCTAATAGAGAATTAATGGCATTGGTCAGTGGTCAGACTGGATATTTCTACCTTGCACTTAACAGATTTCTTAGACTTTCGCTGTGTATTCTAATATCTTTAGATGACAAAGCTCTTACTTTTATTAGTGATATATTGTTTTGTTTATAAACTCACTAATTAAGCATGGCTGGCTCCTGTTGGAGAAAATAGCCTTTAAATTTTCCATTGCATAATCTCTGGTGGAGGAGAAAAGCTTCAGTTCCAAGCGGAAGATGTATCTGCAGACCCTTATTAAATGAAGGGGGTATAGAGTCATAAATTAATATTATTAATTCTTTCCAGGATTAGACTGAGCTCTACCCCCCTGCATTTCTTTACCTATTAAAGAGTACCATCTTGTTTTGTTTTTTCCTGAAACAAGGTCACCCAACTTAACTTTTATGTAGAAATTGTCACCTTCCTTCACCTGCTAGATGCGCCAGTAATAGTTTTTGTGTTTAGATGGTCTCCTGGTGCTAAGCATGGTGAAGGATTCAAGGCTTAGCTCCCTCGGAAGGTTTTTCAAGGCTAATATGAGATGTCATTCTATCACAGGCTGTGGACTATTCACTAGAAAACAAAAGAACTGCAAAACTACATTTGGAGTATAGTTCCTTTCCCATCTCTCCTGATAATGAACCTGCTGCATATCATGGCTTTCCTGTTAAGAGCAGAAAATGTAAAAAAGATTGTGAAATATTATACTGAGGGGACGTGTTTTGTTACTTGTATAACTTTTGGTCAAAATGCCTCTTGGAGCATGCTGGAGGCATTGTTAGCCTTAAATGGCAGATACCATAGAATTTGGAGAATCCCCTATGAGTGTATGAACAAAATTGGCATCTGTATCCTATATTTTAGTACAAGACCCAAAGGCTCCTGCCATTGAAATAGCAGTCCTACAATTGAGAACAATAAAAATAATAGTAGACATAAAAAAGCGAAGCCATACTAAAACAATTCACAATGCTCCCATCCTAACAAATTCAAAGTCTCAAACACTGCTTGGATATTTTTATATAGCAATAATAATTTTATTTATAGCACATTATATTCTGTCTTTTTTAACTCATGTTATAAACTAGAAGAGAGCATGACATCCTATAAATATTTGCAAAACTAGCCACATTTTCACTAATTGCTGCTTACTAAAATCATCGTTCTCTACATGGAGAATATGTTAAACAATAATTCTGTTGCTATAAAACACTCCAGTGCATCATTCTCAAATCATCCTCTAGTGTTACCTGTCATGGCATTGCACTACTTGGTCTACTTTCACTGTTGCTTGTTCGGTTTGTCCTCAACAACTTACCCAAACTTTTATCATCTTTTTATCAAAGCCTTCTGTAATTACCCCAACTCACACTGATAACTTAATTTCCTTTAGTGTTATAGCATTTCTTTTCTTTGGTCACAAAGTGATCACATAATTTTTAATTCTTAAAAATTTCTTGTGTCCTATGACATCCCCTCAACCTAGGCGTCCAGCCCCGTAAGATCATACTTCTTTGCTGTTGCCAAATCAGCTGAGAAAGCATTGCCAGTAGTTTCTATAAATGTGAGTTTGCCAGAAATGTGATATCTCAGGACCATCCCAAGTCTCAAGGAACAAGCACCTGAGGTTTAACAAGATTGTCAATGTTTCCTATGAACATTAAGGCTTGAAGAAATGCCCTATTATGCATCAGATTTCTGTAAATGCTAACTGTTGGCTCTAATTTATTAGCTATTCTTCTACTTTCCTCGAGGCCAGAAGACTGAAATCAAGGTGTGGGCAGGCGTGGTTCCCTCTGAACACTTTGAGGGGGAAACCATCCCATACATCTCTCTCTCTTCTGGTGGCTGTCAGTAATCCTTGGTCCTCCAGTTTGGAAGCTGCATCATCATTCCATTCTCTGCCTCCACCTTCACGTGCGTGGCCTTCTCTGTGTCTCTGTGCCCTCTCCACTTCATATAACAACACCAGTCATTGGTTTGAAGGTCTATCCTGAATCCAAGATGCTTTCAGCACAAGACCCTTAGATAACTATATCTTCAAAGACCCTATTTCCAAATAAGGGCAAATTCTGAGGTTCTTGGTACACATGAAGAGATGCAATATTCAACATACTACAGTCATATAAAACAAAGATGTAAGTGAGGATAATGATGATTTTTAGTATTATTATTTTATCACAGGTGGGGTGGTGACTAGGCTTTTATCCCAGGACACAGACATGGCCAGACATCCTTGCGGATTAAGGTTAAAATAGCAATTTCCTTGTGGCTACCCTTCCCCATTTAAACAATTCCAAAGTTTTAAGTGATGAGCTCTCTGCCCTCCACACTTGCCTTCTCTCTCTTTCAGATTCACATAGATGCAAATAAGCCTTTCTAAATCCATATCTTGGTGTATGGAATCCCCATAAGCCTCTTTTAAGATTTATTCTTCCCATTAAATAACCATGAAATCAATAATCTTTCTCATACGCATCTGCATATAGCCACTTTAAGAAAACATAATTCTATAGCTTGCATTCTCTCCACCTACTGTAATCATTTTTCATGGCTACCATAGAAGTAACTGGATATCTATAATGATTTTTTTTCCATCTTAAAGTCCATTTTCCTTACAGCTTATATCTAAATGATCAGTTGATGGCATTTTCGGTGAGCTGTTTACAGCTGTTTCCCCTTGATGTTGTTCAATTAACATCCCTGCAGCATGCATTTTCCCTCTCAGAATGTTACTTAATGGTATATGTTAATGCATTTATACCCAGAAGCTTTTAAAGTAACAGGAGCAATTGTGAAAAAAAAAAATGAATAAATAAGCATGTAAATAAGTATGCCTCTCTACAAGCGATGATCTCAGAATTTTTAAATGTTCCATTCCTACTCCCATTTGCTAAAAATGTCTCATATATGAACAACTGACAATCATATTGCTGACTTAGCTCAAGACATTAGATGGCAGTAGGTGATGCTCTTGAAAACTAGGAGAAATTTATTGAGCATTTGAGTTCTTCAATACCCAACAGAATGTTGGGTATAAAAATGAAGTAAACACTTTTATTTAATCCTCAAAAATAGAACAAAGGTTACATTTACCTTTCTTTGAAAATGTACCCTTGTTTTTCTTAAAACATATAAAGATGACTCACCCATTTCCGAATTATAAAGTAAGTAAAATTTGCCTTCTGGCCAATAGGCAGACAGTCTTTTTGTTTCCTTGGTGTTGATGGGAACTTATCTTGTGATTTAACCTGTAGTTGTTTTATCTGACAGCATCAGATGCCTAGAAAAGGATCCAGGACTAGGATACAAATTACACCTGGCTGTAAAATTTAAAGGGGTCACAAAATTTAAGGGACCTCCAAAAAATCCATAATGAAGAAACATAGTGTTTTGATTAAGGTTGGTAGATAAATTTCAAAAATTGAATTTTTGAAAAACAATGTATTTTTTTAGCATAAGTGTGTCCCATTCAATAGCTTATCTAAAATTTAAATATTGGACGGAATATACTTACACTAAAAATTTACTTGTAATTTATCTGGCAACTCTAATTTTAAAGCTGTATTTTTAAAACATCAAAATTAATGCAAGACATTCCATGATGAAAAATATCATTTTTCAAAATAAAAACAGGATTAGTTTGCTGATTTTTCTTTTTGCCTCAGACTCTAATATGGCTTGGCACAGAATGGGGACTGATTCTATCTAATTTTTAAACTATGTTGCATAGAAATATCATTCATCTGGATTAGTGAGAAAGGAGTGCCCTCTGAAATCTTTGGCCTAAAGCAAGTGCCTCACTTTCCTTATCCTCCTCCAGTACTGTCTGGAGCTTGCATTAGCTCCTCACAGTTTGCTCTCAACACAGGCAATGGTTTTAGTGAAGAATAACATGACAATGATTATAGAATCAGAATATTCAGACTGAACGTTTCTTGAAAATTACCTGGTCTTATACTTAACATTTTATTGAAGAAGAAATGAAACCCAAAGTGGTGAATTGATGTCCTCTAGCTACAAGGTAAATTGCTAGCAAATTCAGTAATGGCAGCAATGCTGCACATCTGTTACACACACAAACACACACACACCATCCTTTTAAAGGAAATTGCAAAGTAGAATAACTGTCCTGCTGTAGTTGCAGGAAGTTACTTTTGGATTTTGAATGGAACACTCTTCTTTAAGCTGTGGAGGGAGCTGCTACGATGGTGTGTCATGGGAACACAGGTTCAGCAAATGATCCCTTTATTCCTGGCACAGTATAAGGATCCCAGAAAGGGCAAATTATCACTTTGTCACTTACTCCGCTCACAGAGTCCAAAAGAGCAGGAGAAGAAGTCCCAGGGTCAGGTCAATGGATTGCCATCCATTGCCATCCACACACCCTACTTTGTCCTAGAGAAGAGGGACCAGCATAAACTGTTCAGGTGTGGTATTTATCCACCTCAGGGCAGGGGGCTCCTACCACTGAGAATTCCTCTTCTGATAAGCATCTGGGCCTGTTTGTTCCAGGTCTCCAGGCTTAAGGTCAGACCAGGCTTTTCCATTAGACTTAACATATCCCTCAGCTTGTATAATGGCACACAAAAGAAAAGGAGGTGGGGGTAGCAAAAGGCCAAGCTAGAGGATGGCCCTTAGCATGTTTGTGACTTCCACAGAGAGGGAGGTGGCGGTAGGTGAATGTGGGGGTCCAGGGCCCAAGCCCCATTCTAAGTCCTCGACATGTAGCTGCCTGCATGACCTCGGTATGAGTTAAAGGTTATCAACCATCTCCAGAGGAGAGAGAATGCATGGATGTTATCATAAACTATGATCTTCCCAAAGCAGTAAACCTCCTTAGTAGACATCCTTCCTATGGGCATAGTGAAAACATCACCAACTCTCATGTGAGCCGTCATGGAACCCTAGCAGGAACTCTGTTCTCATACCCTATGGATTGTCCTTCTTATGAGACCCCTTATATCACCCCTCATTTTTCCTGTCTCTTTGCAGAGCCCTAATTTCATTCATTCTTTGACCACCATCAAAGATTCTTTCCTGTCCATAAGTCCCAATAAAGATCATGCCTGACTAAATGCCAGGTATGTTCTTTGGTCTCACAGCCTCACCAACTCATGCCCTTCAGGAGTTGGGTTGTAACAGTGAGGTCTGGGCAATGGCTACTAAACAAGTGTCTGTCATTTCCATAACTTAATGCCACAATCAATCTGTTCAAGCATACCTAAAATCACAGCTGCAGGTATACTGTGATAGCAAAAGAATGGCGTCAATTATTTCTTCCCAAAATATTTACTTTTTTGTATTAGGCATTATTGTCAGACCTAGGCCTATGGCAATGGAAATGAAAAACGAGGTCCCTTCTCTCTTTGAGGGTCCATCACAACAGGGCGAGGCTGGTCATAAACAAATAGGCAAATCCTATAATGAAGATATTGCACAGTCCTAATAATAAAATTAATTAGGGTAATAGAAAATGTGTTTCTGAGTGTGAAGAGCTATACTATATAGGGTTGGCAGGAAAAATTCCTTCGAGAACATAAAAACTAAGAAGAGTGATGAATGTTGCAAGAAGCAATAGACGATCGAGAGGAAGAACATTCCAGGCAAAGGAAAGAGCAAGAATAAAACCTGGAAAACGTCTGGAGCTCGGCTTAGGTAAGGAGTGGCACTGATCATAGATTCTGGCCATATATAATATACCTCTACCTTCACTGAACACTATATTATAACAAGCAGCTGGAAATAGTTTCAGGATTACTTGATTTTTGTATCACTGTTTGCAGAACCAGCCAGTAACCCCCAATTGGAAATTGCAAGTACAGAAAATAGTGACAACTAGCCAATTATAGCTATTTAAATATAAGTTAAAGTAGTGCTTTGGATATTCCAATCTTACAGAGAAGGAAATGGAATCAGAGTGATGCAAAGGACTTACAAGTTCACATAGCTAATATTACTAACCTTGTATATTTGGTGTAAGTTTTAAATAAGTAATCCACTTAGCAAGTGTCTGTTGTGTACTGATAATAATTATTATCCTATTATTAAAAAGATTATTATTGTTCCATTATAATATTTTAATGCAGCAGGCTTGGCTCTGTACCAGACATTGAAATACACGTACTCTCACAGCAAAATCATTGCTGCTGCAAGCTTGAGGTATACCTGGGGTGGTATTTTTAAAATGGGCAAACAAGAGTGCTATTTGAGCAGCCATTCTCATAGAAACACGGTTTGGTAGGTTTCCTATCAATTAAAATATCGTTCTATATTCCGATAATGACAGAATTACCAATGGGGGGCTTCTTAAGAATTACATTAACCATCTGCTCCTGGCTAAGGAATAACAAAATCATTAAGAAAATATTACAAGATGATAGTCACACGTTCTTATCTATACTTTATGACACAGCATTTGATTTTGTTTTAGATTTTGAAAAAAAAATGGATTCCAAACCTTATGGAAAGAGCATTTATTCTAGAGGGTCATGGGTACAGCAATAGATAGTTTAAAAACATATCCTTATTTTTGCATAGCCCTATAATTAGCATGGGGTTTGGGACATATGAAGAGATCAATAAGAGCTCCCTTCACTGAATTCAATTCATCAGCTTCTTGTATCAAATCAGGCAATAGAGAGAAAGATGTATCAGAATAAGACATGTTCCATTTCCTTTACAGAGGGATAGACATAATCAGAGTGACAGGATAAGTGCATAAAACAACATATAACAATATAAGGTAGCAAATGTCAAATGACAACTGAAAGAAACTGTCAATAAGTGCTCTAGAACAGGGACTCCTTCTTCCCATCAGGCATGACATTTGCCCAAGGAACCCTGGGCTTAACAATTCTTAACTCAACTGGCTGCATTAGAGAGAGCAGTGCTGTCTGAGAATAATGCATGCTTCTTGGTGCCTCTTCTGCACTTCAGTCATTTTTGTTGTTCTGTTAAAAGAAAGACTTTGGAATGAAAGTAATGGGGTGTGTCATGGTTATAGTAAAAATACCCATGGGAATAGGTTCTACTTGCATGACCTTGAGAGTGATGCCTCCTTAAATTTTACACCCTAGGTTTCTCACTTGCCTCACATTAGTCCAGGTCCACCTGTCTTGGTTTGCCCAGGTTTACATATATTTTTTGTGGCTTAATGGATCTTAGAGCCTCCTTTCATTTTCAAATTTTTCCTGATATGGATGATAAATTGTATGGTCACCATAGTCTTAGAAAGATTTTTGACTCCAGATTAAAGTAAATAATTTGAAAACATTAGATCATGTATTCTTACTTGTTATAAATTACTTCTGTCGAAATTCGGAACTAACAGAAACACACGTATGCTTTGAGATGTCATATTTGAAAACAGCTACTTTAGCATTTAACAGGAATGAAAGCTTCACTGGACTAATAGAGACTTGGAAAATTTCACAGAAGAGATGGGCCCTAAACTGCCATGATATATGATTACAACATAAAATGTATATACTCTCAGGTTGCACAGGAATCCATTTGGGTTATGCAAGGCAAGTATTTGATATTCATATCCATTATTTTTATACATTTCATAGACTTGTCCACTGGACAATAATCATTTAAAATTTCTTTACTGAGATTTGGCCTATGCTTTAATATATACCTGAAAATTAAACAAATAAGAACATATTTAGGTCAGTATTGCAGCAAAATATCTGCCTGACTGTGAGGAAATTCTTTACCCTTCACCACCGACCCACCCGATTGGCACTGGGTCTTCTTTTGAGAAAGCTTTGAAGTGATATCAGCATAACAGTTAGAGCAATAAGTTTTCATTGCAATAGGAGTTAAAATTTTACTTCCTGAATGTCTTATGCATGGATCAATACTTCTAACCCATGGAAAGAGGGTTTTACCTGTGTAAACTTGCACTTCAGAGAGAAAGGTAAAGAGTAGCTGCATAAGCTAATTTGCCTTAGCTATTTGAGCCCTTGTTTCACCTCCATAAATCAAGGAGCCTCGACTAGTATTTGTAGCAATCATTGGTGGATGCTTTATTGGATAGCATAATTATTAGCTGCTTCAAGAAACCAATACTAGTTGCTCTCTCTAGACTAACAGAAACTAAATGAAGCAGAAATCCATGCAGTCCTTACAGTTGGATATTGGCAGCAGAGTAGAGGTCATTGATGGTTGTTCTCCATCATTAATTGGCCTTGTCCAATGACCCCTATCTAATTCCAGCCTCCTGGCCCTCCCATAGCAATATCAATGCATAGTGCTTGCTATATATCCTCCAGCCCCCCTGCCACACCACACACACCTATCACTGGATAGTCATCAGCTTTATCTGTCTTTACCTTAGAGCACAAGGAAAGCTTCCATGTTAGTTGTGCAAACAGGAGAGAAATGATAGGCTATTTTGATTTATGTTCACACTTGCATTTTCATTGTACTTGTCTGGGGATGTGCAGTCTCTGGGTAAATGCCACTGAGCAATATAACCTGTTATTGTTTTTGAAGAGAATAATAGATGATTCTAGGTGAGGATGTACTGCTCTGAGGTATATGATTTCTAAGGGGGTTGAGGCATTCTGTATTTGATGTGCAACTGAAACACTTACTTTACCACTCGAATGATGTCACTGCCAACCACAGCGCCAGAAGTAAGCCAACTAATGTCTCTAACAGAGGGAATGTGTGACCAGTCAGAAAGTTGGATAGCAAACGACATTGGATAAATGTACAGCATAGAGATTAAGAAAGTCAAGTTTGTGGAGTCAGTTCTGAACGGCCCTGAATTTCCTGAGCTGTGTGATTGTGTGCATGCCATTTAATTGCCTTCAACCTGTGTTCTCTCATCTGTAAAAGGAGGCAAATGCTATCCCACTGAAGTTCTTAATTGAAAGAGATACCATCTATAAAGTGCTTATCTCAAGGTCTTGCATACAGTAATTTTTCAATCTATAGTAGTTATTGCTATTCATTTTTATTACAGAAAAATAAAGACGGAGAGATTTGAGGGTCAAGGAAAAACTAACATAGTCCTGCAGATTATTCTGTGTTCAACCATCTTGTCCATCTTAGGGTAGGGTCAGTCTTGGAAAAGAGAGCAGGGAATGTTCTCATGATATCTGGGAATACTGTGATCATGCCACTTGCTTGCAGTAAGGCTATTAAAGCTATTTATTCTGAAAGGAGTTTGGACTGTCAAACCACTTGAGAACAAAATATAACCAGTTTCAGGACCAGAATTCCAAGTACCATTACCATATTCCTTTTGCCATTCTACAGTTCAAATATTTATGTTATATTAATATTAATGGAACAATTTGCAGGAGTTATCAGTAAGAAGACTTTAGGTCCAATGCATTCTTCAGGTCCCTGCTCAACCCTAAGGAATGCCAATAAAAGTTTCACTTACCTCCTCCTCTCATTGTATTTTAGGTACAAAGATGTTGCACTGAAGAAAGCAAAGTTCACATGCACAGTCCCTGGGGTTAAGTTTTGGAGGATATTCTGGCTGCTTTAAATTCTTCCCAAATGCCATATGCTTCCCTACACTCCCAACTAGGGTGAAGAGATTTTCCTTAATTTTAAGGGTATTAAAACTAGCAAAATAGTTCTTTGTATATGAATTTCAGAAGCTTTGGTTGTCACCCTTCCCCCAAATCCCACAATTGATACAAGTATTGTAGAGTAAGATGCAATTCATTGAAGCCAAGAATTTTAATCAATGCTTAGATCTTCCTTTATGTCCAGTATTTTATTTGTGGTTGTCATTTAATTTCTTATTTTCCACCCCTCCTTCAGATAAAAAATGGGGAAAAGGGTAGTTTGACTGGTTTGCTATTTATTTTCAAACTGTATCACTGTCAGTGAAAGTGACCATGAAAGTACATATTAAATGGTTGATAATAAAATAAAGCATCCCTGGCATAGGGCACAATTACAAAATAACACAGCATTAAACTTATTTTAATTAAAATCGCCCCTATCAGGCTGGTGCACTGAAGTGTTCTGAATGCTAGGGAGAAACCAGTAAGAGCCGTAAAGAGTCTGAGTGAGGCGCTAAGGTACCCAATTTAATTAATTCCAACCATCTGGCCCCCTCTGTGCAAGTTCTTGAAGTTTGCATTTAACATGGCCTTCATGGTGACAGCACAGGGTAGGCTTTGTAACCATTTTGTCAAGGATTCTAATAGAAATGTTTAGGTGTGGAAAATCAGGCTTTGGTGTCAATCGCTGGCCAGTGTTCCTAAACCCTTTCTCTCTTTCCCTTTCCGTGAGCCCAAGTGATAGAATTCAAAGTAGAAGCAGGCAGCCCAGTAAGGTCCAGGCCTATGCACCAAAGAAGTCTGTACTTGCCTACACAGTTTTGGTAGATGATGTTGGTGCCCTGCCCTGATTCCCATGACTTGTCAGGCCTTGCGCACTTACTGCACCTGCCCTGAGTGTTGGCTGATGACTCATAGATGTCCCTTCTCTGAAGAAACACTCACTGTGGAGACTAGCCCCACCTTCAGCCCCATATTCACAGACCTTGGCCCATGGCTCTCTGGCAAGGAAGGACAAAAGCCTGGGCCCCTGTTCAAGATGAACTCTAGGGTGCAATTTGTGCTTCGTAATTTACTCATGGATCCTTTTCCCATTTGCCTTTTTCCCCCTGCCCTATCGTGCTTCACTCACAGGCCATCTACCTGAATAAATCATGTGAAAATAATTTTAGTCTTGGGCTCACCTTCTAGAAACTCTTACCTAAGACCACCGTGTGCCTGGTCATTGTAGGAGAGCCTGAAACACCCAGGTCACATTATACTGCCATATTAGCTAAGCTTTTGTTTTACTGGTAAAAAAAAAAGAAATCCCTTTATTGTTAATACTATGAAAAGTTCTTTGCATGTGTTTATGTGTGTGTGTATGCATATTTTTATGGAATATATTGGTATATAAAATTCAACATTATGGAAACATCTTGACAGCTACATCAGCATATACATAGATATGGAAAGCCCTTATGATAAGTAGCATTAGTTATTTTCATAACTGATATTTAGGGTCATTACTCTTCTCTCTATTTTCTGAATTACCTATGATGTTTGTGACAGTTTGTATTTGGTGAATCACAAAAAGAGAAAGATTATATTTGTGAAAAATCCATTCCTGTGTGTTTGAGACCCTTTCAATTGGACTATGTCAGTAAGGCATTACTCAGATTGTCTCAGCCCTCCTGCTGGATCTGAAATGAAAGGAGAAACATGGATATAGGACCTCCACCATATGTGATCCTACAATGTGAGATTAAGGACTCCAGTTTTGCCCACAGCTGAGCTGAAAGGAGACAAGCACCCAAGGTGCTCAAGTAGAGATGTGCCATATGCCTGATAGCTCGCAGCTGAACTTGGGAAGAATGAGGAGCAGCCAAGATTGATAAAGACTGATAAAGGAGGCCTAGTAAGAGACAAGCCCTATGCCTGGTGAGCTCCAGGAGATAGTAGATTCTGGAGGGGAAGGCAGACGCCCTGTCAGAGATCTGCTGCCATCTTGCTTCATGATGTGGCAGCTGCCTTTGGTGAAAAAGCGTCTCTGCTGATGCCTTGACTTGGACATTTCATGGCCTTGGAACTGTAGGCTTTTCCAAAAATAAATTTCCCATCATAAAAGCTAACCCACATCTGGGACTTTGCATTAGCAGCCCTTTGGCAAAACTAAAACAATGTTATATTTCTGTTCAACAATAAAAGATATAAAAAGTACTATAATAAAAAATATATAAACTTGAGGAAGCCATTCCCTTGGTTTTAGAAATGTCTTGCCAAATAAGCCGCCCTGTGTAAGACGGTGGGTATATAGTTTGATAGTTCACTATCAGAGACAGGAGATACCCCCTTGGAAAGCAGAAAGAATTAAAAACAGAGGTGTTGAGGAAGATTTTTTTTGGAGGGAGTGAATTGATTCTTGAGTGAGCAGAACTTACTATCTGAGTCATTCAATCCTGTTGACCAGAGAAACCTCTAGTGTAAATATATTCCTATCCAAACTTGCATATTTTTCCAGATACCATCTGTTTTAGTCTGCTAGGCTGTCAAAATGCAATATACCAGAAATGGGCTGGCTTTTACAAAGCTGATTTATTCACTCATAAGCAGTTCTGAGGCCACGAAAATGTACAAATCAAGGTTTCATCAGGCAATGTTCTCTCCCCAGAGACTGGCTGTGGGTGATCCTGGACTCCTCTCTCACATGTCAAGGCACATGGTAGCATCTGGTAGTCTCACCTTTCTTTTCCAGGTTTCATTGCTTTCAGCTTCCAGTTTCCTCTGGCTTTGTTTCTGCTCCTGTGGCTTTCTTTCTGTGCTTCTGTGGGTTTCTCTCTGTATCACTCTCCATATTCATCTCATTTATAAAGGACTCCAGTAAGAGGATTAAGACCCACCCTGTGTCACACCCTACTGAAGTTACCTAATCAAAAGGCCCTTAATTGAAGTAAACTAATCAAAAGTTCCCATCTATAGTAGGTTCACACCCATAGGAGTCAATTAGCACAAAGGACATGGTTTTCTGGGATCCACAAAAACCTCAAACTACTACACCCTCTAACAACAGGGAGAGAGAACCTCCACTTTGGACTGAATATAGTGTAGTATATGATTGTGGAATTTCTTTCTAAAACAAGGCTATCACTCCACCCCAGGCAGCTTCCTAAATCACTGCCCATCCCAAGGAGTCAAGAACTTAATATCTCAGGCCGATTCAGAATTATCTTCTCACTATTGTTAGTGTTTAAATCTCTTTACCACAGAAGACTGTTTATCTGCTCACTGATGATACCATATGCCCTATATCATAGGGTATGATGCTAGAATATGTTTTTGACAATAATGCTGCCCTATATTGTAATATAGTTTTTTAATGCCATATACAGACTGCTTCAGTACTAATAACAATCTAAGTTATTAGCCTTTCAAAACCTCACATGTACTTTATGAGCCCTATATTATTTACACTTACATCTTTGGTGGTTTGAAGCAATGTTGTCTAGACTCTCTCTGCCTAGAGGGGCACACAACCAAGTCTTGGTGTATATTTCCATCTTTCTTCACCATTTCTTAGGAAGTTTTGTTCTTTCCCCCATTTCCCAAATAAATTCTTTTTACTGGCCTAACTAAAACAACAACAACAACAAAAAACAAAAACCATGTTGTCTAAGTTTGCCAAAGGCTTCCTATGCAACAATACCAGAAATGAGTTGGCTTTTATAAAGGAGATTTATTAGGGATAAAAGCTTACAGTTCTGAAGCTGTGAAAATGTCCAAATCAAGGCATCATCAGAGATATTTTCTCACCAAAAGTTGGCAGGTAGCAGATCCTGGAGTCCTACCTCATGGCGAGGCAAGATGGTAGTTCTGCTGGTCTCTCACTACTTCTTCCTGGAGCTCAGCTCTGCGCAATCAGGCTTCTCTCCCTGGGCCTCAACTCCTTGAGTCTTTCAGGGATTCTCTGTCTTTCTACAGCTGTAGGTGAGCCTGGAGTCCACTTTCTCACATGGCTGGGTCAAAATGTCAGAGCTCCCTTTTCTGTGTGTTCTCAGTTTATATCAGACCCAGCAAGAGGGCAGAAACCCAGCCTGAGTCATACCTCACTGATATAGTCTAATCAAAAGCGATCTAATCAAATGATCTAATCAAGCTCCCTTAAATAAATCTAATGCAATCAAAGGGTATCACACTCACAGAGATGGATTAGTTCAAAAACATAATCTTTACTGGGATTCACAAAATTCAAAGTGTCACATGTGAATTCCAGAAAAACAGGTTCTTAGACTTTGTCCATTCTTGTGAGTGTGAACTCTTGTAAATGGGATATTTTGATGAGATTACTTCAATTAAAGTGTGGGCCAATAGTCTGGATGGGTATTAATCCTATTACTGAAGGCTTTATAGGAAAGGCCACAGGGAGGGACCAGCCAGAAGTGGAATAGCAACAGAAACCAGAAGAGAAGGGAGAAGCCAGGAGAGGCCACCATGTGTCTTGCCATATGACAGAGGAACTAAGGGCTAAGGATCATTGGCAGCCAATTCCAGAACACCAGTCTCCTGTTCTGTGTTTCTGAGAAAGCATCACCTAAATGATGCCTTAATTTTGGACTTCTCCTATCCTCAAAACTGCGAGGCAATAAATTCTGTTTGTTTAAGCCAATACATTGCATGGTATTTGCTTTAGCAAAAAGAAAAAGAAAACAATGCCAATGACAGATGATGCTAAAATTGTCTTCTATGGTGGTATGAGAGATAATCAGTGCCCATTCTATTAAATGAGCATTTTTCAAGCTCATAAAAGAAGACTATGATTTTTAAAATGTTTCCTTAAGTGAAACATTTTTTCTTGAAATTTGAAAGAGTAAAGAGTAAATTAAATCCTATTAGCATCTTGTGGCATTTAACAGTATAACACTGTGGCGGTTTGAGATTTTTTTATGAATCCCCAAAAGAGATAGATTATGTTTGTAAACTAATCTATTCCTCTGGGTGTGATACCCTTTGATTGTATTAAATTTAGTTGAGGAGACTTTGATTAGATTACCTGTTAAGATTGCTTTTAGGGCTTTTTTGATTAGATAAGTCAGGAAGGTGTGACTCAGTTTGAGTCCCTGTCCCCTTGCTGGGTCTGACATTCATGGACTCACATAGACAGACAGACATACAGGAAGAAAGAGCTCTGTCATTTTTTATCCTGTCATGTGACAGAAAAGAGAAGACTCAAACAGCTGCAGCCCTGGGATAAGCCATTTTGCCTGATAGCTTACACCTGGCCTTGTGGAGCAAGCGGGACAGCTGAGACTGATATAGGAAGCACTAAGAGACAAGCCCTATGCGAGCCTGTGGCTGAAATCAAGAAGGAGCAGAGCAACTGAGCCTGAGACTGAAAGCCCAGAGGGGAAGGCTGAAACTTTGCAGAGATTGCCTGCCATCTTACTTCAACATACGGCAGCTAACTTTGGTGAGAAGGCACCTCTTATGGTACCTTGAGTTGGACTTTACACAGCCTTGGGATTGTAAGCTTTTGCTCCAAATAAATACCCTTTATAAAAGCCAGCAGATTTCTGACACTTTGCCTCGACACTCCTTTGACAGACTAATATAAACACCAAGGCTGAAACCTGAGGTCTCAACTATTTTGCCATAATTATCCTGATGCTCTGCTTTTCAAGCATACTGTGATTACAAAACATGTCAAATTTATTTTTAATGATAAAATGTATTGGTCTACATGTAAGGGTTGAGACTTGGGCAGTGGTCTGTGAGGATTAAACTGTGAGGGTTAAACTGTGAAGGTTAAGGCCTGGTCAGCGGTCCAACTGTTGAATCAGCTATTAGTTTACAAAGTCCTTGACTCAGAGTACACATACTCCCTAGACACAGCAAAAATGATTCTGGGAAGTTGTATTTTGTGTTCTTTCTCCATAACATTTGAGTAATAACAACAGTATATAAATAACCCTGCAAATAAAGAATGCCCATGCTTGCTTGCCTGTTTGTTTGGAGCAGATGGCAGCTGTGCCAGTATGAACAAGCATCCCTTTCCGCCTAGACTCTTTATTCTGCCTACCTCCCTTACAGGCTCCCAAGGTGGGTAGATGCAGTGGACACTGCACCATCCCCAGTAGGATTTCCCCAAGTAGTTCCCATCCTAATATGCACCCATCCACACACACACATTATGGCTGGGATGCTCTGATGAGATGCAACATATGTGGTCCCACCCCAACCTATAAGACACCTCAGAAAACTGACCCTCTTCTTCTGTCAAACTCAAGCTTTGTCCGCCTTTAATTCCACTCAAGAATTCCTGTCTTAGGGAGTGCTGGAGAATTGTTGGATTCTGTAGAGGAGCAGGGGCGGGGTGTCTTCCACCCAAAGTATCTAGCTTCTGGGCCCCAAATCTGCTGCCATAGAAACTCACTTGAATTCCAGTGTCTCCCACAATCTGATGTTGTGAGTCCATAATCCCTCTATGCTAAAGGGAAGAAGGAAAAAACATCAAAATGCAAACCCAGAAATACCTGGGAAAGGGAGAGAGGAGATTTTTAATGGGACCCCTGCTTGTCAAAGTATATGGGATGATTACAGGAAAATATAGCCATAAATGATGTTTTCTTAGGGAATTTTAGTTAGTCCATTAGTTTAAATTTTTAGTGACTCAACTTAATTTAAAGTGTGCATTGCAGAATTTCTGATCTTCAGTTTCCTCCTCTGTAAAGTCAAGCTACCTCAAATTAAGAAATCTTCAGTTTCCTTATCTGTCCCTCAATATCATCCCTGGTAAAAGTATAAATTTGGTAAAGTTTGGCTCTGTTCATTCCACCCAGCCCCTCATTTGTTAACTTCCACTCATCCCTCTTATACCTAGTTCAAAAGCAAACTTACCTCATTTGAAATGATTAAATCTTTAAAATGAATAAATAATACAATGTTTTAAGTAACTGATTTAAAATAGTTATTAGTGATTCTTGCACCCTTGCATTTTGCTAGTCTTAGAAGTGGAAAATTAGAATGAAACCTTCTTTTCTTCAAGGAGCTTATGGTCAAGTGGGGAAATTGAACAAAGTAATTGGGGAACAACATATTAATTACTATGATAAGTATAAGCAAAGGACAGTATGAATGAAAAAGGGAGAGGCATCAAAGTCTAGAAATGGTCTCTATATGTAGGAAACTTTGAAGAAGATTTTGAAGAATGAATAGAAGGACGCAAAGGAAAAAAATAACAAGAATGGGAGTCAATTCCAGATGCAGGCAACAGTAGCATCAAAGACACTTCATAAGGCCGACGAATATGGCTGCCCCTGCATTGAGAGGCAGGGTGGAGAGTGGCGAGTGGCAGCTGGCAGGATTTTAGAGAAGAGAAGTAAATACTTTCTGTGCTAACCAAAGAGGTTTGATTTGTATCCTGAAAGGTACTAGAAACCATCAAAGGCTTTTAAGGAGGGTATCAACTTAATCAGATTTGACAAGATGAGATGGTACCTAAAAAACTAAAGAAATGACTGACAAGGTTTTATACCTCCTGGGCATATGTGCACTTAACTAAAAGGGGGCACGATCCTTGACATAATCAAAGGTATAATTTTTTGGAATGTGTTTTAGTATTAAATCTGCAGGATTACACTTATGAATCCTTGCGCTTTTAACTAAGAAGGGAGGTGAGGAGAGTTTTCCTAATAAGACTTTAATACACCCAGCCATTTCTTCGATAACTTCATTGAGTTTCTACCTTCAAGGCTAATTCTCAGGAGAATAAGTTGTATTTCAGCTGCTGCAATAAGGAAGAGAGGTGCCAGAGGCCAACCTCAGGGGACAAGGGTTTCGTCTAGATGCTTTCTAGACTGATACCCTATAGAAAGAGAAAATAGAATAATATTAAAACTTCAGAAACACACACATTGCTCTGATCCTCTGGGCAACTTGGAAAGTTTTTGGTCTAAATTCATGCTTTACCACTTTTATTTTATTTAATGTTCCAGATTTCCAAGATTGCATTATCACTTCTTATAAGCTGCCTCTGATCTGTCTTGCAAACTCTCGCCAACGTAATCCACAAACCTATGCACACGTTTGTATGTGGGACCATCCCGGTCAGAATTTCTCAGTGACTTCACAGTGGAATCAGTTCTGAACACCTGGCCTGGTATAGGAAGGCATCTACAACCTGACCTTATTTTATATTTGCAGTTCCTTTTCCCATTATTACTCTTAAATATTATGACATATTCCAATGTACCTTCAAAATACATCTTCACAAATGAGTTAGAAGGCAGAAAAGAGTGTCCATGACTATAAAAGCTTTGTAAAATGCTAGGAATCTAACAAATCACTCATTCCTTTTGGCCTCCTCTGGCTATTTTTTTGTTTTCCTTTGTTTTTCACAGTGAGTACCTTAAAATCATTTAAATAAGCCAAACCTGAGTGCTTAGCTTTGCCTAGAATCAAGATACAGTATCTGAGTGTACATCAGAATTATTTAGGGAGTTTTAAAAAATATTAATGCTTGAGAGGTACTCACAGAATTCTTGGTCTTGGGTGCAGCTTAGGCATCAGTGATTTTTAAAATCTCCCTGGGTTGTTCTGTTATAAAATGAAAGCTGGAACCTATTGCTCTAGAGAAGAAATGGCAGGTGAAAGGGGGTAGCTGTGAAAACTATACCCTACTCCAAAGTCAGTCTTGATTGGATTCAAATACAGGTAACTCACAAGAGAAAATGGCCAGTTACATCAAAATCCACAAATCATTTCAATTTAAAAATATTTATAGAGTACTTATTATGTATCAGACACTTGAAGTATAGTTCTAAATAAGGCAGAGACTCTGTTCTCGAGGACATACAACTATCTAGAGAAAATACGTACTTAACTCTCCTGAGACATCTAAAATGAATTGCCAGGATTACCAAAAATCAGGCACTCTTGAGGATGAGAAAAAAGTGCTGTATTTCACATTAGTGAGTTATTCTTAATTTAAAACATAGCTTAAAATTAATAAAGTATCTAGTAATAAATCTAATGAAAAGTGTGAAAGATACTTATAAAGAAATATGTGAAACATTGTCAAATGTGAGTTCCAACTCTGGTATGGCAGATAAAGATCCCTGCCAAACAACTCTCCCACATACAAAAAATTTAAACTTGGTATCAAAGATTAAAATAGTACCTTAAGGATCTAGAGAAAGAACACTTGCAGGCATACTTGGAGGTGATCTGAGTCTTGTAAGAATGGGCCAGTACAAGTTAAATTCCCTGACTTTCTGATATTGGCCTGAGAAGATGTAGTTGCATATAGCATTGTTGCCAGATATTCTCTAGGTTCTCAGCTAAGTTACAAAAAATGAATTTTAAGTGCAAGTCAGTTCAGTTAGGCTGGTAATTTATTAAGGAACTGAGAGAAGAGAAATGGGAGAAAATAACAGATTATGGTTCCCCAGGTAGTGAGAGGAAAATGAGCTAAAGAGGGGTAAAAAAAGACTGATTTACAGACTACAAGTCCCTATTACAGATTACAAGTCCCCAGGTCTACATGCGTGCTAATCCAGGCAGGGAGAGAAAAGGCAAAACAGGGCAAGAACAGGGTAAGGGGAAAAAAAGTAAAAGGGGCCAATCTGCATTCCGAGCTTGCTTTTTGAGCCATTAATCATTCCGCCCCTTTGCTAATGTTGGAGAAGGAATTCCAGTTGTTTGCTATTTTGATTGGTTATCACACCTATCAATACCCTCAGAGGGCCAATGGCAAGTCCCCTTGAGAACATCCGGGGCTTTTCCTTGATTCTGGAGGAAGTCCCCACAGAATGGGACATTCTTTTAAGGTTCTTCCAGCTGCGATATTGTAAAGTCATTCCCATAGGGGACGGTTCCTACGGCCACATATTTAATGGCGGTGGTTTTTCTGCCAGGTTGCAGATTTGTCTCTTATTCCCTAATCTATACTTCCTCGGCATGGGATAGATAGAAACGTGCCTTCTTTCTAGCCTAGGGAAGACAGAACCCAAGGAAGCCATAACCAATGGAAAGTGAGAGGGGTTCCCAGAAATAAGAGTAACAAAAGGTGATCCCCAGGTTCTCTGCCTAAGTGTCTTGCTGACCCTGAACTGCCGACGCATTGAATAATGTGCCTACAGCACAGCTGGAATGCAAAAGCAAAACAAAACCAAACTGAACTGAGAGCGGAGCTGCCATTCACCTCAGACTAGGCAGAGTTTGCAGGTGTAGGTTAATTGAGTTAATTGTCTGCTAAAACACAAACAAAGGTATTATTTGGAGAAATAAAACAGGATGAGAGACTGCACAACATAACATTCACAGATTCTAGAATGCAGTTCAATAATACTCAACCCAAAGGAGACAGGAAAATGTTACCCATTCTCAAAAGGAAAAGGGAGGCCCACCCTGAGAAGATCCAGATGTTGGAATTATCAGACCTGAATTTTATAGCAATGAGGTGAAGAAAAATATGGATGACAAGAATGGAGATCTCAAAAGTGGAATGGAATAGAAGGTCTAGGTCTGGGTCTAGCTAGAGTTAGGTAAAATGGAAATCATAGAATGGACAAATTTTTTTTAAAATAAAAAATTATCGGAATGGTTTTTATAGCCAAATGGATATGGCAAGAAGGAACATAATTTTATGTTCTTGTATGTTTATGTCTTTCTGGGAAAATTTTACCAGGAATTGAGCCAATGGACAAGACTTCAAGACCTGGAAGTAAAGGATGATTTAAATGGTGAGAACAGCCAAGTGGAGAGTTACCTCTCAGGAGGTATGTGTTTGCATTTCAAAGGGAGGCAAACCTGGGCCTTGGAGATAGTCCAGGGGTTGTAAATGAAGGAGACTCAGTTCATCACTTTCCTTTCTACTACTAGATATGTGTTTACATTTCAAAGGGTAAAGAACCAAGATTCTTCCCTTTCTATACCCAAGGAGAATGAGGAAGATTAAATTTCTCTCTCTCTCTCAGAGGGGAAGGAGATATATATGGTCTCCCAGATTCTTATTTTTCTTATTGTCAGGGTCTGTTACAATGGTATGAACTCCATACATCTACACTTATATTTCTTCACATTGCCCCAGAGGGGGAAAATTGGGGCAAGGGGAATCAATGTTATTATAGCAGTAAGTTAGTAATAAATAACCTGACACTGCCCAGAGAACTTCATGTCTATATTCAGAAAAATAAAAATAAGTTGAAGAACAAGGACAAAATGCACTGATAAAAAAATGAGAACATCAGGGACATATTGGAAAACAAAAAGGAGTGCCAGGAATATAGGCGAGAAAGGAGAGGAAGGAATGAGTTCATATTGAAGAGATAATGGCCAAAATTTTTCCAAATTTCGTGAAAAATATAAATTTACAGATAGATGAACCTAAGCAATCCCTAAGAGATTAAACATGAAAAAATCAGGCTTCAATGATTCACATTCAAACTACTTATAAGCAAATGTAGAGAATATCTTCAAAGTAGCCATAAAGAAAAAAACACATCAAATATAGGGGGACATCACATCAGAAATTATTGAGGCCAGAAGACAATGAACAACATCTGTGAAGTGATGAGTAAAGAAGAATCATCAAACCAGAATTTTATATTTGAAGAATCATTAAACCAGAATTCTGAAAATATGCTTCAAGAAAAAAGGCAAACTAAATATTTTCAGATAAAAGAAAACTAAAAGAATTCACCAACTGACCTGAATTATAATAAGTGCTACAGAAAGTTCTTCAGGCTAAAGGAAATTAGTATAATTTGGAAACTCTTATCTCAAGTAGGAATATACAAGATTGGAAATGGTACAGGCATACTTCCTTTGCTTGTGTTTCACTTTATTGTGCTTCATGGATGTTGTATTTTTTGCAAATTGAAGGTTTGAGGCAACTTTGGCTAGAGTAAAATACTAGAGCCCTGTTTCCAACAGTATGTATTCATTTCATGTCTCCATGTCATATTTTAAATAGGGTATGCACATTGCTTTTTAGACATACACAATTATTTCACAGTTAATAGACTATAGTACATTGTAGCCAAAACTTTTATGTGCACTGGGAAAACAAAAAAATTGTGTGACTCACTTTATTGTGATATGCGATTTACTGCTGTGGTCTGGAACTGAACTTGCATTATCTCCAAGCAATGCCTGTGTAGATGTGGGTAAATATAAAAGAATTTCTTTTCTCTTAATGTTTTAATAGGATTATTATTAGCAACACTCATAACATTGTCTTGAGGGATTTATATTACATATAGATACAATACATATGAAAATTTATTAAAAAGGATGGTAAATGGGGGTTGGTAATGGTTCTTTTTGACTGCAAATTTCTATATTTCTCTAAAGGAGTACAATATTAATTTTAGATAAACTGTGAAAAGTTAGAGTTGCATATTGTAATACTTAGAGCAAGCAAGAAAAAGTAAAATAAGTAGAAAATGTAAAAGGACAGTAAATAAATTGAAATGGAATTGAAAAATATATAACTAATCCAATTGATGGTAAGGGAGAAAAGTGCTAAAAGAAGAGAAAAATTATATATATAAATCCAAACATATCACGAATTAAATTAAATGTTATTGGATTAAACCCTCCAAATAAAAGGCAGAGATAATCATAACATAGTAAAAAAAAAAAAAAAAAAAAACAAGATTCAAGTGGCTTGCTGGCTACAAGGAATGCAGGTTACATATAAAGACACAGATGGACTTAAGTTAATTGATGGAAAATATATTATATAAAACCTCAAGAATAAAAGCCTGCTGTGGATATATTAATTTTAGGTAAAATAGATTTTAAGATATAGAATACTAGTGGGGATAAATAGGGATACTTGGTAAAGACAGAATAGTCTATTCATTGGGAAGACATAAAAGTCATGGTTATGTATCTGCATCTAAAATAGCCACAGATTATGTGAAGGAAAAATGGACAGAATTAAATTAAAAATCGTAATAAGAAATTTTAAAATTATCTTCGCAAATGAGAAAATTAGGCCCCCCCCCAAAAAAATTATGGGCATAGTCATAACTGGATAGAATTGATACAACTAAAACGATGCTAACAGCCACCTTGACCTAAGTGATATTTATAAAGGACTATACCAACAGCTGGGAGTAAACAATTGTTTCACATGAACTTGGCTCACCAAGATCGTTCTTAGGCTCAGCCAGAAAACCAAGTCTCATTAAATTTAAAAGGACTGAAATTATAATGTAACCGAGGATTAAGAATTAACAAATAATTATAACTACTAAATCACTATATAGATGCCTTTTACTTCCATTATATTATAAAATAACCAGAGACTGATGTTTGAAATTGCCAAAACTGGCTGGACTGACTTCACCCTCCGTATTTGGTGATTTTTAACTAAAAACCTGCCATTGTGATGATTATTCCAGATAGATCTTACCTTTGAATGTAGTCATTTCCAACTAAGACTTGCTATTATGATGGTTGTTTCAGACTAATCTTACCCTTGTATATGAACATTTCTATTGAAATATTACCCACTCCACCCTCCTCTATTTGAAATCCTTAAGAAGAACCTTGTAAATGACCCCTCCCTGGCCCCAGATGGCTTGATTTCTGATAATGATTGTTTGGTGATTGTACTAATCTTGTGACTCATCCCTGCTTTGTACCCACCTCCCATCCTGTTCAGCCCTTTACTGTTTATTAATGAAAGAAGTTGAGCCCAATTAGCATAAACAGCTAAGCCTGCATATTAAAAATTATCAGGATTACTGCAGTTCCAGGAGGCAGTTTTTGGGCTGTTAGGTCCACTGTTCTCCTTTGCTTGTTCAAATAAATAAACTCTCTTTGAAATCCTGGTGTCTCAAAAATTGGCCTTTAAAGTGAATGGAGAGGAAGGAACCTACTTGTGCTCGGTTACCAATAATGAATGTTTCAATAAGACATTTAGGAAACACAAAATATTTTGAAATTAAACAACATGTTTCTAAATAACCCATGAATCAAAGAAGTAATCACAAGAAAAAATGGAAAATATTTTTAACCAAATTAAATAAAAATGTATCTTATCAAGTCTTTGGGGTAGAGTTTAAATAGTCGCGAGAGGGTGACATATGGCTTTAAATGCTTATATTAAAAAGGAAAATATGCTCACTTTCAATGACCTAAAGTTCAACCTACAAAGCTGAAAAAAGAGGAACATTGTTAGGCCCAGGTAAGTAGAAAAAAAGAAATAATAAAGAGCAGTAATTAAAGAAGTACAAAATAATCAAGAAGTAGAAAAAATAATAAAACCTAAAGCTGTTTTTAATAGATTCACACAATTAATAAACTCCTAGCTATAATGACAAAGAAAAAAAGAGCACAGGAACCATCAGTATGAAGAATCAAAGCAGATTATCATTACGGTTTCTATAAACATTAAAGGTTGTCAGAGAATGTTACAAACATCTTTATGATAACAAACTTAATATTGTAGATGAAATAACAGATTTCTTAAAAAAATAAAACCTACCGCAATCGACAGAAGAAAAAAACAGAATCTCAATTCTTCTAATAGCAATGAAATAATTTCAATTAGTTAAAAATCTTCCCAGGGAGAAAACTCCAAACCCAAATCTATTTCTTTGGTGAATTCTAATACACATTGAAGGTAGAAATAGCATCATTCTTAAGGAAAACCCTTTAAGAAAATAGAGGAGAAGGAAACACCTCCCAACTCATTTTATGAGGCCAGAGAAATCCTAATATCAAAACATGGCAAAGACATGACAGAAAAATACAGTTCACTATCCCATGTGAACACAGATTCAGAGATTATTAACAAAATATTAGCAAGCTGAAAATTTAAAAATGTAAACAAGACAATGTATCTCTGGCACAAAGGGTTACATCAGAAATGCAAAACTGTATTAACTTTTGAAAAACCAATCAATATATTTAATTGAGATCAGAAGAAAGAAACCTGATATGGTCATTTAAATAGAGGCAAAAAAATAACAAATTTCAACACTAATTCTTGAAAAGAATTTTCAACAAATTAGGAATAGAAGGAAACTTCCTCAATCCAATGAAAATTATCAATGAAAATCCTACATGTAACATTATACCTCATGGTGAAATATTAAACCCTCTCCCCTAAAATCACGAAAAGGCAAGGATGCTATCTTTCTCTACTTCTGTTTGATATTCAAGAAGTCTTTGCTTTTGCAAAATTGTAAGAAAAGGAAATAAAATACATAAAATTCCCAAAAGGAATAAGTAAAACTTTTATTTGAAGATGGACTAATCATTTTGAAGAAAATCCCAAAGAATCTATAAAATAGTCAGTGAAACAAAAAAGTTAATTTAGCAAGGTCCCAGTATGTAAGGTTATTGGCAAAAATTTAATTGTATTTTTATATACTAATAGTCAACAAATGGTAAGTGAAAAAATATTTACACTATTGACAAAATAAAAATTCTTAGGTATAATTAAATATATGTGTATATATATATGCAAGACCTCTGCACAGAAACAAACTAAATTGCTCTAATAAATTAAATTAGGGCTGAAGAAATGGACTGCTTACATGCTATGGATCAGCAGATTTAATATTGTTATACTGCCAAGTCTTCACAAATTAATCCATAGATTCCTTGCAATCTTAAGAGGAATCCCAGCCAGCTATTATAAATTTGAGTAACTGATAATATTGTTCCAAAATTTATATGGAATACCAAGCATCTGCAATAATATAAGCACTTTGGAATAAAGAACAAAGACTGATTTTAAGATTTATCATAAAATTACAATAATCAAAACTGTGCAGTATTATTGAAATAAATAATCAATGGGATAGATTACATATCATGTTCATGTGGCAAATTAATATTTTTAAGTACCAGGGCAATTCAATAGGCAAAGGAAAGTAATTCTAAAACTCACATGGGAATATCGGATATCAAAATGGGAAATGATGAACATCAACATTAACCTTGCACTATATATAAAAATTAAGTTGAAATAGACCTAAATATAAAACTTCAAAGCAAGGTTGCAAAACTTGTAGTCCATGGGCCAAATCTGGCCCACACTTATTTTTGTAAATAAAGTGTTACTGAAACACAGCCACATCTATTTGTTTACATAATATCTATAGCTGCTTTATGCTACTGAGCAGAGCTGAGTTGTCAACTGTAAGACATTATAGCCTGCAAAGGTGAAAGTACTTACCATATGACCATTTACATATGCTCACTCTGCTTTAAACTATAAAATTTTAAGAAAACAAAACACATGTATTTGTCATTAGTTTCTTCTATGTGCCTTAATACACTTAAAGCACCTAAATATGTCATTCCCTACTTGAAAGCCACCAAGTGCTTGTTGCCAAAAACATACTATTTAGATCAATGATCAAAATGGCATGTTTTAAAATTATCTTTTATAACTTTTCAAAATGAATCCTATACCTGAGATTACTACTTTTTCATCTACACCAGTTTATCCAGTTTCTCTCCCAAGAGATATCCTACTCTCCTCCTGGGGGAATATTTTAACGGTGAAACTAATTATATCTTTCAGCTATCTAGATCACTTTTATTTTTCTTTCCTTCACCTTTACATTAAATTAAAATACCAAGTGATTTATAAAACTTGTCAACATGTCTGTTATAATCATGCCCTCTTTTGGTCTTCAGCAGACTTGGAAAATGATATCCTTGTCTCCCTTAAGGAATGCTAGGACAAAATAGCCAAAAGTAGGATGGATTTTCCTGTGAGAATGAATGCTGGGAATACGGCATCTGACCTAACAAGAAGTCAGATGAGCTTCCATTATGTTGAGGTTCCCAGTCTACCTACAGAAAGAGATACAGTGTTTATACCTCAGGCTTGTGGGCAACTTCTACAATTTTCCTTCTTTCTGAAATACATTCTGAAATTCCAAGTCAGAATTTCTAAAGAATGTGGCCGAATATGTGTATATTTGTTTAAAAAAAGCATTCCTGATTATTTTGCTGGGTCATCCATATTTAAGACCCACTATTTAGGACTATTTAAGTGTCAAAAAACAAGATTAAGAGATGCTGGGAAACTATATAGGCAGAAAACTAAAAGAGCTTATTATTATTTAGTAATTACTTTCTAAAAGGCAAACATGTAACTGCAATCCCTTTTCATGAATTGGGAACTAAGCTATAGACAAATAGGGCTAGTTCTATAAATCTATTCGTTCTCATATGGATTAAATATAAATATGACAGAGGACCAGCAACTTAGTAATTAAATAGTGTTTTGGTTAACTTTTATTATAAGTAGTATTAATTTCTTATGTGATGATGTTTAAAAATCCATGCATATGTCGACTGTAAATGGTTATTAGGACTTTCTTCAAAAACTAAGTGGCAAAGGGGTCTTCTTAATGAACACGGAGGATTCCATAGGACATGTCTCTAGAATGGGGGAAAACAAAGATAAAGAGAGGAGAAAGACAAAATATGTACTGTCTATGAAATTATCGTGTATGTTTTTTCAAAACAATAGGTACAATCTCTAGAATAATGGAAAGAGGAAATAAGACAATTGGATTGAAGCCAACACAATAAAGAATTTCTGGATTCTTCTAAGATTCAGTGAAACAAGTGAAGGAAACCAGGGTCTAATACAGAAGCAAGTATGATTTAAAACTTCCTATGGAACCATGGAGAATGAATAAATTATCAAGAATCTTCAAGACCTATATGTCTACACTTAATGCATGATGGATGAGTTATAAAGTAATTTGCATTAATTACACTTCCTAATGTAAGCATGTGGAAAATGAAAAGTGAACTTGCCTATATTTTCACATACTTCTCCATTGATGGGCAATCAAACCAAGACATAAAACAAATTACTTAGGGGGCAGCCGGTAGCAGAATGGCTTTGGAAAATATGATCAGATTAGAGATCCTACCTAAAGAGTGAGCCTTGTGTGATAGTCCTATTATTGCCATTTCCTCTGGCCGTAGCACCCACCCCTGATGTCAGTAGAGAGGAGAATGGACTGTCCAGTAAAATTGTTTCCCAAACCATTTTATGTTTTGCCCTTGGTGCAGTTGTATGGCCAAAAGAGAATTAGTGACATATGCAAGGTTGTACTTCTCAATATTGTGCCAATTTCATAGTAAGTTGTCTGCTCAAATAGACCATATGTTCCTGAGGAAAAGATTTATAGTTTTTACATGTTTATGCTCCTCACAGCCATTGCCATATAGTACAGTGTAAGTCTCAGGTATGATAAATAGATTTCATTTTGCATTTGACTTTTTATTATTGATATTAGTTAACTTACAACATCTACTAAATAAGAATTTGATGCATTTTCTGGCTTCATTGGGAATGATACCTGCACTGGCAAGAGATGATGGAGAGGCTATACATAAACTACACATTTTCTAGTCCTGTTAAATACTTTGTGCATAAGAAATTACATTATACTTAAAATTTAATGTTACAGCTTGAAAATATTTTAGTAGGCATCCAATGAAATATTTGTGCATCTCTTGATTTTCAGGAGAAATGCAAATGGTAACTCAAGGAGATTTCTGCCATTTGCCACCAAGAAAATGTCAATTAATGCAATGCCAAAGTCATAAATTCTGGCAGAAAATTATGCAAATGCAATGTCACTTATTGACAGTTCATTTAGAAAGCAGTTTGTCTTTCCATTTCTGGTAGTCATTGGCTCTCACTAGCCTCTTGTCATAATTCCCATTTTATTTTAATAATAATAGTTTGTTCTCTCTCAGGAATCCATGCCTTTCTAATCAAGAAGACCCTTTGCCAAGCCTAACCCACTTTCTGGTGAGTTGATGATTGGCCTTGTGAAACAGCCACTTGATTGGTTCAGGGTATGTGATCTATCAGTACGACATTAGTAAATGTTTGCTGGAGCCATATAGAAAGAGAACTTTCTCACAATGTGATCCAGTCAACCTTCAACTTTCTAGTAAAGCAAACATCATTGAAGGCAAGGTATAGAATCAGTAAAAGAGGAAGAGTGTGGGAAGAGGGGCAAGGGGAGAGAGAGAGAGAGAGAATTTTGAGCTTTGCATCAACTCTGCATCAAATTTCACTTAAAATGATTCCTACAACTAGATCTTTACTTATGGCAACATCATTGGTTGGACCTGTTTGAGAAAGTTTTCTCTTTTCTTATAATGAAAAGATTTGGAAATTATACACCATGAACTCTGTTAATGCTCTATTTTGTTTTGCATTTAAGTTTTGCCTCTGTAGGAAAAAGTGGAAGCATTTCTCAAAAGTAGCCCACAGCAAACATTTCAAAACCACTAGTGTACACTCTAGTCTACACTCACCTGAACCAGTGCCAAGTGAGATTTCAATTCTCCCCTTCTCCGAATAATGGTCTGAAAACCTGGGCATCAGGTAGGTTCATTAATTTTTATGGCTTTTTCCTTTTACTCTAGTCTCACATAACCACTGGCTTAGGTGATTGCTTTTAGGCAGAGAAAACTGATTTGCAATACATGATACCAGCAGGGAAGTTAAGTCTCTGGTTAGTTAAGTTCTTGGAGAGCAAGACAGGCATTTTTATTAAATCATGGGAGGGCCTGAGTAGGCTAGCATAGCCACCCCTGAAGCTGAGCTGACAGGATAAAATATACTTAATTCTTTCAGTTAGGGTATTGCTTATGTAGTGATCTAATGCCCACGCGTATTTGCTATAAAACTTTCTTAGTACCAGAGAGGGATTTTAATTAGACAAATTGTAACCTCTTTCCATTTATTAATTCTTTCCTTAGGTTTACTTTTTTGAAAAAATGGGTGGATAATTAAACCTGCAAAGAAATAATACTCCTTCCTAAAGTGTTGCTCTAAGAAAAATATTGACTTCTCCTTCCTGCCCTGAAGAAAATATCTGATGAACATTGACAAATATATTGGATTATTTTATATTCCTGGCTGTGAGACTTGGGTTAGAGAGTTGGTTTCAGAGGATAGTGGAAGATTCCTTTTAGGGATAAATGCAGAAGCCCCAGTGGTTAGTATTGAGAGACTGCAGCCAGTAGGATTTACATACTGGTTAAGAGTGCAGGTTTTGGTTTCAAGTAGTTCTGGGTTTCCACCCCTAATATGCAACTTATTAGCTGTGTAAACCACCTATATCTTCCTTTTCTCATCTGTAAAGTGGAGATGATATGACATATTTCATAAGCTAATTATGATAATTAAATGAGGTAATGATGAGAGAATAATGTCTGGAAAAAAGAAGACAATATATAAATGGTTGCTGTTATTTGTATTATTACTATCTGTTTATTTAGTACTGATCACTATATTAACTACTGCCCTTTCATCTAATTTTTCATATTTTTCCTGAAAATATTGTATTCTATATTAATATGGCATCACAGGGTCAAAGTGCTTGAATCTTTAGCTAGGTCTTTTTAGATTCTTAAGACAGCTTAAGTTTTGCTTATTTGAAAAGAAAAAGGTATTTTATCATTAAAATGAACCACAATATTTCATATTTCTACAAACCGAATAATCTTCCCGTTCCAAATGTTTCTTTTTTTCTTTTTTTTTTTGTAAAGTTGATAACAGAGAGTGGGTGTAGCTCAGTGGTCGAGCTTCTGCTTCCTATGCACGAGGTTCCAGGTTCAACCTCCAGTACCTCCTGAGAAAAAAGAAAATAAAAAGTTGATAATTAACTGGCTAACATAAAAAAGTACGATTTTTCTATAGGAAACTTTATAATATTTGTTCCTTTTCAACATCATATTGGGCTTATATTTTACAACTTTAATTGGTTCTAATTAAATGCAATCAGTGAGTGTGCACATGTGTGTTCACGTGCATGTGATAATATTAAAAATATCATTACTGCACCCTGGTGGCCAACTCTTCAGAAGGGAACATCTGGAAAAATTTTAAAGATCTGGTATGGAGTAAGAATCAAAAAAGGACACTGATTAAACTTAAGATCATCTTCTCTGATTCCCTTATTTGGCCTCATAATTAGCACCATGGACAGCTTCACTCATAGATGGCATCATGTTTCAACGCTTCATAGAAAAACTTTAGTGGAAATGGGACAATCTAACAAGAAGTCATAAATATAACTATAACTATAAATATAAATATAAATGAATATGAATATAAAAATGGATACGAGTATGAATATAAATATGAATATTAACATGAATATAAACATAATAAATTAGTTTTAGGACATGAATTCCCCTAAAATTCATGTCCACCTGGAACCTCAAGATCTGATTTATTTGGAAATAGGATCTCTGCAGACATAATTGATTAAAATGAGGTCGTACTGGATTACAGTAGGACCTAAATGCCATGTCTGCTACTATTATAAGAAGAATTAATGTGGTAATACTTTTTGTAGCAAAGACAAAGAAGTTACTATATCAAGACTTAATGTACAAAAAAATAATACGAGATTTAGTTTTATGAGATGTGAATATGATCAAGCATTTTTTTTTTTTTTTCATTTACTTCATTAACAAGGAGACCTTGGTCATGTCGTTTAACCCATCTCTGCTCATTTATTCATCTTCCTGAACACTGGAGAAATAATCGAGTTTGGTTTTAGGATTAAATAAGATAAATGTGCTTTGGCAAGATTTTTTAAACTCATGCTTCCATAATTTGTCAAGATGTCTTTTTTCTGTTATTTTATTTTTTGGAGACAAATAAAATTGAAAAAAAGAAGAGTAAATGACAAACAGAGAGACTCACCATTGTCTCATGGCCTTGCTGACGCAGGCCATGAGACAACAAAGGTTACAATTGGAATGATAGAAGTTCAAGACAAAGAATGCAAAGGCTTGCTAGCAATCACCAGAAGATGGGAGAGAGGCACGGGGCAGATTCTCCCTCCAAGACTCCAGAAGAAACCAACACTGCTGATTCCTTGATTTTGGACTTCTGTCTCCCACAACTGTGAGAGAATAAATTTGTTGGTTTAAAACACCTAGTATGTGAGATCTTGTTATAGCAGGCCTAAGAAAAATACATACATATATTTGTGTGTGTGTGCATACACACCTGTATTTAAACAAGACTATTATCCACTAATAGGTTTTGAATATATACTACTACTACCATATATAAATACCCCTAAGTGTCTCAAAGGATTTAAAGTATTTGTGGCAAACTTTATGTAAATATTTGAAAATAGTAATGATCTAATAAATTATGCATTGCCCCAGGTCTTTGATAGTATCAGAATTAGTAAAAGACTGCAGTAATGATAATAGGTGGAAGTCATTTTTTAAGAGATGATGATTTGACTTATCTAATAATTGACTTTTTTTTTAGGAGGTACCAGGGATTCAACCCAAGATTGAATGAGTTCATGGGAATCAGGCACTCAACCATTGAGCTACATCCACTCCCCTAATTATTGACTTTTACGCTTTTACATTTTATTTACAAGAAGAATACCAAATTGTTTTAAGAGCTACTGCCTTTTTGCTGAAGTTTTAATTCAACAAGTTTTTATTTGAATTATAAGCTATAATGTTTAAAGTTTACAAATTCATGTTATTTCATCAACTTCTAAAAAAACAATATATCTATATCAATTTTGTGATTCAATACCCCACAATATACAGCAGCCTGGGAGGTAAATATGTCCTGAGGGTGAATTGATGATTAAAAAAAAAAAAAAGATCCATCCCAAACTGTCCTGTAGATAGAACAGGACAATGTATACCAATATATATTGATATAATGATAAATCAATATTATTTAGATAAATGTTTTCAGTTCTCCTTTGAAGACAAAGTGTTAACAGTAACTGAGGAGAACAAAGGATTAGAACCTTTGGAGATTTATATATCTTGATAATCAGTAGCCTTTATCTTTCTACAAAATATCTTTTTAAACCTGGAAAGAAAAAGGCTTAGAAACAAAGATAAGAGGAAAGGAACAGCAAAGGATGTCATCTCTGTGTATTTCTAGGTAGCAAAACTCAAATAGTCGTAACAATTTTTTATACCAAGTTTATCACCTATGTATTATTTTCCCTTTGTCACTCTGTTCCCACATTTTTATATACATTTCCAAAGCAGTATACTGTTCTTCCACAAAATAATTGCTCCTGTCCCCTTACTCAAACCCTCACTCCATGGCACAAAGGAAATTGTTCCAATAGTGACTATCCTCAACTCCTAAAAGGCATGAAAACTAACATACAAATGGCCTTTGATAATTTAGTATTCAATTAGCCTGTCTTTATTTGCGTGCTTCTGACTGCATGGCATGCAGGAGCATTCAAGTAAAAAGGTTGGAAGCAGCAGAGCCAGCAGGGGTTAAGGCTGGGGAAAACTAATTTTGCAGCCGAAAGTTTTGGTGCTGATTTCCAGGGGTAATAGTTCAAATCATGAATCAAGGAGCCTTAGCAACTGAGCCTGATGCCGCTCTCAGTAGTTACCAGAGGATTCTGTTTGACTGGTTGCCACTGATGTTTTCCATTTGTACAGCATATTCCCAAGTGCATTTCATCTCCTCTGGGTGTTAAATCCACTCCTTTTCCTCTTATTCAAGAAAGCAAATTACCTTGTAAATTAATGAGAATGACATTATTATAGGAAAAACCATAAATAACTATGAAATTTACATAAGAAAAATTGACAGTGTTTTTAATTTTTAAGTGATCTTTTGCAAATGATATCAACCACTCCAGCCATCTTAAGTGGAAAGAGTTTTAATATAGTGTGATGGACTGGATTATGTTCTCAACCCTTCAATCTTTGCTTCATATTGGTGTCACATATTCTCAACCTCTGCCATGGAACTGCAGTAATTCCCAACTCCTTGATTTTAGGCTCACCCATGTGACTTTCTTTGGGGACGTTATCAGATGTTAATACAAACATTCCCTTGAAATGTGTTTGCATGATTGAGCTGGCTCTTTGACCCTTCTACCATTGTCATGAGAAGAAAATGCCGCCACTAGCACTGAGTTCGATGGAGTACATGAGTCATCTGGAGAAGAACTGTCAGGCTAAGCACAGCCCAAATCAGTAGATCCTTGGCTGACCCCAAGACAAGTGTGAAAAATAAATGCTTATTGTTGAATGCCACTGAAGATTTTGGGCTCATTGTTATTTAGCACTATATTGTAACAGTTGAGTCAAAGTTATAGAATATTAGGTACTTACACTATTATTGAAGGTCAGAAGAATCTGACTCTAGCCCAAGACTCTAAGAATGAATCCCCAGTACTGATCTGACTGGCCCACAAGAAAACTACATCTTCTGAAAAAATTGTTTAGTTAGATAGGACCCATTAATTCAAAGATCAAATAGCCTTGACCATCATACAGAGAGTAGGAAACAGCAGTTGCAATTACTGGACCCAAGAATAGACTGCCTTTGCTGATCCAGGAACAGAAGCCACATCCAGAAGTGATGGCACCTGAACTATTACTGCTAATTTTACGCCAGCAAAATGGCTGCCATTGTAGCATCCTCTAACTCTACTCACTTAATTGAGTTCTGAATTCACACCTCAAGTGCATGCTCGGATTAGTGGTTCTTGAATATCATTGGTGACCCCAGCTAAAGGGAGTCTAGGAAATGCAGTTTTAGTTTTTCAGTCTCTGCAATTACAACAATGCACACTAGGAAGAGGTTGGATCAAGTACCGAGGTAGCCAATGTAAATATCACCCACAGTTAGTACACTAAATATTACTAGAAACAAAAGATTTCATCTATTATACCACCTGTTTTTAACACACCAGTGTGCCTAGACACCATGGTGGAAATGTCTGCCCTCTGTGATAGAATACGGGTAAAGGAAAGGAAGGGTGGGTGGAGAGTTCTAGATAGCAGTAGAGAGCCTGTCTCTTGTGATGTAAATGACATTATAAGTAGGGTCTAACCTTAGGAAAAGGCACTGACAGGAACAAAAGGAGGGGGTCAGGATACTAGGTTGCCCCAAATACAATGGCTTGCATCTATTACCAGGTGGGACATAATCCAAAGGCCAGATGCTAGGGAAAGGCCAGTTGAGGTGACTGCTGACTGACTCTTAGAATAGCAAAGGTAAGGAGGATGGCACCTAACGCTCATATGTAGACACAGAAAAATGGATTGTGCCATATAACATATGTGGAAACAGATGGCTAATGTAATACACATTCAGAATTGGTGGTAAAGCGCCAAACCACTATTCAGCTCCATTTTAATTTACTGACAGACTAGAAAAGATTAAGTGAGTAGATGGATGGACTTTTGTCCTCTCACATGGGCAAGGCAGAAGCTACCAGGGACTGGTTAAATCTGCCAAGAATCCATATTTAAATATATTAAAATGAACCCCTTGACATGAGAAAAATATCCAAATACCACAGGAGTGTAAATTAGTCTTTTTTCATCCAGGCTTCTGACCCATCCCAACCCCTTAATCCAGCAACAACAAAGCAGCAAAACCAAAACAAGACATCAGTCTCTGGGGCTATCCCCCCTTATATAGGACCTGGGTGCCTCCAGAGCTCTCAGGAGCCCCTCTGTGTGGGGTGATAGGCACTTAGATGTTCTATGAGCTCCTACTGAGGTGTGCGTAAGAGTTACCTCTGGGATGACCTCCCGACTCTCTTTGAAGTCTCTTAGCCACTTGAACTCATTTGTCTTTACCTTTTCTCCCTTTTATTCAAGGTCTTTTTCCAGTTGTGTTGCCAGTTGGCACTTGGTATTAATCCCTCGTTGCCAGGGAGGCTCATCCCCAGGAGTCATGACCCACATTGGGGGGAAGGTAATGCAATCATATGCTGAGTTTGGCTTAGAGAGAGGCCACATTTGAGCAACAAGGAGGCTCTCAGATGGCAACCCTTAGGCACCCCACAACTGCAGGCTAAGTCTCAGTTACAAGAGCAAAGACTCACAAGCGTAGTCATCAAAAAAAGAACACATCAGTGGGTCATCCTCTTTTGACAGACACTGTCCCTGCACTCAGAGGACTATTGCTGCTCCCTTGGAGACTGTGGCAGAGCTCTCCAGGCTAGGAATTCAGATTCCCTCATTTATTGTGTGATTGTCCACCCATCGTGACCATGCCCCATCTTTTGATCTTTTGAACGATTTTGTATATCTTTTATGTATATTCGGATGAACTAATTCGCATGAAACCCCCCTCCCAGATGCCCCCCCCAATTTTGATTTTTACCCACAATAAAAAATAAATAAATTTAAAAAAATCAAAAAACAAAAAACAAAAAGCCACAAGAAACACATCCTTGAGGAAAGGATTCATTTTTTTATATATATTTTTTATTTTTTTAAATATACTTAGATTACACAAATGTTACATAAAAAATATAAGGATTCCCATATGCCCCACTCCCCCCACCTCCTACATCCTCCCACATAAACAACATCCTTCATTAGTGTGGCACATTCATTGCAATTGATAAATGTGTCCTGGGGCATTGCCATTGAGCATGAACCGTAGTTCACATTGTAGTTTACACTCTCCCACACAATTCTGCAGGCTATGGGAAGATATATAATGGCATATATCTGTCATTACAATGCCATTCAGGACAATTCCCAAGTCCTGAAAAAAAAACTGCATTACACCTTTCTTTCCCTCCCCTTTCCCCCAGAGCCTCAGTGGCCACTGCCTCCATATCAATGCTGTAATTTCTTCTACTACAAGAATCACAACAAGTCTATAGTGGAATACCAATAAGTCCACTCTAGTCCATAGTTCATTCCCCAATCCTGAGGATTCTGGGATGGTGATGTCCACTCCACCTCTAATTGAAAAGGACTTCGATCCCATACAGTGGATGGATGGATGGGACTCTCTTGCTTGCAGTTTTAGGCCCTCTCATTTCCTTGGTATGATGTTGGTCAATCTTCATCTCCTTGTTAGTTGTCCTGGGTTAGTCCAATGAGCTGAAGAATAGGTGTTAAAACTCTGCTGAGGCTCAGGGCCCACCTGGCACATGTACAGCCCAAAGATTCAAGTCTTTTGGATGTATACCAACTCCAGCATCAAGTATAGGTTACAATAGAAGGGAGAGATGAGCCTTGTGTATGGAAACCATAACTGAGTCCAAGTCTGTCACTTTCAGGAGCACAAACTCCAAAGTAGGGCCTAATGGCAAGGCACCAAACTCCAGAGCTATCTGCCCTGACCATAGGATCTGTTGTCTCCAAAGTCCTCAGGAGCACCACTATTTGAGGTAGTATCCATTTTGGCAGTCTATGAGATCCTGCTGAGATATGCATAACCGTTACCTCAGGGATGACCTCCCAACTCACTTTGATGTCTCTTAGCCATATAAGCTCATTTGTCTTTACCTTTTATTTGAGGTCTTTTTCCAGTTGTATTGCTAGTTGGTGCTTGATAGTAATCCCATAGTGCCAGGGAGGCTTATCCCTGGGAGTCATCTCCCATGCTGGGGGGAAGGTAATGCATTTATATGCTGAGTTTGGCTTTGAGAGAGGCCACATTTGAGTAATAAGGAGGTTCTCAGAAGGCAGCTCTTAGGTGCACCACAACACTAGGCTAAGTTTCAATTTCAAGAGCAAAGGCTCACAAGCATAGTTGTCAATATCGAGGGGCCATCAATGGATCGTTCTCCTTTGCCAGTCATTGCCCCTGCACTTGGGGGACAGTTGCTGCTACATTAGAGAATATGACAGAGCTCTCCAGGATGAGAATTCAATATTCTCTTGGTTGTTGTGTGAATCTCCATCCACTGTGACAATGACCCATGAACATTCGAACATATTTATATACTTTACATGTATTTCCAAGTGAACTTCCCCCCCATGTATCCCCCATCACTGATACCCCACATCAATGATCCTTCCCTGCCTCACCTGTAACCCTTCTGTGATCCAAAGCTTCTTAAAAAATGAAGACAATAAAACAGCCTAATACAATTAATAGGAAAATGAAATAATAATTGCAGGTTTAAATGTAAGAAATAAAACACATAAAAATTTAAAGAAAACTAAAAATAAAATAAAATTGGAAAATTGGAAAATTAAAAAATAATGAAAAATATTAAAATTTTTTGGCATTTTGCCTTTCATCACTTTAATATCTGTTGCCCTGTATGTACAGTGACATTTTCTTCCATTTATTCCCCAATGTCTTACTTTTATTCCATTTTGTTTACAAAGAAGTTTTAGGTCACAGTAAAGCAAATCAAGCAGACTCAGAGAGCTATTGTCTGGAAGATAGGTTTACAGGAAATAGAAAGGGAGAAAAAGGTTGTGAGCCAATGCCCATATGGGCATAATCTATTATAAGGTGAAAGTGTGTTGGGGGAGAGACCAGGTAAACAGTAGGGATTGGGAGGTATGTGGTTGAATGTACAAAGTTGGGAACACTCTTATGACAATATGACAAGGAAGGGTTACTGGTTTAGGGTGTTGGATGTGGGGACATTCAGGACAGGGAACACCTAGTATAGGCTTCTAGGAAGTGTACCAGTGATCATTTTGTCATAATGTATTATATCAGTGGGTAGAGTCCCACATAATGAGTGGGAAGGAGCTGGACTCCCATCCTCGGGAGGACTGTTATGTTCTCAAACAGAAGTTCAGGAGTCTCTCGAGATCATGGGTGGCTCCTATTAGGGGAGGACAAACCAGTGTGTCAAGACCTCAGTGTTGTTGCAAATAACTATGAATCTTGTCATCCAAGGAGTGAAGCTCGGTGGTCTCTGTGGGCCCTGAGTAGAAGGGGAGGAAGGAATAGAATAGATGGAACGGGGGCTATTTAGTGGGCAATGGAAGTGTTCTACATGAGCTTGCATTGGTGGACAGAACCATGTTAAATATCATCAAAATATACAAAATAGTATGGTCCAAAACATTAGTAGCTATGTTTCACTATTTGTATATCAGCTATAACAAAGGTACATCCACATATAAAAAGGTATTTAATACGGGAAGAGGGAAAAGGGGGAGGATGGTGGGTATCTGTGAGTCCCCTGTATTCTGTATGTGACTTTACTGTGACCTAAAACTTCTTTTAAAACAAAATGAAAAAAGTGAGACACTGAGGATTCATCTTTTATACTTATAGAAATGTGAGGATTTGCCTTTGATTCAAAAGTTCAACATAAGTATCACAAACTCTTTTCACTGGCTTAACTCATTTAACCATCTAGTAATAATATTATCAAAACTCAGGTAGAGACTGAGCCCATCTTCTGCATTCAGAGATGACCCCTGGACAGGTAAATAGTGATCAATACTATTCACTTGATCTAATAAAATTTTGTGGAAGATTTGAAGAATCGCAGCACTTCTATCTAATCATTGTCAATCATATAGCATCAGCATTATTATAAATATATATATATATATGTCAATTTTTTGTGGTTCTGTTTGAGATAATTTTACAAGATTCAGAAACCTGAAGTCTCAGTCTAACTATGAGGGAAAGATCTAATACCAGTTGTCATGTATAAGTCTCAAAATTTTCAAGGCCATCAAAAACAAGATAGCCTGTGAAAATGTTATAGCTGAGTAGGCTAAGGAGATAAGAGACTAAATGTAAGGTTATCCTGGCTGAGATCCTGGAATACTAAAAGGACATTAGGTCAAAATTAAGGAAATCTGAATAAAATGTGAGTTTTAGTTAATAATAAATATAAATATTGGTTCATCAATTGTAACACATGTACCATACTAATGTAAGTTATTATTGAGAGAAGAAACTGTGGGGCATACGGGAACTCTTTATTCTACCGTTGGAATTTTTGGAAATCTAAAACTCCTCTACAATATAGATGTTTATGAAAAATCAATAACAAAGAATTCTGACAAGGAGTCAAGCAGTAAAATATAATGTCTTTCAGTAGAGGGGAAGCTGACTATATCAATATGTAACATATATTATGTGCTTCTGTTCAGGAAGGGCTTAAAAGTCACCTGATCCAAATAGAATAACCAGAATTCCAAACTATACATACAATTGACAGTGAAAAGTTGAAAGCATTCTTTCTCCTGGTGGCCGGAAACTACATATGGAGCATAAATTTTAATAATAAAATAGATTTAAAGAACCACCATATGTTTATCTTTGTAGATCAGAAGGAAAGTATTGTGCTGTACAGATTCAGGAGAAGATCAATAGGTGAAACAGCTTGAAGATCTGTGATAGTAAATGTGAAAAGTTGACAATGAGTACATCTTAAGTATAAATTTTCACTTAGGGTTTTTTACATCTTTCATTTTTATCGTGTGATATGACATTACTTATATGTAGAAATAAATTAATCCTTTAAAGGTCTTGTAGGGGATTATATCATGTTTCCCATCAAATGCATGTTTAGGACCCAACCCCAGGTCCTGTAGGTGTGAACCCATTTGGAAATAGGACCTTTGAAGATGTTATTAGTTAAGGTGTGCCCAAACTGAACGAGGGTGGGCTTTAATACAATATGGTTGAAGTCCTATAAGCAAAGGAAATTGGACCAGAAAGAGACACTGCAGGGAGCAGCCAGAAGGGAGAAGTCAACAGAACCAGGAAAAGAAAGGAAAAGACACTTCCATGTGCATTGCCATGTGACAGAAAAACCAAGGGACCACTAAGGTGTGTGGCCTGCCAGAAGATACCAACACTGAGAGGAAACAAGCTTTCTAGCTTCTGAAACCATGAGACAATAGAGTCCCATTGCTAATCCAATCACTGCATGGTATTTGTTTTAGCAGTCAAGAAACTAAAACAGGTGATATTATAATGAAGGTATCTATATATAATAGCATAATGGTCAGATTGAGGGTTTCCCTGCCTATATTGGACATTCTTAAAAAAAGTAAAAATATCAGAATTTAGATCTTGGTGTTTAAAGTGTGGCCCACAGACGCAGAGAGTTTGTCAAAATATGAAATCTCATACCTGATTCCAGTTCTTTTGAACAGATTATTCATTTTTAACAAAATCCTCTGGGCAATTTGCATGATCATTAAAATTTGTGAACCACTCAATTAAACTACTTTGAAAGCACTTCATGGCAACTACTCAACATATATGCACACACATACACACACATATGAACACAAACACAGGTAGGTGCACAACCATATTTAACCATTCATTAATTTTACACATTGGAAATTGATTAATTTGATTAACAGAGCCAGGGCAAGACAAATTGGGGTGGCATCTGTTCTGTCATTAATTATCTGTGAACTGAGGAGGTTGATTATGGATTCAGAAACTCGTTTACTTCATCTGAAAAGTGGGGATACTACTGTCAATCCTGCATGTATCACAGCAATTTTTTGTGAGAATAATAATAGATGATGCATGTGTCCAATTTGCAGTCTGTAAAGTTATAGCCAGATGAATTAAGTGGGATGATTAATATTGGACTCATTTGGTGAGGAAAATGTCACAGTTGTAAATATTGCTAAGACTAAGGGCAACAACAGACAAGCTAGGTTCATTTGTTGCTATGGTAATGGGTATTAGAGAGATGGAATTGACGTAGAATTTCCATCAGCTGATTTCCACTACCCTGGGATGTTTTCTTTTCTTGATACATATCTCATCCTGGGATTTTACCTCTAGTAAGGATCTTAATTATCAATAAGGTAAGATTCATAAGGAAAATAACAAGGTTAATAAAACATTGATGGATATCCAGTTAAATATTCCCCATAGGAAAATTTAATATAAACATCAATGCAGTTATTTTTCTACTGATAATTTGTGGATAATAAATGACTTTTAATTCAAACCAATTTTCATAAGAAGTCCTGCATAAGGTATAAATGACCTTCTTACCCTCACTATCCATTTGCTTTTGCTTTGCGAAAGCAAATTAATTTTACCATGACGTTTCTAAAATGCAAATTTCCACATTCATACTTATAATCTTCTCCATCAATATTTTTGCCTTATTGTGTCATTTGTAGATTTTTTTCCCCTGTGTAATGTCAACACAGAGATGTACCATAAACAATTTTCCAAAGCCTTATATATTGAACATTTAGGTTGTTTCTTATTTTTTGTGTGTGTTAGGAATAACAACTGAAATATTCATACATGATATAAAATAAATGTTTTTCAGGTCTCTGATTATTTTCTTGGATTAAAAAGTGCTTAAACCAGAATTATTGGATCAAAGTTATCCTTCCCATAAAATGCTTTTATATTCATTTCCAAATTGCATCTTTTCCTAAAAGCTTATAATAATTTAAAGTTTCCCAGACATAATATGACAATATCCATGGCTATTTCTCAATTCAACACCATGAGTTGTTTTTAAAACTGGCCAAATTGATAGACAAAATAAAAATCTCACGATTTTAATTTATGTTTATTAAATTTACTTGTAAATATAAATATTTTCTTTTACCAGTAATTGTTGGAAATTTGCCTGCCTTCCTGCTTTCCTTCCTTCCTTCCTTATTTATTTACTTGATGATAAGTGGGTGTCATATATGAGATAAAAATGTTTGTATTTTAAATTTTCTTTATTATTATTTTGATGTAATATATTCACATTTTAAATATAATACTTACCTATCCCTTTACTTTAATTTCCTTAATGATTTACAATAGTTATGTTTGCTTATATTTTATCTTGATTTTTTTTTATGCTTTACTTAACTTGGAATTAATATTATCCTATGCTTTGAAGCAAAAATCTAAATATTTTCTAACTTTTATTATTTCTTAAAATTTTATTAGAGAAGAGTGTATTACAGAACATTCATGCTTATTTCCAAATAATTATTTGATTCAACACCATGTATTTTTTAAAATTTATTGAAGTATATCACTCATACATGAACATACATAAATAATAAGTGTATACTAATAGTTGTGAACTTACAAAACAAACATACATAACATCATACAGGGCTCTCATACCTCACCCTACCACCAATACCTTTCATTGTTGTGAAACATTTTTAACTAATGATTAAAGAGCATCCTCAAAATATTACTAACCAAAGTATTTTCCCCAACCCACCCTATTATTATTATTTTAAAAATATCATTTATATATGAACATACATAAACAATAAGTGTAGAGTAAAAGTTGTGAATTTACAAAGCAAACATTTATAACATCATACGGCAGTCCCATACATCAACCCTCCACCAACACCTTGCATCATCTTGCATTGTCGTGAGACATTTGTTACAAATTATGAAAGAATATTGTCAAAAATCTTACTGCTAATTACAGTCCTTATCTTACATTTGGTGTATTTTCCCCAACCCACCCTATTATTATTTTTTAAATATATTTTCATAACAGAAGTTGTAAACTTACAAAACATTCATGCACATGTGCAGAATTCCCAAACAACACCCCTCTATCAACACACCACCCTGGTGAAATATTTGTTACAGATTATGAGATAATATCATCCAATTATTACCAGGTCCACAGTGTACATTTGGCACACATTTTACATACTCCCCCATTATCAACATAGTACATCTTTGGAATAGATACAGGAATATTACATTATTACTGTTAATCACACTTCATAGGTCACACCAGTTGTATTTTTCCCATGCTTCTCCACATTCCCACCACCCTGCAATAGTGATGTACATCTGCTCTACCTCACAAATGACACTCTTGCATCTGTGCCATCAACCACTACTATCATCCATCTCTGGGTTTACTGTGCTATTCAGTCCCTAGATTATTCTCTAGCTTTCTGTCACTTGGTATTTACATCTCTAGACTACCATTTCTAGCCACATCCCCATTTATAAACCAGCTGTTATTCACTATAATGTGTTACCATCAACTCTGTACATTTCTACACTTTTACACTAAAGCTAATTAAAACTTCTACATACATTAAATATCAGTAATTCATTTCAGTCCTCCTCTTATCTCTTTTAAGAATCCACTTCCTACCACCAGGTCTTGAAGATATTTTCCTGCATTTTCTTCTAGAAGCTTTATTGTTCTTGCTTTTATATTTAGGTATTTGATTAATTTTGAGTTAATTTTTGTATAGGGTGTGAGAAAGAGGTCCTCTTTCCTTCCTTTGCTATGGATATCCAATTTTCTCAGCACCATTTATTGAATGGGCTGTTCTGCCTGAGCTGGATGGGTTTGAGAGGTTAGTCAAAAATTACTTCACCATAGATGTGAGGGTCTGTTTTTTCATCATCAGTTTGGTTCCATTGGTCTATGTGTCTGTCTTTATGCCACTACTTTGCTGTTTTTATCACTGTAGCTGAGTAATATGACTTAAAGCTTGCAAATGAGTCTTCTAACTTCACTTTTCTTATTTAAGATGTTTCTGGCTATTCAGGACCCCTTACCCTTCCAAATAAATTTCATAATCATGTTTTCCATTGATTTAAAAAAGTGCTGGTGGAATTTTTATTGGGATTGCATTGAATCTGTATATCAATTTATGTAGAATTGACATCTTAATGATATTTAGTCTTTCAATCCTTGAGCATGGAATGTTCTTCCAATTATTTAGGTCTTTTTAAAATTTCTTTTAACAATGAGTTTTAGTTTTCTGAATACAACTACTTTAAATTGTTGGTTAAGTTTATTCTTGAATATTTGGGTTTTATCAGTCATATTTTATTTTCACCACTTTTTTGGTACTTTTAGTTACTTTTATTTATATAATCTTCATTTCTAGACTCTCTTCCAGGCCTCTATCTCCTGTATTTTCTTTTCAGGCTGTAGCACATCCTTTAGTATTTCCTGCAAAATAGGTCTCTTGGTTACAAACTCTCTCAGTTTCTGTTTATTTGTGAATATTCTGAACTTGCCCTCACTTTTCAAAGACAATCTTACCGGATATAAGATTCTTGGCTGTAAGTTTTTCTCTTGCAGTGTTTTAAATATATCATACAACTGTCTTCTTGCCTCCATGGTTTCTGGTGAGAAATCAGTACTTAATCTTATTGAGTATCTCTTATACATTATGCATTGTTTTTCTCTTGCTCTCAGAATTCTCTCTTCATCTTTGGCATTTGACATTCTGATTAGTATGTGTCTCAGAGTTGGTCTATTCAGATTTTTTGGATGAGAGTACGTCATGCTTCTTGGACATGGATATCTATGTCCTTTAATAGGGTTGGGAAATTTTCTACCATTATTTCTTCAAATATTCCTTCTGCTCCTTTTCCCTTCTTTGCTCCTTCTTGGACACCCATGACATGTATGTTTGTATGTCTCTTGCTGTCTTTTATTCCCTGAGACCTTGTTCAAGTTCTTCCAATCTTATCTTCATCTGTTCTTTTTTATGTTCAGTTCCAAAGTCTATTTCTTCAAGCTCACCAATCCTTTCTTCTGCCTCCTCTAATATGTTATTATATGATTCCAGTGTATTTTTAATTTCATTTATTGTACCTTTCATTCCCATAATATCTACTATTTTTCTATGTATACTTTCAAATTCTTCTTTGTGCTCATCCAATGTCTTCTTAATATCCTTAATTTCTTTAGCCGTTTCATTGAATTCATTAAGGAGATTTGTTTGAACATCTATGATTAGTTGTCTCAACTTCTTTATGTTATCAGGAGGCTTATCTTATTCCTTTAACTGGGCCATATAATTCCTGTTTCTTGGTGTAGATTGTAATTTTTTGTTGGTGTCTTGGCATTTCGCTTACTAGAGTATTTTTTCTGGGTGCAGTTTTTCTTTTTAGTTTAGGGCTTCCTGCCCTTTCTCCCTTGTAGTAGGAGGCAAGGATGTAGTTGGTGCTATAAGTTGTGGAGTACCATGCTACCCTCATTGCCCCAAGGACCAATGAAGCTTCTCCCAATTTTCTCCTTTGACAGGGGTTAAGGACAGAGCCATTGCTGTATGGGATAATCCTGCTCATGCAGGCCTAGACTGTAGTTGCCCAGAGAGACTGATAAAGCTTCATGCCTCTTTCTCCCCTGCCTGGGGCAGGGATGGAGCTGCAGGTGTGGGCAGCAGTCTATGCAGTGCAGGTCCAAGATGACCACAGTTGCTCCAGCAGACTTCTGATTATTCAGTTTATGCCAGCTAAATGTACCTCCACTTACTTGGATAGGCTGGTGCAGGGCCTGTCAGTTTTTTCCCTACTAGAGGTGGGGCTGAAGCCTAGGCTAGACCTGCAGGCCAATCTGTGTGAAAGAAATGGGTCTCTGCCGTCACTGTGATTTTCAGTTAGCCTGGCTTCCCCTCATGCTGGGGGTGGAGTCAAAATGGCAGCTACCGGCCTCCTTCTGACTTGGAAAGGCTCAAACTTTAGCTGTTCATAGGGTTATACTTTAGCCAGCTGAAATTACTAATCAGTAGCTGAAATTGGTGGCCAACCGACTCTTTTTCCTCTGTTTTGGGGAAATGGAGCTTCCAATTCCTGCCACAGACTAGCTCCTGCAGTGGCTTGCACCACCAAAGTAGGATGATCACCAGCCTCCATGGCGTGGCCTGTAATTTCCCGGAGAGGCTGGTGCAGCTCCCCCCAGCTTCCTCCCTGCCCAAGGTGGGCCTGGGGCTTAGGCTAGAGCCACAATCTGATCTAGAAGGAAAAAAGGTGGTTGCCACCAGCACTGTGATTTTCAGGCAGCCCTGCTTCCCCTCATGTCAGGCTCTGAGTTAAGATGGCCACTACCAGCCTCTTTCTGACTTGGACAGGCTTAAACTTTAGCTGTTCTTAGGATTATACTTTAACCCGCCGAATTTACTAATCAGTATCTGAGGTCGTTGCCCAATCGTCTGTTCTTCCCCCATTTTGGTAAGAGGAATTTCCAGTTCTAGCCATGGAACAGCTCCCTAGGTAGCTTGTGCCTCCAGTGGAGGATGGGCACCGGCCTCTGCTGCCTGGAGGTCTCTACTTATGAATCTTCTCTGCAGCTGGCAGTCTTCTTCTTCCATTCTTTCAAGTATGTTCCAGGATAAACTTCTGGTCTCCTGGAGTCCCCAGACACGTGCTCTAGATAGCTCTGGGTGATCACCAATTGCCCTGCATCTTGGAGCTCTTTACTCTGCTGCCATCTTGCTGGTTGTACTACCTTGTATTTTTTAATCATTTATTCAATATTCTTATGCCACATTTATGTTGCTTATTGCTACATATAAGACATGATCCTTCTCTTAGTTTCTAACCTTTTGGCTGACCTATTTATTCTGGTATCAGCAGCATTGTTTTTTTATTTATTATAGTCTAAACATCTTAATACCTGGTAGAGAAAATGGCCATCATAATTTTCCTTTAAACATTACCCATGTAGGTATGCTTGTTTTTGTTGTTGTCATTGTTGTTTTGCTAAAGTTTAACTCACTTCATCACCTATTGAGAATATTCTATTATTAAAGGTTACCTGAACATTTGCAGTTGTGCTTAAGAAGGAAATTGGAAACCTACAGCCTATCTTACTCTGAATAAAGTATACAGCATTCCTGTTCAGCACAGTTAGAGACTCCCATTATTTAAGACTGTACTCTAATAAGCCCCTTTCTATAAAAAGAAAAAGGAAATAGTGATCCTGTCTGTTATTGTTCTCCACCAAGCATGCAGGTTGTCCATCTGTGTTCATTTTTTTCTGTAACACTCTAACTTAGGCCTAAATGAAAACTTCTATAAACGAATAAAAACCTATAAATAGTGATTTAAATTCATAACACTATTTCATATTAATTATCTTATTTGAACTCAAAATAGAATAGGAAGAAATGTATCTGTCAGGGTTCTCCAAAGAACCAGAACTAACAGGGATTATTTCTATACAGAGAGAGAGAGAGAGAGAGAAAGAGAGAGAGAGATTGAGTTATTGTACAGAAACAATGGTACACATAACCATGGGAGCTGGCACAAACTTTGTATGTCAGGCTCCAGTCTAGAAACTCTGGAAAAGTCATGTTCAAGACCTAGGTCTGAATTCCCCAAGGGAAGTTGGCAGGCTGAATATCCTGGCAAGAGTTGATGTTAGAATCTTGAGGTAGAAATTCTTCTGACCTCAGGAACTGTTAAGACCTCCAACTGATTGGATGAGGCCAACCCACATGGTAGAGGGTAATCTCCTTTACATAAGGTCAATTGATTATAGATACTAATCCCAATATAAATACTGCCATGGAAACAACTAGGCCTGTGCTTGACCAAACACCTGGATGGCATCACCCAATCAAGTTGATACATAAAATTCACCATCACAGGTACATAGATTAGATCCTATTATTTCAAATTCAGATGAGAAAAACTGAGCTTCAGCAAAGTTAAATAATGTGATTTAGATCACACTTCCAATAAGGAACAGAACTGGGATTAGATACTAGGTGTGCCAAGTGCTTCCCCACCACAAAAAAAAAAAAAAAAAAAAAAAAAAACGAAAAACAGCTTTCATCTCATTTGAGACAAAGGATATTTTAAATTATTATATGTTTTACAGTTGCCCAACATTAGTCTTATAAAGAGTTGTCATTTATCTAGGTTTTCCATTGTTACACACATTTTTTAAGTAGTTGTTTTCGTTACTGCATCATTCTCAAATTCCACTCAAATATTTATTTAAGGCTGCAAATATGTTAGGTCGCTTAAGTGACAGAGTAGGTTTAATAAACATAAAAATAAATTTCTTCCATGAACACTTGTACAACACTTTCAAAAGCGTAGTTAATTTGAAAAAAAAATAAAAGATTCTCTGACCTTTACAATTTAATTTTGAGACTGAGCATTTCTAAACCATTTTTCTGATTGCTGCCTTTATTACAATTAAGTTAGGAAGTTAAAACAAAGAAAAACTTCTAAATCTGTTTAGTCTAAACCTATATAGACATATGGAAATAGAACTTGAGACATCTAGTTCAAAGCAATAAATATCCAAATGCCCTATCTGATAGCTGAGAAAGAATTACACAGAATAGTAGGAATAAGATTTAAACTCAAGGATGTTTGAGCAACGGATTGTACTCTCAGCTATAGCCTCCTCAAAATACAAGAATAAAATGCAGTCAGAAGTATTTACAAAAAATAATAAAAACAGGCTAACTCAAAGACAATTGCAAAATGAAACAACAGGAATATAAGACTTCAGTGTTATATCAAGATATTGATAAAAAATTTTATGGAGCAGTGGGTACTAAGGCTATATCATTTCACCATTATTAAATTCAAACTCTGTAGTCTCTGACCACAAAGTTGTCCTTTTAGTTTTCTTACTTTGTCACTCCCACTGAAAGTATTTTCGGACCATATCAAGACCTTTGAGTTTCTCTTAATTCCCCCCTTTCTCCCGATAGAACATGCTGTCTGATAGTTTCATAAAAAGAAGTTCTAAGATTTTATCGCTGCTTAGTGCCATGCATGGAAACACTCTGGAGCACTCTTCATGAAAAAATACTAAACATGAATGTTTTTATTATATCAAAATGTAAGCTCTCTTGGACATGGAATCATTTCTTTTCCAACTTTGATTTTCCTATAGAGCTATATAAATTATATTTCATTATCTGTTTTATGGTAACATGGCTTCCATTTTTAATCTGATTTGTGCATATTCTAGTTTGTCACTGTCTTTTTTTCCCCTGGCCATTCTGCTTTTATTTTATTTTATTTATTTATTTATTTTTAAAGATTTTATTTATTTATTCATTTATCCCCCCCTTGCTGCTTGTGCTCGCTGGGTCAGCTAACCACGCCATGCGGGCAGGCTTGCCTTCACCAGGAGGCCCCAGGACCCGAACCTGGGGCCTCCCATATGGTAAACGGGAGCCCTACTGATTGAGCCACAGCCGCTTCCCATGCTTTTAATATCTATATGAATTCCCAAGGAGATGTTTATCTCCAGGGTCAATTATAAACCAGAACAAGCAGTTCGGACCTCGGCCTCTTCCAGTGCTTATAACACAGAAACATCCTCCAGATGCTGTATTGGTGGGACAACAAGTACCTTTCCCAAAGAAAAGTGCCTGGGTTCTAGGCCTGATGTACAGTTTCAGCAGCTTTCCAGTGGAGTCCTCTTGGATGCATGGAGGTTTAAGGGGTATGTCCTTGGCTGGGGGGCCAGTACGACCTGCAATAAATAAACACTGCTATTAGTTTTGTCTTTCATGCTAGCTTCCATCAGGAGGTCCTACCTTCTCTGGTTCTAGGCTGAGCTGCCCATGGGCTGTGAGGAGCAGAGTTAGCATTACATTGCTGCAGAAGCCCCAGCCCCGTGCAGGGGCCGGGGGTGGCCCAGACTTTGCTCCACCCGGGCCAGGCAGGTTAAAGGTTCACGGACAGCCCCAGGAAAGGAGGGGATGTGGCTCAGCCAGAACAGTCCTTGGTTTCCCAGTTTGGGGTGGGCAGCCAGCTGGAGAAGTGGACCACACTCAGCTCTGTCACCTGAAGGAAGTCATCGTGCAAGGACAGACCAAGCTGAAAAAAGCTGATACGCTGGGCACTAACCTGCCCAGAAATGACCAGGCCCCGGGTTGAGTCCCGCTTAGGGCCAGGCTGGGACGCGACCCGAGGGCGTCTGTGAGAGAACAGCGCCCTCCCCGCTGCTGGCCAAGTGCAGTCTGAGGTCACAACTAATGCAAACCTCACTTAACCAGTTCTCGTTCCTTTAAAAGCCCACAGAACCAAGTCCCAGACGATGATAAATACGTTCTTCTTCTCAGTACCATATCGCTTAGGAAAATCAAGAACCAAGACTCCGCACTTAGCAGTTTTCCTGGTGTTCCAGAGCAGTCCAGGTCCTGGTGAGAGGGCAGAGGATGGCGCTTGCATGGGGCTGGGGGTGTGTGCCACCGAGTGCTGTCAGGGTGCGCGTGGCCGTCGGGGATCTCACACGCCACTATCTTCTCGGTATATGTCACATACCAGTGTTGATGTGTAATGTGTAACTATTATATTAATATTTAGTGATTGAAATTTGAATTAGCTCTTGCCTATATTACCAATGTATATGTAGAGTTATCTTTTTCCTTGAGCCTTGGTGTATATAGCAGATGGCTTTAGTTTCTGCTCATAATGCGTATTTTCCGTACTTCTCTAATAAACACTCTAGATCCAAAAGTGTATTTTTTCCCCTAAGATTTCAATTCAACAAATACTGAGATAGATAAGTGTTTTCACATTCACAGATCAGAATAAATAATTTTGAATTATTTTTCAAATTTTTCTTCCAATTCTGTAAAATAAATAAATGGTACTTAGAAAGGCAATGGAAGCTTCTGCAGAAAATGAAGAAAAGATAACATATAATTGATTCTATGATAGTCTGGAATTTTTCTAACGCTATATTACCATCTCAAAAGTAAGATTGAAGCAGGAATTGAAGTAAGAATGCAATCTATAACTTCTACCTTTTAAGGACATAGGATCATTTATAGATGGGAGGACTAATCTAACAATATTTAAATCAAAAATATTTTGCCGGCCTCACGCTAACCTCTTTTACTTCAAAATTTTCTTACTGATGCTTTAGCAAAGGGGAATTAATATGGCCTTTAGTGGAAATGGATGTGATTACATTTTCATAAAAAGAGTATATAGAAATCTTATTTCCAACTTCATGTTCTCCCTTTGTTGCATTCTAAAGCACTGGGGTGCCTATATTTTATTCTTGGAAACATCTTTACCTCTGGCTGTGAAAATCCAGTTTGGGGGCTCAGTGCAAAGAAAGATACTATATCTTTAGGATGGGTTCTAGGTTTCAAGGGAAAGGATAGGCAAAGAGGACTTTTAGGGCTGTTGCATTATTTATATATCTATATGTTTAAAAGCTACCAGTGATTCAGTAAACATATAGGCTGGATTCAGGAGTGCATCCATGTTAAATACTGGGTAGCTCTTAATCTTCCATTTCTGCCTCCTGTCCTGCAACACACATTAATATTATTATCATTAATGTTATTTTCCTTTCTATGTTACTAAAAATAATTATCAAAAAAAGGTGAAATTACAACTCTCGTGCAGATATAGAATGAATATGTATTAAAGATTTTATTTAACTCAGTTTAAAAGAGAAAACCTATAATGTGTTACAAAGACATATTTTAGATCAGAAATATTGAAATGCATAAGTAAAACTGGATTCTTCTACATTGGGAAAGGGAAGTCAGTTACATTTATATTGGCCAAAATCTATTTGCGTTTCTATGGAAAATTATCGTTTTTGAATTTCCATCAGTTATTTATAATTAGCACAGTTTTTAAATAGCTCAAAAACTATGAAATGCTAGAATGTTAACTTGGAAGAGCATGTGATAAACAATGCATAATTTTCCATTGGTGGCATCAGTAATCTTTTTGGTCATTCCAAATTTCCTTACAACTTACTTATTTCCTTTAGAACAAAAAATTAAACATTTTGGTACCTCCACTAGTCTGATAAAAGAGCTCTCTAAGCCAAGTGCTAGCTCAAGCAAACCTCGATTTCTTTTTTCTTTCCTATCCTAACAAAAGCCCTGAGTGTGCAATCTATATCCATTGCCACTTTTACTTCACACAAAATTATATGGGAACTCTTTAGAGAATTATCTCTGTAAGGTAATACAGAAATAAGTTGTTTATTTTTTTTCCCTGAGCTCTCTCTTGACTTCTGTTATATTTGAATTACATGCCTTTGGTTTCAGTGACATCATATAACATTAGCTCTCTGACATTCATGTTTGCCTTTTTTGTCCCTGGTCTCTAAATGTCATATGCCCTCAAGTGTCTATGTACAACTCTGTAAGGTTATTTTCTTAATTTACCCTGCACTGTGATGTCACCATATCCCATGACTAACTCTAACCATTACTAATAACTCCCACATGTTTGAGATTTCCCTCTCAGTGACAAGTAAATCATGTAGAATTTCATAGAATAGAATATCTTTTAAATTAGATCCTCTACAAAATATAAACATGCAATATAGATACTCATTATAGAGTTCAATCTTGAATTGACTATCATCCAATTCCATGCAGAAGTACAGTGAAATAACTGATTTTAGAGATGCAGACACCAGGGAAGAGGTTTTATTTCATTTATAAATATTTTTTCAGTTTATAAATATGTGTGTTAGAGCACATGAAACAGAATCTGGACAACTGAAGTTGAGCTTTACTTCCAAGGGGAATTTAATTAATTTAATATTACACTCTGTGCTGTTGTTTTTTTTGTTTGTTTATTTGTTTTGTTTTTGTTTTTTTGTCCCTAAAGATCATTGAAGATCAGTTTAAGAAATGATTATATGAGATTTTTCTATAAAGAATACAATTTGGGCATGGTTATCACTTCCTTTTTGTTCAAAGATTTGTACTGATATGCCCAGAAATATAATACTAATACAAAATCCACATAGGATGCAGAATCCACAATATAATCCTTTAGCAAAAATTTAGAAATAAAATCACCTGAAATTCATGTGTGTGTATGTTTATACCTGGTTTTGTCCGGGGACACTGAGAAAAGGTGAAAAATATGCTAATTTTCACCACTCTTTGTCCTTGGTATAGTTTCACTCATAAATTTAATAATTAGAGAAGAAAAGATTCAAATAAATTTCTTTTAAATATAGACATTTCTTTAGAAGGATTAAAAAATATTACTTTGTAATCATGAGAGGAAATAAAAGTACCTCCATAAAACTGAAAAATAAGTGAATGAAATATATCAGGGAAGCGGCTGTAGCTCAATCAGTAGGGCTCCCGTTTACCATATGGGAGGCCCCGGGGTTCGGTTCCTGGGGCCTCCTGGTGAGGGCAGGCCCGCCTGCACGGCGTGGTTGGCTGACCCAGCGAGCACAAGCAGCAAGGGGGGGGATAAATGAATAAATAAATAAAATCTTTAAAAAAAAAAAAAAAAAGAAATATATCATAAAATTTAACAGATGGAGGCCTATTAATCATAAATCATAAAGCAAAATAGAGAAATTATTGTCAAACATATCTGTGGTAATAAAATTTTATTTTAACAATCTCTCAAAAGGGGTAACACAAAAGAAAAATACCTACTTTCACGCTTTATAAGAATAACTAAAATAATACAGTAATGTTAAAACTAACATGGATTGCCCAGAAATATATGTGACAATAAAATTAAAATAAAATACATATGTAGGGCTACCCCTATTATGTTGGACAGCAGCATTGAAAATATCTGATTTGTCAATTTATAGTGCTGATAAGATTATCAACTGCAGAGCTCAGAATCAAGCAAAGCCTGTGACACCTCAAGGCCCTCTACTTACTTAGCCAATATTGTATATTTAAAGCTTACAGAGAAAAACTGGAAAAAACACAATTGAATTGACACAGTGTCTCATACCAAGTATACAATATGACAGATCACATAAGAAAAACAAACAAACAAAATATAAAAAGATCATAAAGAGTCTGAGCAGTAAAGTGGAAAAGAACATTTTAGCGCCTCACCTTTCTGGTTTGGGGAGCAGGTCTTGGGCCATTTATTTCTGGTTAATGGTATTAGAGATATTTTTCCTCTTAGGAAAATAACTCTAGATTGATGATCTGACATATCCATTTCAAAGACAATTCGTGTCTGGGGTCTCACATGCAGACTCTAAGTGTTTGTATCTTATTTTTCATGTTCCTAAATCTTAAACCTGGTTTTCTTGAAATTTGTCCTGTGAATGACAAATTATCAGTGAAACTGATGGCTGAAGGCATATCACTTGCCAGTTCAAAAGAGAAGTCTTAATTAGAAGACGTATGATCATAATAATGCACCTAATAATGTGGTAATCTACTCCTCTTAATCTTCATTGCCTAACCTGAAGTTTTTCATCCCCCAAACAGCATTACTGCGAACTGCTAACTAGCATGGCTGGTTAGCACGGCTGGTTATTGGAATAGTTGCCTTTAGCTCTAAAACCTTATGGAATTGCAGATGTTTAATTTCCTTTAAGGCCTTCCCTGCTGTGATTCAGATGTGTTTGCTTTCTCATCTTCTAGTTATTTGTTTCTGGCCCTTATTTTCCATACTTCTACCACATTGGGTAAACTAATATTTCTCACAGAAACATTAATTATTTTGTTCTTTAATTATTTTAATAGACAGCTTCCTAAACTAGTTCCCCCCACCCCCAAATATGGCTTTCAATTACCTCTAAGTCAAAAGCCTACAATGGGCTCAAATGCGTTATAGAGCCCTCAGCCAGCCTTGAAGCCTAAAGAAATAGAATGAGAAAGACAGCTTGAACATCTATGCTGTCTTCATAAAGACATGACAGATGGTTTTGTTGGGGTGGGGGTGGGGGAACTTCAAACCACCTCTGTTCTGAGAGAATTTGATTGGTCTAAACCAGGGTTTATAAAAACATATCATGGAGAGATGCTCAGTCTGGGTTCAATCAGGAGATGGGAAACTATGGGGTAATCTGAACAGAAGTTTAATGTAAATAATTGTTAACCACAACAGGGCACTGAAGTAACAAGGAACTAGCTAGTAAGACAAAAAGAATACTTTAAACAAAATAGAAAGAGAAGCTGTAAGAAGGAACAGCTATCCCACAGTGCTGCCCTAGTAGAACTTGTTGAAAATCTGCCCTCTAGGGTATTGAGAAAGTTATTCATGGGGTGATGTTTCACTAGAGGTACTCTGCTGTAAGTTTGCCCAAGATGGTGCCAGCACCAGCCACTGGCCACTGGGTGCTGCTGACCATTATGCACTCTAAGAACTGGTTGCTAAGGAGGCTAGGCACAGTGCAGGACCTTGGTGAGTGATCATCAAAACCAGGAAGCCAAACCCTTTCCTCCTGCAATGTCTCACCAGTGCCATCTCCTGTCAGAGGTTGATGCAGTGCCTCCTGGAAAACTGAAAATTGTTTAAAGGACTCATCTCTTTTCACAGCGGAGGAAAAATGGTGGATTAGTTGTTCAGAGGCAAGAAATAAAATGCCAGCAGAGAGGGGGTAATTTGTACTAATAAAATTCTTTACTGGTTGCCACTGGAATAACGTGATGTCTTAGCACATTCATTTTGACAGAAACCAAGTATTTTGGATTTCAATTTGAACCTAAATACTTCTATCTTAATTGAACCCCTGCAATATGAAAGAGTGTTTGCTGAACTTCACTCCAAAGTAGAAGAAATGTTTGATTGAAATTTGCATATTTTTAGATCCTAATGAAATTTTCTAATGAATTTAGAGAAGTTGTTAGCAAATACTTTGGAGGAAAGAGGGAAATAGTCACAAAAACAGATACAAAGAGATCATAAATTATAAGGAGACACTGAGTTGGGTAAAATAAATGGTGACAGGAAGCTTTTCTATTTAAGAAATTTTCCACTACCTTTTCTTACCCCCAAAATCTAACCTGTAAAAAGCTTTGCAAAAAGCCCTTTTTTAGCATTAGAAAGCATGAATATGTCATGGATTTATATCAAATCCAAATAATTGAAATTTAGGAACATGACTGCTCAAGATATACATTTCCTTTCCACTGAACTTGGATTTATATATTTGTACTTTCTTTAGGCAGGGGATAATTGAGATCATGCGTGTGTATTTGTACACTTGATTTGTACAGAGACGTTTTCATTTACATATTTGAAGTAGGTCTCACTAGATTTAGTTCCCTTGGTATGGATGATATCTTAAAAGATGGTGGTCTAAAATGTGTCACGAAAGAGGTGGTGACTGTGGCAGGGGAATGGTTTGGTAGAGGAGAGATTAGGGGTTAAGGTAAAAAGATTCTTTATTCTTGGATAAAAATGAAGATAGAAGAATAAAGGAGTTCATTAAATCATGACAGAGCTGCAGCAGGAGATCAGATATATACTCAGTTATATTGTGGAAACCAGGTGTTGCCATTTGAAAATTGGTGGTTCTCAAAGATGGAGAGTTTATCATATATAAAGGTCTAACTTCTTGCAGTAGACAATAAAATTTTAGTAGTTATTGCCTGAACACAACGTGTAGAATAAAATACAATATAAAATAACTACATAATAAATATGCAATAGGATAAATTATACAAATGCCATTTCAAGAATTGAGATAATTTTGTGACACATTTATACTTAATTTATATATATACTCAATTTCTACTAATCTGTTAAAATACTTTTCAAATTTTATTGAATCCTAGTTTTAAGACTCTCTCCCATAACCTTTAAATTAAAACTCTATTTCATTCATAATATGACTAGGAGAATAGCTTCCTTGTAAAAGTAGTCACCATACTCCTATCCCCCTTGTTGACATTTTTTGTGGTTTATTTTTAGATACCTATTGGATTCAGTCTTGAATCAGACTTGGTTGTATGAGTTTGACATTCCCACCAGGTTGTGAGCCCTGTCAGGGGCATTTTGGTTATTGCTACATCATCAACAGTGCACAGCATTGAGCACGTATTCAATAAATGCTGTAAAAGTATGCCAGGGTCCATGGAGAGTAACTAAGATAAGAAAGTTTGAAAACTAACCAAGAGTTTTGTAGTTGATATGTTGTACCTGATCTGTCATGGTCGTTTTCCCCAAATAGATTCAAATGCTGTGCTAGCTGTTCATGGGGTTGGAATATTTATGTTTTTTTAAATAAACATATTCTTCAGTGTTCTATATTTCTGTTTCATACAATGGGAAAGATAGAAAGACCACTAGTAGTTCATTGGTTCTGTTATTGATGAAGCAGTGTGTTATTTTCTTTAAGTGCATTCCATCCTAAGAGTTAAGTAATTTTTTCTAATACAACATCTTCACAATCTGTGATGATGAAATCAAGTACACCTAAGAGCAATGGAAAACCAAAGCCCTGCGATATGAGCCAATTATTTTAATACAAGAAGTCAGAATAAGAAAAAGAATGATGCTTTCTTGTTTCTATAACAACCACATATAGAGATTTCCCATTTCTAAACAAACTCAAGAAGAAAATGACCTGGCTAAAGAGTAGGTCAATATTTCTTAATTATAATTGATTTTTACCTCTAACACATTTATTGCCAAAACATGAATATCTATATTTGTTTTGATGTGATCAGATGAGAAACATATCTCTTACTTAGTCAAATTCCTACGGAAATTATAAAAGTGGGACTATTTCTTTTTTTTTTTTTTTTTTTTTTTTTTTTTACCTCCTGTGACAATAGGCCGTTGTGTTTCCCAATAAGATGTCAAATACTTCAATGCTAAATAGCTTCCATCAATAACGCTAACTTCCAAGAACTTGGGGCTGGTAGCAGAGATTCATTGTGAATACAATGTTTTGATTTATATTCCATTGTTATAGGTTCATATAAGTGTGTGTGTGTGTGTACAGAGGCAGAATGGATTTTTATAATCAAAACCTTTTCTGCTCCTTATTATACATCTCTTTCTTCCATTTCTCCAAAATTTCCTTTCCATACCTGTCATGGTGGTTTTTTTCAGTCCCATACTGTGACAATTAACGTAATGCTAAGACCTACTTACCATACTCTGTGGTACACCAACTTCCTACTGTAGCAACATTTGGCAGCTGGCGAAATTTTGTGTTTAATTAATCAAGCTCCATAACTCCTCCACTTTTCTTTGTATTAGATGGAATATATAAACTTGCCTTGGTTAAGGAACTATCATGATGCAGCCGTGCATTATATATTCCAAAGTATCTGCCTAGCAACCCACCAGGAAACATCAGAAACAGAGAGAGAACAGTGAAACTCCACAGATGTAGGGAGGAATTATTCTTCATACAATAGAGGTGAAAGAAATAACTTATATTAGTGCCTTTTATTTTCTCAGTTATTAAGTTGAACCATACAAAATATTCAAATACTTGTATATTTAAAAATATGGTGATTTCAAGTGACTCAATCTATAGCATCTTTGATTATACACTATTTGCCCAAAACATACTATTGTGGTGCTTCACAAATATCTTGTCTATGCTTATTCTGCACTCCAGAGCTTTTATTTCCCCTCCTTTTTTCACAAATCGATTGTTCCTTCCCCATCTTCCTTGATAAAATGCTACCTTCCCAGATCTCCCATGGTGAAGAGAATATCATTATGATTTTACATTTTTGACTCAGCTCACACCCTGGAGTGAATCAGACTCACCTCACAGCCGTCAATATCTACCTTACAATCTGATTTTTGAAATGCTCTAATGAGAACAGCCTGAGGTTTCATAAACCATGTAAGATGACTGTGCCCTTACTATAGTTGTCAGGCTTTTCATTTCACAGATATCCATCACTGTATGAAGCTACCTATGTTGTGGGAGAAACTGTGGAATAATATTCTAATTCACACCTGAGGTTTGGCTTCCAAAAGAATTTTTCATGTCCACTGATATATAAATTGGTGGCTGTTTCCCTTATTCCCAAATTGAGACAATATTAGAAAGAGAAGTATCACACCATTTTATATATCAAGCCTTAGACTAGCAGTTCTAATCAAGGATGTATGCCCAATAAGCTTTGTGGTGTGAGAACTGTCAGGAGGCCTGTGCTTTACATAATGTTCCCTTTGACCTATCCCAGATGGCAAATTATGATCTGATTAACTCCTTGAATTCCCTGATTTTCATTCCATATCCCATGTAAACCATACATACTGATTACTCCCACTAAAAATTTCCAAATTTCTGGCTACTCCTAGGTCCAGGAGACACAAAAATTAATGGTTCCTATACAGAAGGGAAGCAATATATGGGGTATGTGTGCATCCTTTGATTTGGTACCAGAGATCATAGGCCTTTCGAGCATATATTGTTCCTTTCAGAGACTATGGCCAAGGCACTCTTCTATGATATAGATCCCAATGTGGGTTGTTCTGGTCAATTGGACGTTAGCAGTGCTTGTGCATTTGAGGCTGTCTTTTCTTTTTATGTTCTTTGAAACATGGAACCAAAATGTGAATGAACCTGAGCTAACCTCTGACTCTATGAAACCACTTTGAGTAGAATTGAGACTCTCGTCTGCAGCCTGCAAACTTCCTAATGAGTGAGGCCATCTCTTTTGGTTATTTAATATTGCATTAAAACCATCCCAAAATTAAGTGGCTTAAAACAACATGTACTTTGCTCCAGAATGTTATATTTGCTCAGGGCTTGGCCGGAATAGTTCATCTCTTTGTCACTTGGCGTTGGTTAGAGCTGCTTAAAGGCTGCTTGCCAAAATCATCTGAAGATTGACTCTTTCACGTGTCTGGTAGGTACAACAAACTATAGATCGGCTGTGTCAGTTCTATTATTTCTTTATGTGGTTTCTCCGAATGAACTTGTTTGGACTTCTTTTCAAAAAGGTTGGTTGCTTGAAAGATGAGTGTCTCCTGAAAGAATGTCAGGTAAAAGCTGCACAAACTTTGCTAAAGTAGCTTCGGAAATCAGGCATCACTGCCTCTGTAATGACAGACCCATCCAGATTCAAGGCAGAGACAACCAGCTCTCAACATAAGACTGGCATTGATAAGAACAGCACGTGGAATGTAATATATACTAGTCTGACCGTTTGGGGAAAATACAATCCACCAGATTGTCCTGGGCCATCCCACCTTCTGCTGACCTGCCATTTGACTTTAACCTCATGAGTAAGCCCAGACAAGGCTGAGTAAAAGTCACCCAACTGAACCTAGCCCAAGTTTCCAACCCAGCATACTGTGAGCTGATAAATGATGGTTGTTTCAAACCTCTACTTTTTGAGATAATTAATTATGCATTAAATAATAAAAGAGTAATTGGTACCAATAGTGTGGTACTTTGGTAACAAAATAAAAAATGCATACTATTCACTTGGGGCCAGTCAGTGGACAGAAGATGGAAAAAGGCAATGAAGAAATTATTAGATAAAGACTAGGAAAGCAGCCAAGAAACTAGCTAGAAAAATGATGAAAAAATACTGTGGAGGCTGGAAAAGGGGGTAAGGAGCCCTTCAGATTCTTACAAAGAACACCAGCTGTCATCTTATTACCTTTCTGGGACTGGCATGGCTTCAATACTTTCACCATCCCAGATCTCACTACTCTGTTCTGTGACCTTTACAACCACTTTTATGGGGCACATCTTCTAGAGCCCTACAGTCTCTTCATTTCCCAGAAAAGTACCTTTCAGTTTTACTAAGTTCAGTGTGGAAACAAAGTAATGCTTTTTGGTCTTTGTAACGTGCAGTTTTTCTCTACTGTACTTCTGTGAGGTGATGTTGAGGTAGTTTCTAATTTAAGCAGTCACGGGTTTTCTCTTGCATCAAAATCTCCCAATGTATCATATGAAATGTGTATGTTGGAATTCTTAAAGTCCATGCATTATGTTCTTTTTATCCAGAGTGCTCACAAGATGAAAAGTAGCCTTCTGAAGAGTCCTCATAATTCCTCCAAAACATCCAAGCCTTCTTTGAATGTGCATGTTTTATAGCATGGTTTTATCTGGTAGCATGTAACAGAAGTGGATTCAAAACCAGCTTACAAAATGGTACACATAACTGTAAGAATTTAGATAAATGTGGTTTCACATAGCACATCCTTTGTGGTTTAAATGATTTTGTTCCTCTACCTTAGCTCTATTTCTTCTTGTGTGCTAGCATTGATTCTATCCTACTGCACACATGTGTCTTCTTAGTTTAGTATCCTTTAAGCGGAACAACACCAGAAAAAGAGTTCATCTTCTTTTCTGGAGCTCACAGAAAATATAGAGGAGTAGGATTTTGGTTGGTCTGTTGGACCATATGCACATCCTGTGTCAGTCATTGCAGCCAGGAGGGCAAAAAATTTAGATGGTGCACTTGGGCCATATATCTACTTATACAGGTATTGAGGAGGAAGGAGCAAATTGATCAGAGCACATCATAATCTACCTAGGATAGAAAGTTGATTTCCCCTCAAATGTTGGATAGTATATTATCCATATGTCTATCCCAGCTTCATACACTCTGTTTTATCTGTTCTCCCAGTTTTGTTTCCTCTTAGCTAGATTTGCCTTCTCTCTTCACTATTTTGTAACTGAAAATTCACTTAGAGAGCTTGGTTGACTTGAGCCTATTTCATGTCTCTGAGATACTGCAGCTCAGATCACCTGATCATACTCTAATGTTAGACTCTAATGTTACTGAATCTTGGCCCAACCCTGAGGTCTTTCCTTCTGTGAGAGAGTTTCTGGAGGTGATGGACCCACAATTCAAAAAAAAAGCTGAAATAATAAGATAATGTATTTACTGAGTTTAGTGGCAGTTCAAATTCTAATACTTTCTTTCAGAGTCTTTCCATTTTAAAACAATTTCCCATGAAGATGATGTAATTGTTGATAAGAAATTGCCTTCTGTGAAGCTATGCAAAAGCCTGCTTCCTAGCTTAATCCACATGGATGACACCTCTATGTTTGGGACTGAACAATGGGATAATACTTCTATTAAATGGATAAAAAGTTATGAATGGAAAATCTATTGTATTTCAAAATCATTTTGGCATTCTCTGTGGACCCTACCTAGATGAATAGTTTAAACAAAATATTTTCATACTTTTCTTTTTTTTCCTTCTCAAGCAAACAAGTTATTCTTAACCTCTGGATTTTGAGTAGGATTAAGTTGGAGGGGAAGATATGTGTATATGTGTGTGTATATGTGTGTGTGTGTGAATGTGTGTTTTTGTTCTAAAATAGAGGGAGAAATTTAATTTATTGTATAAACATTATATATGGAAGTAATTACTTTAAGTGGACAAGGTAAATTTGGGTGAAGAAAAAATATGATATTCAAAAATATTCGCTAATTAATGTGTACTATTATTGCTTATTCATACACTAAGAGGTTCAGAGCAAGTCAACTGCAAAGATTGACATGATTTAGTTAAAATTCATCATTAGTTCTTTAGAATATATCAGAGAGATTCACAAAGACTCTTGTTAGGTGTTTTCTACTAAAGCCAAAGAGAAGAAGATTCAATCAATAAGAGATAATTAAGAAGGGATTGAAAGAATATGGCAGACTAGGAAACTACAAGAATGAGTCCTTCCACCAGAAACTGTTAAATAGGCAGGAACTGTCTGAATCAAATATTTTGAAACTCCTAGTACAGTAGAACACAGTAGAGAGTCCACAGAAATGTGGGAGGAAAAGCCTGGTAAATTATAGTAAATGCCATTAAATTGCTCTCTCAGCACATTGGTTACCTTCATCCACCCCTCACTCTCAGGATAGACTGCAATGGAGTCTAGATGTTGGGACAAAAAAATTCACTTTCCAAAATCCAGGGGTTGGGGGGGCACATGGGTTGGTTGCTGAAAAACACTTATGCTTAGCTATTTCTGATCAGTGGGAACTCCACTTTAAGGGTGACCATTATTCCAACCTGCCCAGGAAAAATGCAGTGAAGGAAGACTTAAAGATGTTATGCTTTCACAGAGCTGTAGACGATGGTTGAAGGGTTTCATTGGCTGGTTAGGCCAAGAAAGCACAACTTTGAGGAGCCATGGAAGAAGTTCCCAGTGCCTTCTCTGGCCTCTCCTACGTCTGCTCTCCAGTACAGTTTGGAGATGTCCAGCACTCCCTGAAAAACTGACTTGGGAGTCTCTTCTCTGACATGCATCCTTATTCCAAAATTTGTCCTCAAGACAAAAAAATGCTTGATGCAACTAATGCAGTCTAAGAAACAATTGAGAATGAGAGCTTAGGGAAAAGCCTTACCTGACCTGAATGCTGCCATGGAAAACGAGGAGAGGGTTGTCTATCTCCTGGGAAGCAGAGGGTGCGTTCAAACTCCTGTAAACAGGTAACTCAGAAGGCTACTAGCAAGCACTAGCCCAGGACAAGAAACAGGCCCAGAAAAGACAGGAAGTGCCCTGAACACTGCGTTTGCCTTGGGCTGAACTTCATGACAGGACGGTTAACACTCATACCACTAGCTGGTTATAAAGTCAAGAAACAGAAATCTCAGGGAATAAATCCCAGAGTTAACATTTCCAAATATTAAAATGTATAGTGCACAACAAAAGGTTGCAGGACAAACAAAGAAATAGGAAATGATGGCCCATCCAAAGGAAGAAGATAAAAATCCAGAAAACATCAATGAAGACCAGACTGTGGATATATTGGACAAAGGCTTTACAAAAATGATCTTCAATATGCTCAAGGAAATGAAGGAAAATATAGAGAAAGAGATGAATGCTATCAGGGAAACAATTAATAAACTATATGAGAATCTCAATGAAGAGAAATTTTACAAAGAAACTGAACAAAAGTACTGGAGTTGAAGACCATCATAAATGAAATGAAAATTTTCCAAGAAGAATGCAACAGCAAATTGGAGCTGGCAGAAGAAAGAATCAGCAAACTTGAAGACAAAATAATTGAAATGAGTCAAGTTGAAGAGCAGAAAGAAAATAAGAATTACTAAAAGCAAAAATAGCTTAGGAGATCTCTAGGAATCATCAAGCATATAGATGTATTATGGGAGACCAAGAAGGAGAAGAAACAGAAAAAAGGGGCAGGAGGAATATTCAAAGAAATAATTAGAGAACACTTCTTCCCAAGTTTAGCAAAAGACAAAAATATGCATATGCAAAAATCCCAGAGAACACCAATTAGCATAAGCTTGAAGAAAAATAAGCCTGGTCAAATACTGATCAAACTGTTGAATGCAAGGATAGAGTTCTGAAAGCTAAAAGACAAAAGCAATATTCTACGTACAAGAGAGTCTCATGTAGGTTAATTGCCATTTCTCACGAGAAACCATGGAAACAAGAAAACAGTAAGTTGAATACTTATAGTACGGAAAGAAAACAATTGGCAACCAAGAATTTTATATCTGTTGAGACTTTTATTCAAAAACGGAGATTTTAAAACATTCCCACATAAACAAAAGCTGAAAGAGTTCATAACAACTAGACCAGCCATGCAAACAATGCTAAAGGGAGTTCTTTAGAATAAAAAATAGAACTAGACAGTGGTTCAATGTGGCATAAAGAAATAAAAATCTTTGGGAAAGGTAACCATTTGGGTAATTACAAATCCCAGCACTATTGTATTTTGTGGTATGTAACGCCACTTCTTCCATCCCACATGGGCTAACATGAAATACATAAAGAGGAATGATAAATCAATGGTTTTAGATGCACAAAATATAAATATATAATTTGTAACAAGCACAAAAAAAAGTGGAGAGGTGGAGGCATATAGAAAAAGTATATGTGCATGCTATTGAAGTCAAGTTGATATAAAACTACATATGACTGTTATATATTTAGAACATTATATTTTAATCCCATAATAACTAAAACGAAAATATATGAAAAATATATCCTGGTAGAAATGAGAAGGGACTCAATATGGTAAAATACAAAAAAATACATAAATATGAATTTAGGAATTAGAAGAAATGAAGGACAGAAATGTATGACTTAAAAGACTAAATAGCAAAATAGCAGAAGAAAGTCTTAAATTATCAGTAGTGTCTTTAAATGTAAATGGATTAAACTATCCTGTGTAAAGTCAGAGATTGGAAGAATGGATAAAAAAGCATGACCCAACTCTATGCTGTCTTCAAGAGGCTCACCTTAAATTCAAATTCCCAAAGTAAAATGTTGGAAAAAAATAATCCATTCAAAAAGTAACCAAAATACTGCTTGGGTAGCTATACCAATATAAGATAAAATAGACTTTAATTCAAAAACTGTTATTAGGGGCAAAGATGGCCATTATTTACTTGTAAAGGAGTCAATTCAACAAGTAGACACAACAATTTTAAATATTTATGCATCTAACAGCAGAACCCTAAAATATATGAAGCACATACTCAGATTTGCAGGGAGAATTGATGGTTCTACATTAATAGTAGGAAACTTTAATATATCATTTTCTATTACAGATAAAACATCTAGACAGAAGATCAATAAGGAAAGAAAAGACTTGAATGTACTCTAAACCAACCAGATCTAACAGACATATATAGGACGTTTCACCTAACAACTACAGAATGCAAATTCTCCTTGAATGCATATGGAGCATTTCTCAGGATAGACCTTATCTGTGTTCACAAAACAAGTCTTAATAAATTAAAAATATATATACTGAAATAACCATTTTTTTCAAAAATGGAGCAGCCAATCATCAAATGAATATGGAAGGTTAAAAGGCCAGGAATAACCAAGGCGCCTTTGAAAGACCCACACTTCCTGATCTTAAAACTTATTTAAAAAGCCACAGTAACCAAAACAGCATAGTACTTGTCCAGAAACAGATGTATAGACCAAAGGAATTGAATTGAGCATTCAGAAAGCAGCTCTCATATTTATGGCCAATTGATTTTTGTCTAGGGGACAAAAACCACTCATTGTAGAATGAATAGTCTGTTCAACAAATGATGTTGGGAAAACTGGGTCTCACTTTGGAAAAGAATGAAGGTGGACTCATACCTTAGCCCAAATACAAAAAAAAAAAAAAAATCAACTCAACATGGATCAGAAACCTAAATATAAGAGGAAGAATGATAAAACTCCTAGAAGAAAACATCGGAAAGCATCTGCAGGACTATGTGTTAGGAAATGGTTTCATAGGCATTACACCCAAAGCACTAGCAATAAAAGAAAAACTAGATGAGCCACCATAATAATTAAACACTTTTGTGCTGTAAAGGACTTTATCATAAAAGTGAAATGACAATCTACACAATGAGATAAAAATATTTGCAAACTTCTTATAAGGCTTTATTTTCCAGAATACATTTAAAAAAATCCTTCAACTCAACAAGTAAAAGGCAAACAACCCAATTTAAAAATGGGGAAAATATTTGAAAAGCATTTCTGTAAAGAAGATATACAACTGGCCAAAAAGCACATGAAAAAGATAAACAATTGGTCAAAAAACACATCAGGGGTTCTTAACAAAGGGTCAGTGAGCTTGACTTGAAATTAAAAAAAACCACATTATTCTTGTGAAGACATGTTGTTGCAGGCATGATATATTTATGAAATAATTCACAGTATAGTGTAGACTTAGTAGGGGTCTGTGGTTTTCACTGGACTGGCAAAGGGGTCCGTAGAACAAAAATGGTTAAGAACCCCTGCTGTACATCATTTGCCATTAGGGAAATGAAAATGAAAACCATGATGAGATACCATTTCAAACCCATTAGAATGGCTAGTATTAAAAAACAAAATAGAAAATTACAAGTGTGGGACAGGATGTGGAGAAATAGGAACATTCATTGCCTGTGGGAATATAAAAAGGTACAGGTGCTGTGGAAGACCGTTTAGCAGTTTCTCAAATAGTTAAGAATATAATTACCATTTAAACTAAATCCCACTTCTAGGTGTATACCCAAAAGAAATGAAAGCAAGGACTCAAGCAAATATTTGCACATGGATATTCATAGAAGTATTATTCAGAATTCCCAAGAGATGGAAACAACCCAAGTGTTCACTGACTGATGAACGGGTAAACAAAATGTGGTATATAAACACAATGGAATACTATTCAAGTGTAAAAAGGAATGAAGCTCTGATATATGCGATGACATGGGTGAACCTTGTAGACATCATGCAAGTGAAATAAGCCAGACACAAAAGGACAAATATTGTAAGATTTCACAGATAGGAAATAATTAGTATAAGCAAACTCATAGAGTCCGAACCTAGAATGTAGATTAACAGGGGCTGATTCGGGGTAGGGAATGGGGAGTTAAGGTTTCATTAGTACAGATTTCTAGTTAGGTTGATTGTAAAGTTTTAGAAATGGATGGATTAAAGGTAGCACAAAATTAATACTTAACAGCACCGAATTATATATGTGAATGTGGTTAAAAGGTGAAGTTAAACGTTGTATATGTGTTACTCTAAAAAAATTTAAGGTTAAAACATAGAACACAATGAACTCTAGTGTAAATAATGAACTCTAGCTAATAGTACAATTATAAAAAAAGGATAACTATTTTATGAGTGCACCGATATAAAATAATTAGAATAAAAAAACTCATCAAGTCAGAAACTAGACTATAGGTTACCAGTGGATAGAATAGGGGTATGGAATAGGAAGTTATTATGGAAATCTTTTAGTAATGGATGGTAGTGATATTAACACAACATTCTGAATATAATTAAAATATTAAAAAATTATATTTTTTAATGAAATTAAAGGGGATTTTAGGTTGTATATGTGACACAAGAGACTGTCAGGCACTGACCTCAGCTACTAATTAGTAGATTAGTAAATTTGACTAGCTAAATGCCAATCCTAAGAACAGCTAGAGTTCGAATCTGTCCAAGTCGGAAAGAGTCTGGTAGCTTCTATTGTAACTCCACCCCCAGCATGATGAGAAGCAGGGTTGATTGAAAATCACAGTGTTTGTAGGGACTGGCTTATTTCCATACAGGTTGGATTGCTGCCTAGCCTAGGCTCCAGCCCCGTCTTCAGTAGGGAGGAAAATGGGAAGATCTGCACCAACCTCTCTGGACAAATATATTTGCTTTCAACCTACACAGACTAGATTCTTGGGCACCCATGGGGCTCCATCCCCACCCCCAATAGGACAGGAGTGGGGGTGGTATTTCCTTAGTCTCTCTGGGCAACTGTAGGTACTTTTGGCCCACATAGTTTAGATTGTTGGACACCTGTGGGTCCAACCCCACCCCTCAATAGGATAGGGGGAGGCGGTGTTTCCCCAGCCTCTCCAGGCAAGTGCAGGTGCCTTCAGCACACACAGACTAGATTGTTGGACACCTGTCTCCATCCCTAACCCGATAAGACCAGAGGGAGCAGTGTTTCCTCAGCCACTCCGGGTACCTGCAGGCCCTTTTGGCCCACACAGACTAGATTGTTGGCACTCTTGTATCTTCCCTGACAAAACAAGAGGGATAGTGCTCCCTCAACACAAGAAAATCAATCAGTGTAATGCACCACATTAATAAAACAAAGATGAAAAATCACATGATATCCTCAATTGATGCAGAAAACGAATTTGACAAAACCCAGCATCCTTTCTTAATAAAAATATTTCAAAAGAAATATTAAAGGAAACTTTCTCAGCATGATGAAGGGCATATATGCAAAACCCACAGCTAACATTGTACTTAATGGTGAAGACTGAAAGTTTTCCCATTGAGATCAGAAACAAGTCAAGGATGCCCACTGTCACAACTGTTGTTCAATATAGTGCCAGAAGTTCTAGCTGGAGCAATTAGGCAAGAAAATGAAATAAAAGGCATTCAAATTTGAAAGGAAGAAGTAAAACATTTGCTATTTGCACATGATATGATCCTAATCTGGAAAATCCTGAAAAATCTACAAAAACGCTCTTAGAGCTAATAAATTAGTTCAGTAGAGTGGCAGGATACAAGATTAATACAGAAAAATCAGAAGTTACACTACCGATGAGCAATCAGAGGAAGTCAGGAAAAACATTCCATTTATTATAGTGATTAAAATAATCAGTTATTTAGGAATATACTTAACCAAGGAAGTAAAGCACTGGTAGTCAGAAAACTACAATACATTGCTAAAAGAAATCAAAGAACACCTAAATAAATGGAAGAACATTCCTTGTTCATGGATTGGATGACTAAATATCGTCAAGATGTCAATTCTACACAAATTGTTATACAGATTCAATAAAATCCCAATAAAATTCCAAAAACCTCTTTTAAAAAAATGCAAAACCCAATTATCAAATTTATTTGGAAGTATAAGGGGCCCCAAATAGCCAAAAACATCTTAAGAAGAAAGAACAAAGTTGAAAGACTCACACTTCCAGACTTTAAAGCATGTTACTTAGCTACAGTGATAAAAATGGCATGGTACTGGCATAAAGATAGTCATATAGATGAATGGAACTGAACTGATGGTTCAAAAACAGACCCTCACATTTATGGCCAAGTGATTTTTGACAAGGCTGTCAAGCCCATCAGCTGGGCCAGAACAGTCCATTCAACAAACGGTACTGGGAGAACTGAATATCCATATCCAAAACAAAGAAATTGGATGCCTCCTCCACACCTTAAACAAAAATTAACTCAAAATGGATCAAAGACCTAAAAATAAAAGCTAGAACCATAAAACTCCTGCAAGAAAATTTAGTGACACATCATCAAGGCCTGATGGTAGGTGGTGGTTTCTTAATCCTTGCATTGAAAACACAATTAGGGAAAGGAAAAAAAAAAGGATAAACAGGAACTCAAACTTAAATACTTTTTTGTGTCAATGGACTTTGTCAGGAAGGTGTAAAGCAGCCCATTCAAATATTTGGAATTCACATATCTGATAAGGGTTTGATTTCCCTGCCATAAAAAGAGATCATACGGCTCAACAATAAAAGGGCAAACAATCCAATTAAAAATGGGCAAAAGTCTTAAATAGCAAAGTAGCCTAAAAGGAAATACAAATGGCCAAAAAGCACATGAAAAAATATTCAATATCACTACTTATTAGGGAAATGGAAATCAAAACTTCAATGAGATATCTGAGACCTCATAGAATGCCCACTAATTAAAAAAAAAACAAAAAACAAACAAACACAAAACCCAGAAAACAACAAGTGCTGGAAAGGATGTGGAGTAATAGGAATACTCCTTTACTGTTGGTGGGAATGTAGGATGGTATAGTCTCTGCAGAAGACAGTTTGGTTGTTCCTTAAGAAACTAAATACAGAACTGCTGTATGATACCACAATCCCTTTACTAGGAATAGATCAGAAGAACTTAACACAGTGATGTGACCAAACATTTGCACACCAATTTTCATAGTGGCATTATTCACAATTGCCAAAAGATGTAAAAACCCAAGTGTCCATCAACCAATGAATGGATAAACAAATGCAGCATATACATAGGATGGAATGCTGTGCTGCTGCAAAAAGAAAGGAAACTGGGACACATATGAAAACATGGATGAACCTTGAGGATATTATGCTGAGTGAAATAGGCCAGACACAAAGGACAAATGCTGTATGGTCTCACTAATATGAACTAAATATGAAAAACAAACACATGGATTTAAAACCTAGAGTATGGGTTACTAGGTGATAGGAGAAAGGCTAAGAAGGGGTACTGATACTTAATGTAGGAAGAATTTTTAATTAGCTTGACTGAAAAAGTGTCTAAATGGATATACAGTGAGTATAACTAAAATGGTGGGTTTATAAATGGGATTGTGGCTGAAAGAGGAAGTTTTTGGGTATAAATGTCAATTGAAACAAAGCTAGAGAATAATCTAGGGACTGAATGACATAGTGAACTCGGTGTGGATGAGGATTGTGGTTAATACTACAAATACAAGAATGTTCTCCTAGGAACTAAAACAAATGTGTCACTATTACAAGGTGGTAAGAATATGGTGATGCATGTTAAAATACATTTAATATATCTTATGTTCTATAGTTAACAGCAATATTGTAATATTCTTGCATCAATGTCAAAGAAGTTACTATATCAATGCTAAGGGTCAATTAAAGGTGCAATGAAATTTTTTCTTTTGGACTAAGGAAAATGTTCAAAAATTTACTGAGGTAATGACTGCACAACTCTGTGATGAAAGTTAGAACCACTGAGTGTACAGCTTGGACAGATTGTACAAGGCTTGGGACTGTATAACACAGTGAACCATGTGGTGGAAGATGGACTGTGGTTGTCATGAACTATAACAAATATAAATGCTAATATATGGTGTTAATAATAGGGGGTGTATGGAAAAAATATACCAAGTGTACACTATGGGCCATAATTGATGGCAATAATCTGAACATATTTTTTCATAATCTGTAAAAATGTTCCACAATAATGTAAGGTGTTGGTGGAGGGGTGATGTATGGGAATTCGGCACATTAGGCATGGTTGTTTTGTAAGCTCACAACTTCTCTAATAAAACATTAAAAAATATATATGAACTGGTGAACTGTTGCAGGCACCTCCCCTGCTTCTACTCCTACACTTATGTAGTATTAGTGTGTGAAAACTAGAAAGGGGTCTTGATTTATTCATCTCCCCATAAAGCAAAATAGTTGGAACATAAAGTAGTCCAAACTATGTTTTTATGGGTTGACACAAAATTTATTTATGAAAAGCTGGAACTGTATCCAAGGTATCACTAGTTAATGAGGAGTCTATGTTAAAACTAATTTATCTTAGTATATACCAAATTGTTGTAATTCTACCAGTCTTTTCAAATAAAGAAACTCAGGCTGGCCTTAAGAAAAATTGTGTTCAGTGCATCTAGTGTTCCCATTCATTGTCTTTTGGGGGACCGAATACTTCTCTTTACCTTTTCCACTTAGAATCTCATGGCTAACATAATATCTTGCCTACCCAGTTTTCTCCATCAATATTATTTATTTCAATAAACACATATTGAATACCTCATGTTCAAAAGAGAGTGGCAGACACATTGGAAAAAATATGACCTAATCAATTCTACAGACTTCTGAAAAAGAGATATGCAGTTACTGAGTTACAATATTCGTTGGATAATTTGGTTCCTACTTTAAATTTCATGTTTTATTTTTGAACATTTAAAAGCAAAGTATTTCCCCTCAGTCTCTGTGTTTGCTATTTTGCTTTGTACACACAGATGGAATCAGATGGGCTCCATGCAATACTTCTTTTTTTCTAAGTTACCAACAGATGAAATAAGTTTTGAAGTCCTGCATAGAACAATCTCTGAAAAAAATTAAAATGCATAAATAAATTTTCTACCCTTTGCTTAATGCCACAAGCTCTCAAGCGGTATGGAATAATTACCAACAAGACGTTTTGCACAAGAATTCCCAAGTCTCAAATACCTTAAATATGTTTTAATATAGCTTTTCCTTTAAGACTATAAAAATACTACAAATTTCATAAGCGATGCTGAAATAAACAAGTTTGCAAGATTTTAAGATTGGTGTGTACAACAATGTCATCATTCAGTGGACTAAAATAATTAAAAACTGGAACATTACCTTGCTCAATAATGGATTTTGCCAGAAGCTCCTGAGGATGTGTATAAATTTTATGATTACCTTACTTTATAATTCATTGATATGAGGGGTGATTTACTTGAAGTACATACAGATGAGTCAGAATAGTATTTGAGAGCAGAGTTAAAATTGTTGCCAATTACAGCATATTTCTCATCGTCAGGGTTAAAATAAAGCAAAGCTCTTCTGCTTCATTTGAAATTTAATTACTCTGATCTATACAGACAGACATTTCAAGTAATTTAGGATGACCTATGGTGTTTGTTTGGAGGGTGAATTATTTTGCTTAAATTATTTGGAAAATTCGTTTTAACTCCATTATGTCATAATGTGTCCCATTTTAAACTTGTCCCATTGGGTATTTATGAAATATTAAACAAGTCCATTTACTCTCCAACTGTAATAGTTCCCAAATTTAATTTGACTCAAAATCATAGATCAACATTTCTGGACCTAGAGGATAGATAATTCTCAGTATCCATATATATATTTGTATATTTGAATGTATTTTTGCTTACCTCTTAGAATATAAGACACTTAGTATTATTCCCTTCCAAATATCCAATTGTCATGAATAAGCATCAACTTTTTTTAAAAAAAAGTTATTTATTTTAAAGGAACTTTAGATTACATAAATATTACATTAAAAATTTAGGGTATTCCCATATGCCCCACTCCCTCCCCCTCCCACACGTTCCCACATTAACAACATCCTTCATTATTGTGGTGCATTTGTTACAATTGAGGAACACAGTTTGAAGCATTGCCACTAACCATGGATTATAGTTTACTTTATACTTTACACTCTCTCCCACGCAATTTTGTAAGTTATGACAAAATATATAATGGCCTGTGTTCGTCATTGCAACATCATGCAGGGCAATGTCAATATCCCCAAAATGCCCCCATATTACTCCTATTTTTCCTTCCCTCTCTCCTCAGAACCTTCGGTGGCCACCGTGAGAGAGAGAGTGAGAGAGAGACAATGGTGAATCTCTTTTCAGAAATCAAGTATTGAGACAAGGCTTGTGTGACTATCCGATTCCTAATTATATAGTGCTCTACCAGTTACATATTCTTGAGTCAAAAGATGGATGGATGGTAGTAAGAAAGCAAAGCTCACAGCTGGGAATTCCCTGCAAAAGGATCATGGCTTATATACAATTATTGTTCCTACATTGAGGGGCAACCAAGTATGAATAATTCATTTGACTTTTCCGTGAGCAGAGTCCTACGAGCATTCATTCACAGCACCTGCTTCTGAGTTCCCTTCATAACATTAAATGGCCAAATGATATTAACAAAGCACTGCTATAGGCACAGGATGAGACAGCTTTGCAGGAGACATTGCATATTTTCAGGGTTTGTAGCAAACTTAGAGGTAACCCCTCAATCAAGGTTTTCAATGAGTCCTACAGAAGGTTGTACACTTGCTATTATTTCAGGCAATCCATTCTAGTTTGCTAAAAATAATCATTGGAAATATATTTCTTATATTGGTGAACAAAGAACAATACACCTCTTCATAATTTTCATTGTGTTTGGTTCACTGGAACCTATATCTCAAACTGGAGTGGGGATTTATTGTTATCCACTTGATATTGAGTATGTGGACATTTGGAAGAAGTGATTAAAATTTTGTTTCTTGATAAAAAGAAAATTCCCAAGTAAACCAGTTGTCTGAATTGATGAGATAGCCAAAGTCAAGAGGAAGTGAAAAGGTCAAAATTAGTTTTTGACACTCATGTGCAGGAAGTCCTGGATAATCCCATCTAGTGCTGAAAAAATCTCCAACTCATAGTGAGTTTCCTGAGAGCTATTTTTACCGTTGATCTTTGGACCCTTCAGAATCATAATCAATATTAATTGCAGCTGCCTAGTTCCAGTGAGATCCTAGTCTCCACCAACTTCAATGATTTCAGGGAATTTATATATATAAATGTATAAGTATGTCATACATAATATATCACAAAATACTGTCATTCTATGTCATTAAAAATAAATTAATTCCTTTGGTCAACCATCTATTCCTTCCTACAGTTTTATCTAGGTAGGATAATTGTTGTGTCCATAATATTCTTTGACTCAATATCCTACAAACTTTTCCAATATACAAAGAAATCCTAAATTTTTTGGTATACTATTGGTATATCTCTATTTATGGTATGTCAAAATAATAAAATATAAGAATGAAATAATGAACAATAGCAACAACTCCAAGAGAGTTATTTCCTCTATTCATGATACCTTTTTAAAAATTAAGAAGCTACATCACAGAAATTAGATAAAATTTATTTTTCTCCTCAGGGGTTTCACTAAATATTTTATTCTCCTACTGGTCTGAACAGGAAACTTACAGTTCCTTCACGGATACTGCTTCCTCTGCAGCTTGCTCAAGAAGACTCTTTTTATTCTCCCTTTTCACATGCCAGATCTTGTTCTGGGATTAGTATTGGTTTATCTGTTCTGTTGTTTTAGAATATTTTCCCTCACTCTTAGATTAAAAAAAAAAATTCTATCCCAGAGTAGCTGATGACATCAATAAAAGCCACTCTCTAACACTGCCTGTTACCCATCTCTTATCTAGTTCTTAGTCACCAATCCTTGGACACTTTTGTAACTGTATCAAATATTTATCTCCACCTCATGTTTCAGTATTGTCCTAGGTGATTTCAGAAGCTATTTGACTCACAAATCCAACAATGTTGCTATTCCTCTATGGGCTCTTAATGGACATATGATAGAAATCTCCATTTTTAATTAGGCTACAACATTTATAGTCACAACATAGGCCATTCAAATTCTAATATCATACCTCCCATTATGATTTCCTAAATTAAAAACCAGAGTTCTTAATTTGTTATTTTCAGTACATGTGATAATGTTAAGATCTACAGTTCCTTGATGTTCCCATTTTATAATTTATCTATCATCTATCTATCTATCTAACTATCTTTCCTTCTATTCATCCTTCCTTCTATCTATCCATGATTTATCTATTAGCCAATTTCTACCTGAAATTCCTTTCGTATCCAGCTAGATCACATGATACATCATCTCAACCATGTTTTGTATAATAGCTTCATATCATCTATTCAGTTTTCCTAGCAAAGCCTCAACTCTAGATCCACCTATTCTTTTAATTATCTATCAATGTGCCACCGTTATTAAACTTTTTATTGATAATCTGGATAAAATAAATGATAGAAGAAAGATTTGAAGATAGGGTAGAAAGGGTACTTAAGCAAGAGTTAACATTTAATATCCCAGGTCAGAGATTTTATACTAAAATAATACAATCAACATTTATAATACTTATTGAATAATAATTTCAGAAAAAAAGTAAAAAGTAGGGTTTTGATTATAATTGTTAAAAATTTTTATTTACTTCACAAATTTAACCCCTTTGCAAGGAGTTCTGTTTTCTAGTTTGGTTATTTTTAATGCATTTTAATTGAAATTTATTATATGAATTGAATGGTATTGATATATTTTGTATGATAAATGAAAAAAAGTAAATTTTGATAGGTAACTTGTTCTGAAAATTATATAAGATAAAATAAATTGACAATAAATGAAAGTATGGTGTCATTTATGTATTCAAACATTTTTTCCACCAAATATTAAATGAGAAACTTTTCTGTCCACCATAGACTAAACACTGAGAAATGTACAAATCAAGGTCACTGATTTCATGGAAATTATAGTATAGAGTTTAGGAAAGAGAAAAATTAATAACAGAAAATCAAGATATTTTTATAGAATTTTAAATTGTGTGGAAAAAGAAAAGAGTTTAATATAATAAATGAGGGATTAATTTTATTTGTTCATGAGAAAGGCCTCCATTACTATGTTGCATTTGAGCTAAAAGCTGAATTTTCATAAAAATTAAATTGTGTGAAAATTTGAGCAAAATGTCATTATTCCACAGAGGGGATAGCAATGGCCCTAAGAATGGACATTAGTTTGTTCAATAGAAAGAAAATCAATTCTGTAGGTGAGCATAGAGAAAGTGGTATAGAATGAGGTATTGAGAACTAGGCAGAGTCATGTCGAAGGCTATGGTGAATGTTTAGAATTGAATCTAAGTCAATTGACTGAGGAGTTAGAAGCTGAGAGACAACATTACCTAATTTGCATATCATATATCAGTTATAGAGACTGGTAATAAATGGATCAATCTCATGCCATTGTTTGAAAATATACTGAACTCTAAACAAAGGTAGAGATAAACATTTTTTCATCCAATGAACTAAAATACATAGATCAATAGCAAGAGCAGTAAATTTATGTTAGAGCATTGTTTACTTAATTTTTAAAATTATTTAAAAGTTAGGTTTATAGAAGCATGTAGGATAGAGAAACTCTAGTTTTTGATAATGTATAATATTGGCTTAGATATGAATAAATGTTTTTAAAATGGAACATGTCAGAAGAAAATTTGGAAATATATAGGGGAGCTTGACAGAACTATTAAATAAATGATTCTAGAATAGTGGCTATCTATATTGATAAACATAAAATAAAATGTGTTTTCCTTTGTACCAAACAAATAATAAATTCTTAAATATGAAAACTTATAACTGTAAAATGATTACAAGAGATACATGTTTCAGTTTTTATAACCATTAGCGGTCAGGAGTTTTGTGCAAGAAGTATAAAGCATAACTATAAACCATATCATCTATATTAAACTTAAATCCCTATATGACAGAAGGTACCATTGACAATGTAAAAACAGACATGAATGAGTGACAGAAAACACTTTCAAAGCAAATACTTAATTAGTAAGTAATAGACATATATATATAAAAGACATCTCAATAGGTTAAAATGCTAAAAATATGAAGGGGAAAATTTACAGGATTAGAAAGCTAAATGACTACCAAACATTAAAATGAATATAGAGACTGAAAATTAACTTTGATACTATTTCATATTAATCACTTTAAAAAGGCAAAATGAATATTAACTTCTTTTTATGCCACTTAGTATATGTGTTATTTTGATCAAAATGTTGGTGAGGGAATGAAAAATGAGAAATTTCATATATGGCTATGGGGAACACAAATAGGTACAACCATTAAAAAATAAATAGACAAAATATATAGTCAAATTGCAGATAATACTCAATGACCCATTAAACCCACTTCTATAATTCTCTCAAATGTGCACATGTAGAAATTTATTGAGATATGTATATCAGCATTGCCAGTAAGTGTGAAAATATAGAAAAATATTTTAAATACCCAACAATGAATTAATGGATTTGTGAATCATGGATCATTCTTAAAATGAAATACTATATTGGACCTAAAACAAATAAACTAGTTCTCCACTTATCATCATTAGATAAATAAAAAATATAAATGTGATTAAAAAGTGTGTTGTAAAAAGGATATGTGCAGTCAATTAAATGTACTTCATGTGACCATTAAAATAATACAACATGTTTGGAAATAACATATGGCTTTGGGATGATGACTGTCTTTGTGGAATGAGACAGAAGTTTATGTGGATATGAAGAGACTTCAACCTGTAACTTTTATTCAAAAAAACCATCAACATTTTAGACTCTAATTAAATGTGTCATCATGCTGTTTTTGTTGATTCTGGATTTGGATGCATAGACATTTATCAGGTGGTCTATATGTATGACATATATCACAAATCAAAGTTAATAAAATGGATCACAGAAGGGTCACAGCAGTGGTGGGAAATGATCACTGGTGTGGGGTGTTCATGATGTAGGGACGCATGGAAAAGGGTTCACCTGGGGCAAACCTCTAAGACATATGAATATGTTCAAGTGTTCATGGGATATTGTCTCAGTGGGTGGAGATCCACACAATAACTGAAAGAATATTGAATCCCCATCCTGGGGAGTTCTGCTACATTCTCTAGTAAGACAGTAAGAATCCCCCCAGAACAAGGGCAATGTGTAGTGAAGGAAAACAGACCATTTTGTCAGGCCCTTGATATTGATGATTGTACTTATGAACCTTTTCTTGTGAAATTGAAACTTAGTCTAGTATTATATACTGCCTAAGAGTTACCTCCTGAAAGCCTCCTTGTTGCTCAAGTGTGCCCTCTCTCTAAGCCACACTCAGCATATAAACACACTACCATTCCCTCCCCGCTGTGGGACATGACTACTGGGGATGAGCCTCCCTGGCACCAAGGGATTATTACCAAGTGCCAACTAGCAATGCATCTGGAAAAAGACCTTGACCAAAAGACCAAGGGGGAAATGTTAAATACAAATGGGTTTTTATGGGTAAGAGATTTCAAAGTGAGTCAGAAGGTCATTCAAGAGTTTACGCTTATGCACGTCTCAGCAGGATCTCATTGACTGCCACGGTAAACAATGCCTCAAATAGCAGGGCTCTTGAGAGTTCTAGAGATATCCACAAACTATAAGTAGGGCATATAGCTCAGGAGTTCAGCACCCTGTCAGTGAGCCTTACTTTGGAATTTATGCTCCCCAGTGTAACATTTTAGACTCATTTTTAGGTTCTCTTCACATGGCTCTTCTGTCCCTTTTATTTGAACCTATAATTAACACTATATTTGATAAATATATCTTTGGTCATTCCATGTGCCAGTTGAGCCCTGGATTTCAGTGGAGTTGCAGGACCTCCTCTCCAGTTCATTGAACTCACCCAGTACAACTAACAAGGAGATGATGATGGAAAATGCCCATCCCAAGAAATGGAAAGTGAATGAACAATGGACTAAAGTAGACTTATTATTATTCTACTATAGACTTATTATTATTCTAGCAATGGAAGAACTCTTATCGTTAATGTAAAGGCAGTGACCACCAGAGGTTCTGTGGGATGGGAGAAGGAAGAATAGGTGTAATATGGGGGCATTTTTTGGACATTGGATTTGCCCTGCATGACATTGCAGTGATGGATATAAGCTGTTGTATATTTTGTCATAACTTACAAAATTGTGTGGGACAGAATGTAAACTATAATGTAAACAGTAGTGCACAGTTAGTAACAATGCTTCAATATGTGCTCATGAATTGTAACAAATGTACTACACTAATGAAGGATGTTGTTAATGTGAGAAAGTGTGGGAGGGGGAGGGAGGGGGACATATGGGAATCTCATATTTCTTGATTTAACATTTTTGCAATCTAAAGCTTCTTTAAAAATTAAAAAAAATATTAAAAAAGTAAAAAAACAAAACATAAAAAACCAAAACCAAAACCAAACCAAACAAAATAAAAAGTTATTAATAAAATTAAATAGAAGGGAAAATTTATTCTAATCATTATAACAATCACATAACATTGGTCTATTTAAACTTGTGGAGGCTATTTCTTGATTTAGTTTAGGAAATACAATTGAAATTGCACAACATGTTAGAGGCATTGCATTAGCAACTATAGAGGAAGGAAGAAGAGTGGATTTGGAGAATAGGGAGAAATATTCAAAGTTAACAATAAAATGAATAGAAGGAAAAATTTATTCTAATAATTATGACAATCACATAAAGCAATATGACACCAGTCTTTAGATCATAATCGGTCTATTTCTTAACTTAGGTGAGAAACTACAAATTGAAGTTGCAGAACATGGGTCAGTTAGTGGCATCGCCTTAGGTCAGTCGAGGAAGGAAGAATATGATCTTCATATGAAGGAAAAATGATCTCAGTTTGAGGTCTATTGAACTTGATAGGTTTTTGAATCTAGTAGTTAGAAATGGTTAGTTTAAATCTGGATATAATGGCAAATGCTCTGGAGACAGAGGTCCTTTATGAAGATGTATCTGTCCAATTATGGTATTTTATGTTGCAGTAACAAACCATTTCCAACGCTTAGGAGCATAAGACAGCAGAGATTTTTTTTCTTCTTCACTATGTGTCCCATACGGTTAGACAGTGAGAATCTCTTCATTATAGTCACAGAATTGGCTGACAAAGGTCCAGCAATTCATGAATAAGGAACTTTAGACAGAGAAAGATAACATGGAGAACTGTTTACCATTCCCTGGCCCTTACAGGGCTCTGTTTACAACTGCTATGTCTCACATTCCAGGAGCCAAAGCAGGACACAGAGCAAGCCCTAATTTAAAAAGAACAGGAACTATAATCCTCTCTTGTGTTCGGTGTGTCAAGACAACTGAAAATATTGGTGAGCACTAACAATATCTATCACAAGAGAATTCTGAGACATTTACATTTTGGAGGTAATTTTAAGCATAAAAATGCACAGAATTGTCAACAGAGTGATATAAAGTGAGAAGTGAATTTGAAAAACAAAACGAAAACAAAAGAAATACCAATTTTTAGTGATCTCGGGAAGAATAATCCACTCCTTCTATAGTAGAAATAATTCAAATGTCTTCAGAAAATTAATTTGATATATCAAATGATATCAAACATTTTGACATGAAAATATATTAAAGACTTGATGGACAATAATAAATATCTAACCAGAAAAATAAAATATATTAAAGCAAGGAGAATATTAAATAGCTCAAACAATAAATAGCCATTGAAGAATTTGAGTGAGTTTGTTTTCAATTTTCATTATGTGTTCGTATGTATATCAGCCTTTCTGTGATCTGGATATAAAATGGAACTATTATATTATTTCAAATAAAATTTATAATAATGAGACCGAGAATATGCAATTTAATAAGGAATATGGAAGGAAGGCTATGTTTTTCACTGTATGAAAACCAGGGGTTTGACTTTGCCATGACTTTTTTTAGCATGATTTTGAGGAAATAGCATATCCTTAGAGATTATTGCCTCTTTTGTAAATTATGACACGATAGTCTATATGATCTTGAAATTTCACCCATTTCATTTATCCGAAGATGTTCAATGAGCTACTCTAATGTGTGAATTGTCTCTATATTGTTTAGAATGTGCTTTTTTATTAACCTAACTTTACTGAAGCAGATATCTATTGTACAATTATATTTCAACACATAGAAATAGCATGTTGCACTTGTTTAAAATGTATTTGAATAAATGATGCAAAGAAAAGGGTTTGTTAATAGAGCTAGTCATGTACACATGTCTCTTTTTTCTTTACAATAATAACAATATACCAATGTCACAATTTGGATCAGAATATCAAACTCTACTACTGAAATATTGCTTTGAGCAAGTGGAATAAAGGATATCAAAGTATTTTTCAGGGGAGCAGCTATAATAGCTCAGTGGTTAAGAGCCTGTTTCTCATGTATGAGGTCATGGGTTCAATCCCTGGTACCTCCTTTAAAAAAAGCATTTTTTCAACTGTGCAGTATTATATAAGATATTAAAGTGAGTTGAAAATTATTTAAATAGGCCCTAGGATTAGTTGCAGTTAATTTCCAGTGATTGAAGCAACGTTTGGAGGACTGTGAGCTTTGGAGCCTGGATGGTAAGAAGATACATGCAATGACAATTTGGGTAATTTGGGGGCCTTTATAAGAGGTGTGCTCAGGGCCTAAATTATACAACTGAGTTATACTATTTATTTGAGAAACACTGAGTAGTTTCTGAATTCATGGAACCTCAGGTGGGGCTTTTTGGCTACCTATGTACCTGACCCAGTATTTGAGCAATTTACTCTGGCAAATGCAGGGAGCGAGTGTGATTTTAGGGACTAAATGAGAGACAATATAAGATAATTGGTGAGAGAGGAAATGAGGGGTTCTGGGGAAGGATTTACCAAGAAGCATTTAAACAAAAGTTTAATCCTGTCGAGACTGGAGAGAGAAAGGAAAAGATGAGAGAGAGAAAGTCAGAGAGAGAAAGTGTGTGTGTGTGTGTGTGTGAGAGAGAGAGAGAGAGAGAGAGAGAGAGAGAAAGATAGGCTCAGAGTACATGGGAAATAGAAAGTTTAAGTCCATAATAATTGAGAGGCAGTGAAATGCAGGAATTAAATATTAACTTTAGGTTTCAATTACAAAGTTACACAGAACTGAATTTAAGTTTGGTTCTGCCATTTGATAGCTGTGTTATTTGGGCAATTTATTTAAATTCTCTGTGCATTAGTTTTCTTATCTGTAAAATGGCTATTTTAATAATGGCTACTTGACTTGATTCTTATGTGGCTTAAAAAGGACTATGTATTTAGGTGCTTAGGTGGCATGCAATAAGCAATTTATAATATTTACTATCATTACAAATCTATTATTTTAATTATTATTATTGGGTTTGTCATTTGACAAAGTAGCCAAACATTGGAATTGAAAAAGTGGAGAAAGCAGTTATATTAAGCATAAACTTTCCCTGCCTCATTTTCTGAGGAGGAAAGTAAGAAATGCTGAGAGAACCAAGATTTTCCATTTCTTTGTTTAGAATTTTAAGTGCCCTTTAAGCTGAGGATTTACTTCAAAGAAGGCAAGTCCTAAAGGGTTTTGTCCTGCCCTAAGATGTCCAGAAAATGAAGAGGAAAAACCCAAGGAAAGGTATTTCATGTAGGAAATAAGTCATAAAATGATTGAGATTTTTTTTTTTTTATTACAAAGGAAATAAATCTAGACATATAAAATGTAAATTGTGTTCTTGAGATAAGGAGGTAAATCTTGTTTTGATTCAACTTTAAGTGGGATACTAAGGAGGAACAGAGGATTAGTGGATATATATATCTATATATATATATACACACACACATATATATGTATATATATAAAAATCTCCAGCACCCTACTTTCCCTGGAGAGCTGTCCTTCCCCATCCATTGTGGTTCTCTCTGTTGGCACTGCCAATCACAGAACCTTTTCAAGTCCCTGGCAATAAGTGTGAATATGGGACACAAAAACGGGCTGTTCAAAGTTCCCCCATTATGTTTCATTAGCACTAATTAGATCACCAAATGAAAGGAATGGGCTTGGGCTGCCAACGGCCATTTTTCTTTCCCTCAGCAGAGTATTTTCATTTTCCTCAGTAGAGATTGAGTCATCATGAAAAGGAATGTCATGGAACAAGAATAAATGGCATGATCAAGCAGTCAAGATACTTACAGGCCAAGGAGGAGCTTCATAGCATTATTTGGAACACTGGATCCAGCTATGCCTGAAGCCACTACCATACTAACACTTTTTATGTGCGTTTTAAAACAGTTCACTTATTCTATCTTCACCAAATAGAAAATGTCAAAAAATATATAGCAAAAAATAATATAGCCAGGAATTGATCTCAGTGTGACTTAATATGGAATAAGAGAAAAAAAAATCTGCCTGTTTTAGGCTCACAGTCTAGCAGGGGAGAGAAGGGCTAGAAGATAAGCTTGAATTTCTGGCTTGAGTGTATGACTCCAAGAATGAAAATGTTTTACGAATACCATAGCCTTCATGTTTTATTTTAAGTGAGAGATATAATAGGCAAGTGGGCAGGAGGCAGATCATCAGTTATGAATTCCCTAAATATTCTAAGAAAGCATTTATGGCCACACTATAATGTTCATGTCACTGGCAGGTGAATTTTATTTTAGGCATGAAATACATTCCAGAAAAAAGATTTTTTTTTTTTTTTTTTGTATAAAGCAATTGTTGGTTCAAATGCACTGTTTTGCCATAGACAAAAGCTCTTATGTCAGAATATCTCGTCTTCATTTTGGAAGGATCATATATCATATCATTTAGATGTAATTATCCTAGCCTCTCAGCCACTCATTGCAGCTCTTTTATTTATTTGTGTGTGAACAAATAACAGTGCAGAAAACAATTGCGTGATGAATCCCAGGTGGAGCCTTTTTTAAAGACTTGTTTTATCATATGATATACCACATCTTCATATACCCATTTTATAAATCAAGATTTTGCATATATCATTTTCATAAAAAATAAAGCCATCAGGGCTCATTTATAATATATCAAATAATACCTGAGAAATAATACTATAACAATAATAAATATGTGGTATCATGGATTATTCCCCAGAGTTAGAGCGAAGAGTTTGGAAAAACCTTCCTTCTAATGAGAGAATGTTTTATATGGAGCCTGCTCTCCGAACTGTGAGTGACAATATCATGATAATTAATATTTAGTCATGAGCTGAGTTAGTACTAAAAGGAGCACAGATATTTATCTGAATGAATTAAAACTTCTTTATTCTCACTAAGTAAAACAACAGATTTAGAGATCTATAATCTATGATGAAGTTTCTAGGTTTTTGAAAAATACATATGTAGAAATTTCTTAATTGTCATTGTCATTTGAGACATTTTGCATGTCTTCTTTCTTTCTTTTTAATAGGAGAAAATGCTTACACTACAACTAGAGTCAAAGGTTGCAAAGCAAATTCACTGGCTTTGTTAGCAATTAAATTGGATTAGAAAATAACTTTGATGGTGAGAAGATTTTGTGTTTAATCATCAAGCGTATACAGAGACAAGATCCTCCATAGGAAAATCTGTGGAAGCGGTCAAGAACTTCTTCAGCTTCCATTTTCAGGCTCTGCCTAGTTCCCAGGTCTCATGCACTCCTTTCTGCAAATCAGCCCTGCTCAGGTTTGGAACCTGCTTTCAGAATTATTTAAGGACTCAGTTGCATGCTTTAGCATTCAGCATCAAGATTTTCTCATTCAGTGTGAGTGACTCCCTAATGTTCTGTAATCTTCCACCACTCATCAGCAACCCCCTAGTGTTTGAAACTAGCTTGGTCTCTAAATGACTATCCCATTCCTGCTGGAATGTCATTTTTAGACAAGTAGTCCTGTCTTCCTCCAGCCAACGTCGTATCTGATAACTTCCCAAGATCTAACATATCTTACCCGTATTTCCCCAGAGTCCAAGCAATTTTCATTTCCACTTGTCTTCATCTACAGTTCATGATCTGTGAGATGGACTTCACCCTGCTGTACCCAAGCACAAACCGAATTCAGCCTCATAGAAAGTATGGGATAAATTAGTGTTACTGATAATAGGGCAGCCTGTTGCCTGTCTCATGAGTATTATTCATGCTAAAGGAATTGAGTTGGAAAAGCTAGCTATGCTTTCTTCTGTTTAAAGTAGATTTTTCTTTTCACTCTTAAACGTTTGGGTACTGCTCTTATCTGAAACCAATTTAAGACAGAAATTCAAGCTTTTCTATTAGTAGAGGGAAACATATTAATATATTTTGGGGAGATAAGAATTTGGGCACTCTTCATATCCAGTCACATAACACTCAGCCCTCAAATATTTTCTTTAAAGAAAGGATCTTTTAAGTTTCTCTTTGAAAAACAGCTTTCGAAACAATGTCAGACTGTTTAACTTAGGAAAGTAATTGATAATAATTAGCATTATATTTTTAAAGAGTTAGAGAAGGTAAGGACTTAGAGTGCAGACCAATTTAAAAAAGAATCACTAATTCCATAGCAGAAGAGATTCACCTCTTGTTTATAGTAAGCAACTTTCTTTTTCTTCTCATCTTTTGAGAAATCTCTGTCTTGGAATCTAGTAAAGATTGGATCCTGGCCTTGAAACTTGTTCTCTCATCTCTAAATGGTCCTTACCACAACCTCTTAAGCATATCTCTCTTTACTTTGTGTTGTTGTGTTTGCTTCTGTCTTTTTGTTTAGTTAATAATACTTGTTAAATGAGGGAAAGTAGTTATCATTCTGGATTCTAATACATGGTCTGGTTTTGTGCTTAACAAAGAGAAAGTGCTAAGTAACTGTTGTTTCTTCTTATCTCCTGGCCCTTGTTGATTTTTCTTTTCTTATCACCCCTTAGTGGATTCTTTAATTTCTCTTCCAGTTCCACTCATTTATTCTTTCAAATTATTATTATTTTTTATATCCTTACAATGACTCCCCATTCCATTGTCAATTTCCTTCCTTCCTTTCTCATTTCCCCCCTTCTTTCTCAGAGGGAGTGCTAATACTTCGGCTTGCAGTGAATTTTCTGGTACTGAGCAGATACTAAGGGCAGGGCTGGTGCAGCTGCCAGGAGCGATAAGCAACATATTTGACCTCCTTATTCAAATGGGAGAAAGCATAGATGTGATCTTTTTAAACTCACTTCCAAAATAGAGACTCGTTCTCCATTTGGATAAACCAACCTGGCTTCTTTTGTAATGGTACACTGAGGCAGTTATCATTTCTGAAGGACTGAGAAGAAGGCTAATATGTGGGGGAAATGCAATTTAGCAGGTTAATAGGAAGGTGTATAGAAACCTCTGAGGTACTGCTGGCTTTCACAGGGCAGTGAAAGGAACTTTTCAACTACAGAGAAAATTGAAGAACCATAGAAGCCCACAGGTATCCAACTGTTCTCTTAACACTATCAGGAAAGCATGAATTGGGCATTGAAAAGAAAGCAAAAAACATTTGAAATTACATGGAAATCACACTCTCAGAAAAGGAACTGAACTGAATTAGAATATAGAAAATAATGAAGTGCTTTGGAAAAGATGAGTCTGGCTATTTGCAGGTTTTGACTCTTGTGCTTGCTAAAGGGAAGGGATGAGATTGGGCTGGGAAGAAGTCAGAGGTAACCCTTTCCCTACTTCCTGCCTCAGATGCCTTTGTGTGATGCGTGTGCCTCACTCTATGGCAAGGTCTTTCTTGGGGATGCTTTGGGTTGTATGGGCATGTCCTGCCTCCAAATATTATCCCAATGGGTCCTAAATTGTATGCCTTCTCCTTCATTCCTGTTCAAGTCCCCACTGTGCCAATAACAAATGATTTTGCTAGAAAACCATGGAGCCTTTGGCTAAAAAAGTCACTTTTAAATGAGTGTGCTTGATGAAATGAATCATCTGGGGTCTTCTCACTCACCAATTTAATAATTATAGGAAGCAATCGTTTTCACTATTTTTGCTTAATAGGAAACCTTTTCTTTTTTTGAAATCTTATGTGGAAACCTGATATATAAGAGAATTCAAGGAGGGATGCAGAGTGGCAGAGGGCGGGGTTTGCAAAATCCAAAGAAAGCCTTTCTTTTTTTGAAACCTTTTGTGGAAATCTGATACACAAGGGAATTCAAGGAAAGATGAAGAGTGATAAGGAGTGCAAATTCTTCAAGCCTCCATCTTCCCAAAATGGCTTTTTTGTTACATCAAACCAGTGTTATCAGGGTCTGGGTCTGGTTGATACACACATATTTCAGAAAGACCAAAGAATATTTGCCACCTACGTAAATCCTTGCTCATTTTTCCATAGATAAATTGCAAAATATTAGCATAGGGACTTGGGAAGAGAAAGAATGCATGATATGGGATATGATTTACTTCATAAGAGGCTGAAAAAATGAAAGAAAAAAACATTACTGCAAAGGAAGATGAAATGGTGAAGGCTGGTAAAAAGTCTTTGTAAGTTTAAGCTGTCATGCATGTAGGACCAGAATAGGGATGGTCAAATAAGAGTGATTATTTGAGACAGCATGCAAGGTTTTTAGTTTTAACATCAGTTAGGATGAGCCAGTTATATTTATTTTGTTTTCCTGTTAGCTTCCTCTTCTCTGTCCTTCTAGCACAGCAAAAACAGTTAACAGTCTTAGTCTAAAAGGAGTAAATAAATAACTAAAGTTGAAGAAATAGATTAAAAAAAGAGGTTATAGGAGGGCAAGGAATAATTTTCTATCAACTCTCTTCCTTGAGCCATATAAAATAAATACATTACCTAAATAAAATTAGTGTGCTTCCTTGAACAAATCAACTGTTTAAAAATCCCTTTTCATTGGCTAACCAGACTACCCTCTCTTTCTACATAAATACCTTCAACTATTTTATTCAACAAAATTCTTGAATGGTAAGATGAACTAGGTATGACACAACATAACAAGTAGAGAATTTGAGGTAAAACCTTCAGTTTGGCCACTTGTCAGTTGTTGATTTTTTAAAGGGACCTAGAATTATCATCCTTCCCCAATACTGATGGGAGCTAATTTTTTTGTCATTTCTCAAGGGAAATGCAAATTCTTACCTCTCACTGGCAGCATTATCTAAGAGACTAAAGAAATGACTTATTCTGGTCAATTATCAGAATAATATATAATGATGGTAGAAAAATAGGACAAGAAATTTTATTCATGTTTGCTTGAATGGGAGTCTTGCTACCCTTTTGCCATAGTTCCTCCAAGGAAATAAAACTCTCATCACTCATATTTCTGGTCAAGCAACCCTGAGGGCTGCTTCCTGTTTTGCTGTGTGTGAATAACAGTCTGATGCTGAGGGCAACTGACTTGTGTTTCATTTTATTGTACTGCTGTAAAGCAATTTTGGTCTCGAATTGAACATTTCATTTCTTCTTTATTAAATTTCACAATTGTTCTTTCACCTCGGGTACTTAGAATGGTGGTAGCACTTACATTTTTTGAGAGAACATTTTCTCCAATGTAAGTGCTTATCATAAAGAACCTGGTGCTTTTCAGGACTGGGAATGCAGACAAGATAAGATGGAAATGGACACATGGACCTGAGAAAGCAGAGTTCAGTCAATTGTCCAAAAGACAGAGAGGGAGGAAGAAGGGAGAATCAACTGACATACTATGTAGTGGATTAGACCATCATGATACCTAATAAATGTGACAAAAGGGTCAAGCATTCGCAGTTGAGATGTGATTGATAAGACTTCATGTTGTGAAGTCATTATAGAAAGAATGGATGTGAACTCTGCTGAGGAATGAGGTAAAGGACCCAAGTTACAAGTGAGTATGATAGATTTAAGGCCAAGTTCAAATGTTACCTTCTCCATCAAGTTCTCCCTGACTCCACAGCCCTCAGTGCTCCTGTTCCTCAGTGAACTTACATATGCATCTTTCAGTGCCACACAATTGAACATTTAACGTTTTTAATTATATTATCCATTCTCCTTTTTTATACTTTTGAATATCTAATATGTTGGTTTAAGTGATCATAGTTTTTCCATTACTAGCCTGCAAGGCTAGAAGGGCAGCTTTTATGTCTTCAAGGAGATTGAGTGATGTGTTAGAATAGTATTAATGTAACCATATTAAATGGGTGAGATAAATATCCATCTTATGTTTAAAATATGGAATCTGTGCTTTCACAAATTTCTGCAATTTCCCCAATTACTGACATTAAAATTTAAAACCAAATCTATAAAATATCATACCTTATATATATCCTCCCATAATCAAGCACAGAAATTAGTCTCAAACTACTGGAATTTTTTTTCGAACTCTATCCTCTTCTACTTATATGACTGTGGATATTCACTTCTCTTCTCTTAACCTCAATTTCATCATCCTTAACAGGAACATAAAAATATCTATCTTGCAAGCCTCTTAATATTGTTGAAGTTTCAACAAAAAAACATAACATGTATGAGGGAATGTCTATATTAAAGCATTATACACATTAAAGTGTGATTCCCCATATCTTCTTTTGTACCACCCCTTCTAATACCAGTACAATGTCTTTATGTGGAAGTCAGTTATCTCTTTTTAAATGCCTTGAATTTAAATGCAGTGATAAAAATGGAGCAAATACAATTCAGGAAGCAGCTCTATAAAAAATTTAATCAAATTCTAGTATTTTTTTATTTAATTTCATTAGCGTGTGTGGGCATGTGTGCATGTTCTGTGCATGTGTTTATTGGTCTTGGCAGAAGGGGTGGAAAAAGAAATAGTTTGGTGTCTGGAAATAATCACAATAGCAGAGAATACACTCAGGAAACCAATTAGTTCTGCAAAATTCATTTGTTATTACATTAGGGAACAAAAATTCAACTAAAATTATTGATTTGGTAAATTAAAATGGTAATTGGGCCCCAGAAGATAATTAATAGAAACCAATATTCTTTGTTTAAAAAAATTCTGGGACATTATCTGACCCCCATTTCCATTGCAGGCTCTCCATCACCCAAGGCAAAATAATTTAAAATCCATTTGTTAACATTTGATGTTTATTTTGAAATTCTAATTATCGGAGGCCTCTATAAACCATGCCTTCTGGTATTTAGGTACTTAAGTAAGCCTCTCCCCTTTTAACTCCTGGCTTGACTGTGTATTTTGCTTTGACCAATGGGTCATTAGCAAGGATGGTACAAGTCGAGGCCTGAGCGGTAATTGCATGTTGGGGCTTGTCATATTCAAACCGTCTCTCTCGGAAGCCAGCTATCATGCTGTAAAAAAACTCAGACACAGTTACTGAATAATGAAAGGCCACATGAAAAGAGAGCGAGAAAGAGCGAAAGGGCAAGAGAGAGAGCGAGAGAGAGAGCGAGAGAGCGAGAGAGAGAGAGAGAGAGAAATTGAAGGATGAGAGGCCATCTTGGAAATTCCAGCCACAATTGAACTTTCAGTTGAATATAGATTCATGAGTGATTTCAGTGAAAAGTGTGGAGCAGAAGAATCACCTACAGACTTACAATAAATGAATTGTTGTTTTAAGCCTCTTTGTTTTGGGATGCTTTATTATGCCAGAATAGATAGCTTAAATGCTAATGAAGATTAAAAAATTATGGTTACTGGAGAGCAGACGTAGCTCAAGAAGTTAGGTGCCTGCCTCCCATATGGGAGATTCCTGGTTTCGGCTCCCAGTGCCTCCTAACGAAGACAAGCAAGACAGCAAGCTGACGGAACGGGCTGGTGCGGCAAGCTGATGCAAAGAGAAACACAACAGGAGATGCAACAAGAGAACACAATGAGAGACACACTGAGAGACACAACAAGCAGGGAGCGGATGTGGCTCAAGCGATTGGGCACCTCCCTCCCACATAGGAGGTCCGGGGTTCAGGTTCCTAGTACCTCCTAAAGAGAAGACAGGCAGACACAGAGAGCAGACAGCAAGTGCAAACAGTGAAGGGAGGGGGAGAAATAACTAAATAAATAAATAAATCTTTTTAAAAATTATGGTTACTACACAAATCTCAGTCTCTACTATCCTTTAATTGGCTGGCTTCCTCTCATGTATGAGGACATGAAGGTAGTCAGAAGGCAGAGATCTAAGTCTCTCTTGGGCTCACTGCATTGCCCTTTACCACCTAATTCTCATGGTTCTAGTTTAACAAGACTGACACTCTATCCACATGTGCTCCTGTGTGGGGATGTGGAGAGGCAAACTTTGATTTTGCTCTAATCCCATTTTGTCAGTCTGTTGAAAACACCAGAGTTTTCAAAGAAACACAAAATTATTTGTGAAGAACTGTTGCAATGTAAAAGTGGAATAACAATTTTGGAAAATCTCCAAAAGACAGTGCTTCTCCACAGGGTTCTCATAGATTGTACCTATTTCCTAGCTTACTATTAATGGCCGCTTTCTTGAAACCTCAGAAATCTTTGTCTCTCTTTGATACTCACCAACATTTGGATAATCCCCATTGTTATTCCAGGAAAGGCTCTTGCTCTCTGAATCACTGAATCTCTTTTCCTCCTCCCTCCTACTTTCTTCCCCCACCAGAAATGTTCTTATATCTCAATAATTCTCCCTAGATGGCACTTGGGGTCTTTGGCAGGATGGTTAGTTTTGCCCTTTCCCTCCCAGGTTTCAAAGAATAGTTTTGGGGAAGCAGCATTGCCAAATGGAGAAGGAATCTGGAGTGAAATGGAGAAGGAATCTGGAGTGACAGGCCACAAGGTCTCCTCTGGGATATTCTCATATCAGTAAATGGAAGAAAAGCTTTCCTGGTGAACCAGGAAATTAAACACATTCATATCCTTTACCACCATTAGACATTTACTTTGGAGGCTGCTACAATCTAAACCCATATCAAAAAAAGAAGAACATATTAGCTCACTTAACTCATAATCATTATTGTAACTCTGGAATTAGTAAGTGAAACTATTCTTCAAAATAGAATCACTGAGTTTTGTAACACTCGATGAATTCCAGCACAGGTCTGGATTGACTTTAATATACTAAATCAATTCTAATATTTTATTTCTGTGTTTCCTGGAGAATATGGGGAGCAGGACAAGGGGAGAAAAGAGAATGGAGGAAAAAGTAAGTGGCCAATTCCTGAATAGCAGAAAGTATTTACCTCTTAAGTAAATGATGAAATAGCAGTGGTGGATTAAGTAAAAATAATCAATAATGTAAATAGGAATGACTTACTTCCTATTCCAATTTTCACTTGTTTGAAACTCTTCTATGATCTAAGGTTCTTAATAAGGCACTTTCTTACTTTCTGACATTACAAATCCAGGTTAGTCTTGTGTATTTTGTGCCCAGGTTCTAGAATGAGCCATTTCTCTCAGGAGCCTTGGTACATTTTATCAGGGAGTAAAAACCTAGCTCCAGGCACTAGGTGTGCTTGTTGCTAATGGAAGGTCCTTGCTTCTAGGCCTTGTCAGCTGACAGAACTAAGAGACACAGGTGTGTGTGCTATGCACTTATACATGTTTATACACGTTTCTATGGTAACCATCTCTATGTCTCCTAAGGAAAAGAGGACTTCATTGAGATATCTCCAATTTTAACCCATTTCCCACTGTAACATCATACTTCAAAAGTGAGAAAACTGGCTCCCACCACCTGCCATCCATCCATTTTAAATATTTCAATTGTTCAAGTCTAGTGTTCATGTGTAATGGTGTCAGCATTGTTAACCTATTACCTCCTTGGGAAACTTTATCAACCAGAGTACACGGTACTGTACTTTGTACAATTTCATTTGCCTTTTGTCTTACAGACTCCACTTATTTCCAAGGTCGGCACATTATTCCCCAATCTTCTGGGTGACTTTGTTGCATACATTTGTATATGTTTAGATTCTTTTGTCACATCTGAATTCCATTCTGGGATCACTGATCTCATAAGATTTTTTTTTCAATTTGTATACATTAAGATTTGCTGTCAGTGTTGCAAGGTTTATGGTTTTTGACAAATGTTTAATAACATTATAGCATCATACAGACTAGTTTCCTCACCCTAAAAAAATTCCCTGTGCTTTAGCTATCAACTTTCCACCTCCCGACTCTCACCAAACCCCTGGCAAACACTGATTTTTTTTTTTACTCTCTATATAATTTTGCCTTTTCTAGCATGTCATATAATTGGACAGGTTTCTAACTGACTTGTGCCACTCGGCATGCATTTTAAGGTTCCTCCATGTTTTTTTGTAAGGATGGGGTAGTTCCTTCCAGCTGGGCAACAGACAGCTCCCAGAGGACCTCAGCGACGGGCCGGCCTGGAAGTTAAGCTCCTGCCCCAGTGCTCCCCAGCAGGCCTGGTGAGAACCACGGCTTGGCCCATACCCCTCTCCCCATATCTAAGCCCTGCCGTCCGTCTGCTGGTCAGCTGTGGCCTGGGTTTTGTATAAGCAGACAGACCTCCATCCCCCATGAATGTGACGGTCACTCACCTCAAAGCCAACCTGTCCACTCTGTGCTGGGAGGTCTCAGAAGATAACATCACCATTAGCTACTCCTGTTTCCAACTACAGCAGATTTTTTTTTTTTTTTTCTGAAGAAGATTCCATTGTATGCAGGTACCACAGATTGTTTAACTGTTTGCTCATTGAATAACATCTTGGGTGTTTCCGGTTTTTGACAATTATGAATGCTGTTATAAATATCCATGTGAAGAATTTTGTGCAAACATACATTTTCAACAGGATTGGATAAATACCAGGGAGGGTCTGCTGAGGAAGTCAGGGACACACCAAGAGACCGTCACCCAGCCCTCACTTATTCCCCTCCTATTCAATTGTTTGCTGCTACTTCAATGTTTCCATTCTGCAATTCCAGCCCCAGAGGGATATTAAGGCTGATGACGTGGCCTGACCTTTTCTTGAACCCGAAAACTGGGTGCAACCATCCCCAGCTGCTCCCCAAGGCAGGAACTCTGCCCTAAGGTTGCTTGACACAGGATTTTTGCTCAGTGGCAGCAACCTCTTTCCCTGGGTTGTAGGAATACCCCTGCCCTAGGGCGGGTACAGGAGACTTTCCCTCCAGAGCAAGTGGTGTGTGGAGCCACCATCCACTAACATTGATCTGAGCAGTTCTTCCTCCCTGGTGGAAAGCCACAATGGCTCTTTTGGGCCCTTTGTGCCATGTAAGTGATAAGGTGGCCATTTGCAGAAGTCTTTGTTGTGCCTGAGCCTGTTTTCCCACACTGCACTGTATAGCAACTCTCTCTGTGTAGCAACTCTTGCAGAGTTGTGATGGCTGCAACATATGTTAAGACTACTTTTAACTTTATAAGAAACTGCCAAACTCTCTTCCAAAGTGCCTGTACCATTTTGCATCCCCACCAGCAAGATATGAGAGTTTCTGTTGCTCTGTATGTACGCCAGCATTTCGTGTTAACAGCGTTTTGGGTTTTAGGCATTCTAAAAGGTAGGCAGAGATACTGGATCATTGTTTTAATTTCAAATTTCTTAATGACAAATGATGGTGGGCATCTTTGGTTATTGGCCACCTGATTATCTTCTTTGCTGAAGTGTATGTTGAGATTGTTTGTCATTTTCAATTGAGTTGTTTATTTTATATTGTTGAATTCTAAGAGCTGTTTGTATATTTTGGCCACAGTAATCAGAGATGTGTTTTGCAAATATTCAACCAGTTTGTGGATTATCTTTTCAACTTAATGGTGTTTTCTGCTCTGTCATTTGTCAGAGCAGAAAACTTAATTTTAATAAAGTCCAAGTTATCAAATTTTTCTTTCATGGATCATGCTATATTGGTCTTGTACTTAGAAATTTCTCACCAAATCCAAAGGCATGTAGATTTTCTCCAATGTTTTCTTCAGAGCTTTATAGGTTTTATTATGCATTTAGTTTATGACCATTGTTTTGAGTTACTGTTGGTCTAAATTATAAAGTCTGTGTCTGGTGGTGTTTTTTTGTTTGTTTTTGTTTTTTGTTTTTGGTAATGGACATCCAATTTTTCCAGCACTACTTTTTGAAAAGACTACCCTTTGTTCATTGATTTTTCTTTGCTTCTTTTCCAAAGATCAGTGAACTCTATTTATGTGAGTCACTTTCTGCACTTTAACTTTATTCTGTTGATCTATGATTCTAGTCTTTCACCAATACCACACTGTCTTGACCAATTTGGTAGTGCAAGTCCTTCAACTTTGTTATTCTTCTTCAATATTGTATCAGCTATTCTAGGTGTTGTCTTTCCATATAAACTTTAGAATCAGTTTGTTAATATCAACAGATTGCTAGCTGAGATTGTGATCGGAATTCCAAAAGATTGCATTGGCAATAATTGACATCTTAATATATTGAGTTTTCCGATTCATGACCGTGGAATATCTCTTCATTTATTTTTATTTTTTTCATCAGATTTGTAGTTATTTGCATTTACGTCTTATATATATTTTGATAGTTTATTTGCAGTTTTATCATTTGTGTGTGCTCTTTATAGATGGTATTGCTTTTGAGTTTAAATTCCAATTGTTCACTAGTGGCATATGGAAAACAATTGACTTTTATATATAAACTTTGCACCTTGTGACTTTTTAACACATGTTAATTCCAGGAGATATATTTATTTTCATTGTTTGCGGTTCTTTCAGATTTTGTACACTGACAATTATGCCACCTGTGAACAGAGATAGTAGTATTTTTTTCTAAGCTGTATAGTTTCACTTCCCTTACTTGTCATATTGTACTAGGTATGACTTCTAGTGTGATTTTGAATAGGAGTAGTGAGAGAAAACATTGATGCCTTGCTCCCAATTTGGGGGAAAAGTGACCAGTTTCTCCTCATTATGTATGATGTTTACTGTAGGTTTATGTTGATGTTCTCTATTAAATTGAGAAAGTGTCCCTCTGTTCCCATTTTGCAGAGAGTTCTTATCATGAACGTTATTGGCTTCTGTAAAATGTCCTATTCTGTATTCACTGATATGATCATAGTATTTTGTTTTTCAGTCTGTTGATGTTGTGGATTATGTTGTTTGATTTACAAATGTTGAACCAATCTGGAATAAATCCACTTTGTCCTAGTGTATAATTATAATTCTATATAGTTGGATTTGATATACTACTATTATGCTGAAAATGTTCTGTGTCTATGTTCAAGAAAGATATTGGTTTGTAGTTTTCCTTTATTAAACATCTTTATCTGGTTTTGGTATTACGGAAATGTTGCCTTCATATAATGAATGAAAAAATGTTCTCTTCTATTTTTTGGAAGAGATTAAATCTGTGAAATTTTTTTATATTTTTGGTAGATTTTTATCAGTTTTGCCTCACATAATCTGAATATCAGTTGTTAAATGCTTACACATTAAGGATTATTATGTTTTCTTGGAAAATTTACCCCTTTACATTATATAATGCCTTGCATTTATCCCTCATACTTTTCTTTTTCTGAAATCTGCTTTGTTTGAAATTCATATAGCTATTCCAGTTTTCTCTTGATTAATCCTTGTATGTCTTTCTTTATCCTTCATTGCTACTCTATCAGTGTCCTTTTATTTAATGTGCACTTATTGTAGACAACATATAGTTCTTTTGTTTTCTTTTATCCACTATAGCAATCTTTATCTTTTAATTGGTGTATACAGACCATTCATATGTAAAGCAAGCATTGATATATACGGATTCATTAGCAATGTTTTTTTTTTTTTTTCTGCCTTCTATTTAATTGAGCATTTTATTTGAGCACATTTTATTTCTGAGTGTACAAATTATACTTAGTATAAAAATTTATTAGTAGCTTTAGTATTATCATTATATATTTCTAAAGAACCTAAGTCCACCTTCAAATGACATTATTCCACTTTATGTGTGGTGCAGATACCTTATAACTGAGAATCCTCAATTCCTCCCTTCCAGGCTTTATAGTTTTGTTGTTATTCATTTAAAATTTCTATATATCTTAATCATTCATTACATGGATCTTTTAGAGATCGTTTAGGTCACTCTCTTCTTGTATGCACAGTTTTTCACAAAAAGACTGCTGTAGTAATTCTTACTGTTGTTCCTCTGTAGTTAAGGTGTTTCCCTCCTATGGCTTATTCAAAGCTTCTCTCTTTGTATTTAATTTTAGAAAGATCTCTTTCATTATTATTTCATGTTTATTTTAATAAAATTTTATTGAAGTAGTCATTCATACCTGAGCATACATAAACAAAATATATAGTAAAATTTGTGAATTTACAAAACAAGCATGCGTATCATCATATAAGGCTGCCATATATCTCCCCACCACCAACACTTTGCATTGTTTTGAAACATTTGTTACAAACTATGAAAGAGCATCATCAATATATTACTACTAATTATAGCCCATAGCTTACATTTGGTGTATTTTCCCCTAACTCACCCAATTATTAACATCATATATTTGTCATTATATATTTGTTATTGTTCAGGAGAAAACATTCTCATATTTGTCCTGTTAACCACAGACCATCATCCACAACTGAATTCCCTCTGTTATACAGTCCCATGCTTTGTACAATCCACTCAAAGTGTAAACTCAGTGGCTCTCATTTTTATCACAGAGTTGTGCTGTCATCACCTCAGAAAATTTTAGAACCTTTTCATTACTCCAAAAGGGAAAATCCCATACCCTCTTATATTCCCCTACTGCTATCCCTTACTATTGAAAAAATATCTTCTAGCCATTGCTGCAAAATATTACACTATTACTGTAACTATTGCCCATAAGTTACAATAGTTATAATTTTCCCATGTACCAACATATTCTTAGCAGTTTGTAAAAGAAAAGCATTCTTATATTTATACTATTAACCACAATTTTCACCTACCACCAAAATCACTCTATTATACATTCCATAGATTATTCTCTATCTTCTTTTCAAATGACATTAATGTCCACAGATAGCCCCTTTCAGCCACAATCATATTTATAAATCCAGCAGTGTTATGCTCTTTTTAATGTGCTACTCTCAACTCTACTCATTTTCACACTTTTACAACTAACCTTATTAATAATGCTATATATTAAACATCAGCTCCCATTCTCAACTCACATTCTATTTCCTAATAACTTTTACTCTAGAGTTTACCTCTGTGACATTACTCATCATATTTAGTTCATATGAGTGAGATTACACAATATTTGTCCTTTCATGTCTGGCTTATTTCCCGCAACGTATTATCCTCAAGTTTCATCAGTGTTGTCATATGCATCCCTATTTCATTTCTTCTTACAGCTGACTAGTATTCCATTGCGTGTATCCATTCATTGGTTGATAGACCCTTGGGCTGGTTCCATATTTTAGAAATTGTGAACAATGCTTCTGTGAACATCTTTGTGCAAATGTCAGTTCATGTCCTTGCTTTCAGTTCTTCTGAATATAATCCTAATAATGGGATTGCTGGATCATATGACAGTTCTATATTCAGCTTCTTGAGGTACAGCCAAACTGTATTCCAAAGAGGCTGCATTTTCTACATTTACACCAATAGTGAAGGAGTGTTCCTGTTTCTCTACATCCTTACCAGCACTTGTAGTTTTCTGTGTTTTTTTTTTTTGTTTGTTTGTTTGTTTTAAAGTAATGGTCATTCTATAAGACGTGAAATGATACTTCATTGTGATTTTGATCTACATTTCCCTAGTAGCTAAGGATGTTGAACATTTTCTCATGTGCTTTTGGCCCTTGGTATTTCTTCTTGGAAAAATGTCTACTCAAGTCTTTTGCCCATTTTTTAAATGGGTTGTTTGCCTTTTTATTGTTGAGTTGTATGATTTTTTTGTATGCCAGGAATATCAAACCCTTTTTGAATATATGATTTCCAAATGGTGTCTCACTGAGTAGGTTGCATTTTTTCCTTTCTTGACAAAGTCTATTGAAGAATTTAATTTAGAGGAAGTCTCATTTATTTTTTTCATTTGTTGCTCATGCTTTGGGTGTAAGGTTTAAGAAACTACCACCTACCACAAAGTCTTGAAGATGTTTTCCTACATTTTCTTCTCAGGATTTTTATGGTTGTGTCTTCTATATTTAGATAATTGATCCATTTTGAGTTAATTTTTTGTATAAGGTATGAGACAAGACTCCTCTTTCTTTCTTTTGGATATGGATGTCCAGTTTGCCCAGCACCATTTGTTGAATAGACTGTTCTGGCCAAGCTGGGTTTGCTTGATAGCTTTGTCAAAAATCACTTGACTATAGATGTGAAGGTCTATTTCTGAATTCTTGATTTGGTTCTGTTGGTCAATCTGTCTATTTTTATGCCAGTACCATGCTGTTTTTGCTACTGTAGCTAAATAATATCCTTTAAAATCATGAAGTAAGAGTCCTCCAACTATGTTCTTTTTAAAATCATTTTTGACCATTTGGGAACCCTTACCCTTCCACATAAACTTGATAATTGGCTTTTTCATCTCTTCAAAAAAAGACTGTTAGGATTTTTATTGGGATTGCTTTGAATCTGTAAATAAATGTGGGTAGAATTGACTTTTTAAAAATATTTAGTGTTCCAGTCAATGAACATGGAAGGTCTTTCTGTATATATAAGTCTTCTTTGTTTTCTTTTAGCAATGGTTTGTAGTATTCTGAATACAGGTCCTTTATGTCCTTGTTTAACTTTATTCCTAAATTTTTGATTTTTTACTCACTATTATACATGGGATTTTTTTTTTTTTCTGATTTCTTCCTCAGATTGTCATCAGTAGTATGGAGAACACTACTGATTTTTGCATATTAATCTTGTATCCCATCACTTTGCTGAAGTTGTCTATTAGTTCTAGTAGCTTTTTTGTGGATTTTTCAGGATTTTCTGGATATAGGATATGATCATCAGTGAATAACAAAAGCGTTATTTCTTCCTTTCATATTTGGGTGCCTTTTATGTCTTTATCTAGCATAATTGCTCTAGCTAGAATTTCTAGGACAATAGTGAATAACAGTGGTGAGAATGGGCATCCTTGTCTTGTTCTTGATCTCAATGGGAAAGCTTTCAGTCTTTCTTCATTGAATGCAATGCTAACTAAGTTTCTCATACATGCACTTTACCATATTGAGAAAGCTTGATTCTATTCCTATCTTTTGGAGTGTTTTCATCAAGAAAGTATTTTGCATATATATTTTCTGCATCAATCGAGAGGATCATGTGGTTTTTCTTCTTCAATTAATTAATGTGGTTTATTATACTAATTGATTTTCTTGTGTTGTAAAACCACTGCATACCTGGTATAAAACCCACTTCATTGTGGTGTATAATTCTTTCAATGTACTTTTAGATTCGGTTTGCAAATACGTTGTTGAGGATTTTTGTATCTATATTCATTAGGGATATTGGTCTGTAATTTTCTTTTTACGTAGTATCTTTGCCTGTTTTTAGAATTAGTTGGCTTCATAGAATGAGTTTGGTAGCATTCTTTGCTATTTAATTTTTTGGAAGAGCTTGAGCAAGATTATTATTAGATCATCTTTGAATGATTGGTAGAATATAGATTGGTAGAATTCACCTGTTAAGCCATCTGGTCCTGGGCTTTTCATGTTTGGGAGGTTTTTGATGACTGATTCAATCTCTTTACTTATGATTAGTTTGTTGAGGTCTTCTTTTCTTTCTAGGGTCAGTGAAAGTTGCTTGTGTGTTTCTAGGAATTTGTCCATCTCCTCTATATTGTCTACTTTTTGGCATACAGTTGTCATAGTATCCTCTTATGATCTCTCTTATTTCTGTGGGGTCAACGGTAATGCTCCCCTCTCATTTTTTTTTTGTTTGTTTGTTTATTTGCATCTTCTCTCTTTTTTTCTCTGTCAGTCCAGCTCAGGATTTGTCAATTTATTGATCTTCTCAAAGAACCAACGTTCTCTCTATTGTTTTCTTGTTCTCAATTTCATTTATTTCTGCTCTGACATTTATTATTGCTTTCCTTTGCCTTGGTTTGGGATTAGTTTACTTGTCTTTTTCTAGTTTCTCCAAGTATACAGTTGGGTCTTTGATTTTAGCTTTTTTCTTTCTTATTGTAGGTATCAAGGGCTATGAATTTCCCTCTCAGCACTGCCTTTGTGATTTCCCATAGACTTTGATATATTGTGTCCTCATTTTCCTTTGTCTCAAGATATTTACTGAATTCTCTTGTAATTTCTTCTTTGAATCACTGACTATTTGAGTATTGTTTAATACCCAATGTTTGTCAGTTTTCCCTTTTTTCCATCCATTATTTATTTCCAGCTTCATTCTTTATGATCAGAGAAAGTGTTTTGTATAATTTCAATATGTTTAAATTTATTGAAACTTGTCTTGTGACCCAATATATGATCTATCCTGTGGAAAGATCCATGAGTACTTCAGAAGAATGTATATCCTACTGCTCTGGAGTGTTATGTTCTATAGATGTCTGTGAGGTCTAGTTCATTTATCACATTATTCAAGCTCTCTGTTTCTTTATTATTCTCTGTCTATATGTTCTGTTCAATACTGAGAGTGATGTACTGAAGTCTCCAACTATTATTGTAAAGACGTCTATTTTTCCCTTCCTTTTTGCCAGTTGCACCTCATATATCTTGGGGCACCCAAGTTAGGTGAATGAATATTTATTATAGTTATTTCTTCTTGGAGAATTGCCCTTTATATTTTAATAAAATGAACTTCTTCATCCGTTACAACAATTTTGCAATTAAAATCTATATTGTCTGATATTAGTGTCACTACTCCAGAAATTTTTTGTTTACTATTTATGCAGAATATCTTTTTCCAACCTTTCAGTTTTGAACAGGTTATGTCCTTTTGTCTGAGGTGAGTCTCTTATGAACAGCATGTAAATAATTTATATTTTTAAATTCATTCTATCAGTCTATGTCTTTGGATAGGGTATTTCAAATCATTAACATTCAATGTTATTATTATAAAGGCATTATTTATTTTATTCATGTTATCCTTTGGCTTTCCATTGTCATATCTTACTATTGTCTGTCTCTTTACCCTTTAATTTACCCTTCCTAATTGTATCTGTTGTAGTTCTGTTCTTTTGGTATCATCCTCTCTCAGTTTTTGTATGTCTGTGAAGACTTTAAACTCACCCTTATTTTTGAAGGACAGTTTTGCTAGACACAGGATTATTTGCTGGCAGTTTTTCTCTTTCAGTACCTTAAATATATAGTACCACATTGCTTCTATTTCTCTTTCTTCCCTTATGGTATTCATATTATGTATATGTTATATATTTTGACATTTTCTCACAGTTCTTGGATGTTCTATTTCACTTTTTTATCATTATTTTTTTCTGTTTTCAATTTACATTTGGAAATTTTTATTGAAGCATCTGACAAGACTTGTAATTTTCTTTTTGGAAAGTTGGGCATCAGTTATAGAAACTGAAGTAAATAAACCTCTATCATGAAGATTTTTATTAATTTGTCTAGAAGTTGGGTTTCGTTTAATGCTCTCTGCAACTATAGGGGCCTGAGGATTTAAATTGTTCTAGTTCTAGTGCTCTTGTTTTGTCTATGTTCTTAAATATAACCTTCCCTAAATTCTACACTTCAGAGATAGTTTCTTATAATTCTTTAAGCTGTATCCAATATTATTATAATGGGTCTGTTGATGTGATGATAAGGTATAGGGAGTTGGGATTGTTCCAGTTAAATCCTACTCTTTTGCTAAACCAGTGTCTCTGGTCTGTGACCTTCACTAATGCTTCTTCTTGAATTGCTTCCCCCACCTTTCACCAAGGAGTTGAGATAGAAAGGCTGGAGGGAGCTGTAATTGGAGGGAAGCCTTTGTCCATGGCTTTTGAATAAGGCTCTTATAAAGTATTTCTCCTGGAGAGTAAGCTTTGTTTTGGAACAGTCGCTAGGCATATTTCACAAGTATTTCTCTTTATTTCTCCTTCTAGAACCATGGTGAGATCCTTCTCAGATCTTCAGTGTGAGTAACTGGTGGGCTTCCTGGATGTAATACCAAAAAATAAAAAGTGTGTGCCCCCCTAAACTGGAGCCCCAGGTAGTTTCTCATGCCCATGCTAGTACATACCTAGCCTCTAGAAATTCATCAAAATTATCTCTTAAATATTTCTGTCATTTTATGGCACCTGTGGCTTCTGCACCACGTAAGCTCAGCTCAGCTTTGAGTCTCTGGATTTATTTCTTTCCAAGTTTGGTGTGACAATTTGCTTGACAAACTCAGTTTTCTGATGAAACAAAAGGAAGGTATTTGTTTTCCATTTGCTCAGCTTTTCTTCTTGTTACGAAGGGAGTGATAATTTTCCAACTTTTTACGTGGAAAATTTTACCTTGTTGTACCTGAAACGGGAAGTCTCCTCACCACTTATACATATTATAGTTCTCCTTTTCTGAAAATCTCTTTCTGACTTGACCATTTGACCATTTCTAAAATTAGGATGTGTCTTTTAGTTCTTAGATTCTTTGTATCAATGGTGTTATGAAACCAAGTAATTAGGCTGTTTCACCATTGCTGTACACTGCTCATTACCAGTGGGAAGATATTTCAAACTTTCTTAGGAAAAATATATTTTCAATGAGTGATATACATCATTATGTAGAGTTATCTTAAAAGACACATAAATATAGGTTTTATTTTAGTTTTACATTATATATTTTCAATATAAGGCAAATATTATCTTGTAACTGTGAATGACATATTTAAAATAAGTCTTGGAGTATTGTTCTAGCTTCCAAAAATATTCAATAAATAAACAAAAATAAGTTTACACCTGCATTCCGCCCTCTTTCCACAAAAAAAATATACAGTTAAATTATGAGCTTTAGAAAGATTTGACCAACTTACTACATCTCATAACTTACCTCTCGGAGCCCCAGTTTTACAACCCACATAATACAGATACTAAACTTCATCCCAGGATTGTTTTTCATATTTGGTACATAGTTTGATAATAGTTAAGTGCTCAAGTAATAGTACTGATGCAATTATTTGATAAAATTTAATATAGCTCTACCAATTTTTCAAGTGCTAATAAGAGCAAATATGATAAACTACTGTGAACACAATAATTAGATAATTGTATTTAGAAAGTTTTGAGGCCAAGAATTCCAAACAGCACACGTAATTGATGGAGTACAATTGAAGATAATAATGAACTTTACAACAATTTGGAAACAAACTAATAATCTGAAAAAGTCAAACAATAAAATGATTATATTTTTAACTCATTTTGAAAAAGTAGCTCTCATAGCACAGGTTCTGAACTCAATATACAATGACTTAAACATTATAAATCTCAGATTCAGTATATTTGGACTCCTAAATCCTGGCCACATTTGTATTCTTGCCTACAGCATACTGTCAAATGAAGCCAGTTTATGACAGAACTTTCCAGGAAGAAAAAAATAAAAAAATACAAGGATAAAGACCTATTCTCTCCAGGTTAAAATGCTGACCATTTCATTATTTGGTAATTACATTAAATTAGTATTGCTGATTATATTTCTGGGTACATTCTTTAAATTACTTTACTTTGAAAGGACAGATAATGTGTTTCTTAGTTACAATAAAAGAGAGCTGTCTAGAGACAGTCTTATTGTCAAAAATTGAAGTTCCGCTTTGTTTCTTATATTTTTGAGACTGGGGGATTTCTCATGTTTAATGTTCACTAAGCCCGTTTCAGGACATATGTATTAAAATTCAGACACAAATTGCATTCTTTCATATTCAATTCATTTATTGGAGGGGGTAAATGAGGACGCTTGGGAGTATTAGTACTGAAATAGTCAATTCTGGATGCTCAAAAATCTTTAAAAAGTCAAACAACATAAAAAAAAAAAATTACTCAGCCAATACCTACACCCTAGTCCAATCTATTAGCAAAGTCAACTCAATTCAGGGGATATAGTCTGCTGAATTTTGAGCAGTGTACTGTACTGATGTTGGTGGTTTGATTGAGTTTTGATTTTAATCATTTTTTTGACAGTATGTTGGGAAAAGTTGAATATAAATTTATCCAGATAAATATAACTTCAGTCTCTTTCATTTTTATTTTATCTGATATATAATAGTTCAGATTATCTTTTCCTAAAATGATGCTATTAAAATAATACCATTACATTCCATGTAGGCAATAATAATTCTCAACAATAATCAATTTTTTCTCTACTTTACTGTAAACTTTAGTATCCCTAAAACATTGATTTTGACTCACCACAAAATATTCACCCATACAAAGGGTAGTTGCAAGAGAACTTGGTGAAAAGGCTATCAAAGTTGGGACAATAATTTAAGTTCTGGTCAAAATTAAATGTAAAGTAGAGTATGATATCTTGGCACAATGGCATCATGCTTGATGTCTTTCCGGTACCTTGCCAATTTATTCTTCTCAGTGCTGTCAATTGAAATTAAAACTGAAATCCACCTATGCAATAAGTAGAGAAAGTACTAGGAGAAGTATATGAAGGCTGATGAGTAGGAGGCAGTTATGAAGATGTGCAAATTGTTTAGATTAATTAGACCTAGGTAGTTAAAATTCCTTCACCATGAAAATACTAGAACCTTAAGTTCATTCCTTGATTTTAAAGTAGATAGAAACCCCAAATCCCCAAACACATACTATATTGTTGAAGTCTGACATATTTTTAGAATATTATAATCATAGATTAGAGAAAGAGAGTATGAGAGACAAGAAGATGACCCAAACTATTTTTTCAATTTCATTTGTAAACCCTGAACAAATATTATATATGTTAAAATAACAACCTGTATATTTAATTGAAAGCCTCGGAATAATCTTCAAAGGACTGCATTGAGTCTGCTAGAAGACATACTTATTTTATTTTCTCATGTATTCACTCTAACTTAAATTTTAAATATAAAGTGATGTGTGCCACAGTTGTCTATTTTTCTCCATCTGCATTTGGATGAGGTGGTTTTGGTGTTGAGTAGATGGAGAAAGACGTTTATTTGGGATAAATATGTTTATAGGTAAAATAATTCAAAGGGAGAAGTTTTTGGGGTGATACGCAAGATGGACAAGATTTAGGTATGTAGGGATGTATGAGAATTCTTTAAGTACTGTGGTGATGGCCATTGAAGGAGTAAATCCATGAGTGTGGACTCTGATATTGTCTGATGTCAAGGAAGCTGACAGAGAAAGAATATGGAAGACAATTAAAAGACCACAGTAAAATATATTGCAATGTGAGCGGGAATGACCTGGAGTTTGGCAGATGATATTGATAAGAAAGGGAGTAGTGGTTTAACCAACTGATAAGTACTTTAAAAAGAGAGGGGATGTTAGATTATGGCATTGGAATACTTTTCCTGGAAGTAGCAGTAGCGTGAATATGAATGGTGTTCCCTCTTTTTGGCAGGGTACATAGAATGGAAAAAATTAAACCAAGAACATTTTTTACCCAATGGGAAAAATCTCCCCAAAAAGTAAGTAAGATGGACTGGATAATAAACTGGGACCATCATTTGGAGAAGAATTTTGCATTAGTTAATCAAGTTATAGATATGTACTGCCCTAGATGCATCAGTTCAACTTCCCTGTCTATGTTCCTGAGAAACCTTCATCCACATGGAAGAGGAAACAGGCTCTGAGTTGTTCCCTGCACTCTTGGGGTCACTGAAAAATGAAATCCAACCTTCAAGACCATTATTAATGGCCTGTATAAAGAAACGATGTTATATTGTTATAGTTAAAAGCAGGTGAAGAGAATGAACTGATTATATGTATCACAACCTATAAATCTCTGACATCTCATATTAACGAAGACACAGTGGCAGGGATAGCAATACAGAATGATAATTAGGTAATTATAAAAGTGCACAGAACAATATTTGATTTCAATACTGTTTTTGTAGGCACAAGTGTGTGGAAAAAAAATATAACTGTGGGATGGTAAGAAACTTCAAAAGGATGATGATAAAAAAAATTTAAAGGATGATGATTTATGAGGACAGAAGAATGAGGACCACACCAGAAGATAGTTTAAAACTTCAAACCCATTTCTTAGAATAAATTTTATTTCTTAGAATGAATGAGGGACTGAAAAGATGGATGGAAAGAAGAAAGGAAGAGAAATAGGAAGAAAGGATGGTATGAATAAAGAGTTTGAAATCTGCCATATAAACCTGGCAGTTTTTTTTTTTTTTTTTAGCAAATGAAAAATTGCCCTCTTTGGAAGGACTGGACTGGGAGAAGTCTGACATCCAGAATATCAATTTCTTATTTCACTGGTTGCTATTCCATTTTTTATGTGCACAAAACACATTGCAAGGTATCAGTCATGTTAGTTTTAAGGTTTTTAATTTTGTCAAGATATTTTTATTCTAAATAATCATAGCTACAATAAAAAGGAAAAATATTTGTAGCCTACACAATTGAGGAATTTAGAGGGCTGAAGTTATTTAAGTGCTGAAAACTTAGTCTGAATGCTGTGGAAAACCAAGAACAAACTCTGAGGTTATTCTTTTTTTCCACTTAAAAAAATCTTCCCTGCAGACCTATAACCTCACATCCTTTTCAGCATTTGACAGACGCAGGATATGTGGACTGCAGCCTCTTAATTAACTGCCATGGGAATGTTTAGGTGTGAAATTAGTCACCAGAGGGAGCCCATATTATTCCTCAAAAGCAGTCACGAAAGACTGAGGACAAAATGAAAATATATGTAAAGATTGGGGCAGAGAAGTTCAAGGAGAATACAGAGTGTTCTTTTACTCTTTCTTGAATTGCAGTTTCCTCCCAATTTAAAGCTTCAGAATGAACTAACTGTGCTAGATGCAAATATATATATGGCAAAGGGATAGGAGCAAACAAAATATATGTTTTCCTAAGTGTCTATCTATTGAACTTCACATTTGTTTAACATGAAAACTACTTTTGTAAATACTGAACGAATTAACAAAGAACAAGGTATTTTTTAGTTTCCTGGGCAGACTAACACTAAACAATATGAGCGTCAATAATTTACCCAATTCTTTTAAAAATGTAATCAATCTTGGCCACATATTTATCAAATGAAATTGCCTACCCATTTTGGTCTCTTTATCAACTATGTGTCAAAGTAGAAGTAACTCCTCACTCCAAATCCATTTCCTATTGGGAAAATAAGCAATTTTCAGACACTATGAAATGAGTAAATGGAATCTATAAATGGTTGCCAATCAATAATTCAAGTTGGCTGAACAATGAAACTCTTTCTTTAGAAAAACTCAAGCTGAAACTTCCAGCAAGCATTTGGTACACTACAATTGAACCATTTGCTTGATTGGACCAAGATGGAGCAAAAGGCATTATGGCCATTTATCAAATGATCTCTGCAGGCTGTGCTTGCCCAGATATTAAACTTAAATAACTGGGAACAGAGTACAGATTATTCAGATTATTTTGGGTTAAAATCTCATATTTCTACCATCTAGAATATGATTGAGACACAACTGTCTCAATCAGCCTGTAATTATTACTTCAACTGACCTGCCATTACATATTGAATTCTGTAGAAGCTGTCTTAAAATACTCAGGAACAAGAGTGAAACCTGTCACTACTGTGCAAGGGCCCAGCTCCTCAATCCAAAATGTTAATTTATTTTACTCTATTGCTATTCATTTATTCAAAATTCAGTCGATGATTACTCATTACTTCCTTGACCATCTCTTTGGAATATGGCACTGGCTCAGATAAACTTCATACATTTGGCCGCATTTCTGAGTTTGATCGTGAAGTATGATTGTTGGGTATTAGCTCTGGACTGTGAGAGCTTGAGGCCAGATTCTCGCTGCTAAACTTTCTAGCTGTGTGACTTTGGGGAAATTACTTAATTTCTCTATTTTTTTTTTTTGTTTTACCATTTGAAAATTGGGATTACTAATAACTTCTACCTTACAGGGTTGTTGGAGCATTAAGTGAGCTATTACCTTGTAAAGAAGAGTCTCATGGGCATGGTAAGTTCTCAGTAAGTGTTTGTTGTTTCTACTGCTGCAATTTTTATGATAGTTGTTTATATAGTTGTATTATAGTTTTATTATGGTTATTTTATTATAGGTGTTATATGGTGTTTTTTTCCTGTTTTAATATATATATATATATATATATTTTAAAGATGCTTAGATTACATAAATGTTACATAAAAATTACAGGGATTCCCATGTTCCCCACCTCCCACACCTCCCATAACATCGCACATAAACATCTTTCAGGTGATGTGCCACACTAATGAAGATGTTTATATGGTGTTTTTATACTAAACACAGAGCTCACTTTGTGATCATCCTGTAATCTCCACATTTCACTCTCCCCAAATTGAAGTGAGTTTACCTTGACTGTGATTGTCTTTAGTTTCTCAGGTTCAACTTGACATGTCCTTGTATAACTAAAATGTCCTCCCTCTGATCCAGCTGGAATTCTTTCCCAAATGATTTTAAATATTTTCTTAAACTTGATCTCCTCCCAAAATGAGCTAAATCTTTAGAATAAATGCATACATTCACTCTTGCCCTAATATGGAATGGGAGACGGTAAAGAGGAGGCTTTTGTAACTTCACACACTTGAAGGCCATTTCTAGAGAACTTCAGTGGGAGTTCTGCAGATGCTGTCCTAAGAAGCATAGCTGCCCATTCTGGGTTGGTGTTGGGTCGATCTAGAGAATATGGTGATGATGGAAGTTGTGTGCTGGTGGGGTGACATGGGGGACAGAAACATGAAAATAAACAATGGAGAAAAGTCTGGATGATTCTGAGCTATGGTATTTTTGTCAATGTCTGCTACAAAGTGCTACAGCACTTTGATGGACCAACCTTGAGTGTGAAGGGATTAAATTTCTTAAAAATCTTCACAAAAATGGGTTTCTGAATGAAATTTGTAGTGGCAGTGAAAAAAGTAAAATTAGAAAATTTAAAAAAATGAAATTAATAAAAAATTTATTTCTGTGTATATATATTTCACAAAGGCTAAGAAAATTAAATTTCTCAGATTCAGAGACTCTTTTAGATGACCACAAATGTTGCTCCAAATTATAAAATCCTATATTCTTCTAAATTTAATAAATGAATTAAAAATAATCACTAATGGTTCACTGAAAAGAACTATTAATATTTTCTCTTTATTTTTATGGTATAAGACAATTAATCTTTCATATATGATTGTTCTAAAGAGTGATGAAATTAACAATCAATACAGGCATTTCTCACTTTGCATAACAGCGCCAGATAGCAAAATGCCCATGCAAACCGAAACCATGCAAAATGATTATTATAATTATTGGAAAAAACATATGATTGTTCTGTGACCTTTAAAAGTGTCAAAACTTGAAAAACTCTCTTACTATCAGTTATAAATATATAAGGAAGTTAAAAAATAATAAAGCTAACATTTATTGAGTATACTAGAATTTAAAACATGAGAAATATTGAAAATTATGTTTTATTCCTTTGCAAACACTTAAGAATATTTTGAAAAATGATTATGTTTCTTGTTTGTAACATAAGGTATGGAATGAGCATATTTTTTATGCCTTGGTGAATTATCATGCACCTTTCTAAGTTTGATCAGCTTCCAACATTTTACCGTTCATGGGTTCAATAGCTTCACATATCTCCAAGATGTCCTTTACTGTGATGTTTTTGCTGGTGTCACTTCCTATGGGACAGCTTTTTCCTTTCTATCCCAATTCTTCTCATTTATGTCATAAGTTTACTTTCACTAAGTATTCTCTTGTCCACATATGGTGATTCTAGCAATGCAAGAAATTATAACAATGAGGTGGAGCCAGTGGCCACTTGACACTTTTGGGGTAGGGAGGGGATGAGCAATTGAAATACAGTGGCTTCTTTGGGAGTTGGAGGTTGTCCTGAGTACTGTTGTGGCAACGGATGTAGGCCATTTTAAATCAGCACACACCACTCAGAACTGAGTGGGAGAGAGTGTGGTCTACAGTGTGAACTGTGGTCTATGGTTGGTGGCAAGGCTCCAGGATGTGTAAGTTCATTGAGGGTGGTGGGCCACACTGTGGGAGATGTTTGTGTGGGATGTGATGGGAGATGTGGGAGGTGGGCAACATGGGAATCCCAGTGGGTTCCGTGTAATATTTTGGGTAATCTAAGCACATCTTGAAATATATGTATATATATATATAAACAACATTTTTGTGGGCAAATACACATATATGCATATACATTTATATATCATTTTGCAAATGTTTGTATGTATTGTGAGAATTTTGATTTTTACCCATTAAAAAAAAAAAAAAAGTTCCTTTAGATGCATATGTAACAGTGCCACCATTCCCACGGGAATGTCTTCTATAGTTCCATATATATTCAATTTGAATTTAGCTTCCAGTGCTGTCATTCTCTTTGGTTCTTCGATACACTTTTATTTTAGATGGCCAGCTTCTTCTTTCGATTTTCCATTTTTGTAAAATGTTACATGGGTTTCTCACTTGGAGACAAGGGGACAACACAACTATGCTTTGCTGTCTGTGCAAGAAGTGCACAACAAAGCCACAGGGGCCAGTAGCCAACAGGCTTGTAAGAAGTGATGCGGCTGATCACCGAAAACAATCTCATCTGTTCTATACATAGCAATCTGCAGACTGAAGAGCTGGCAGAAAAATGCTCACTTTATCCAATTAATCACATAACATACTTTGGTAACTGATATTTAAACTGTCATGTTGGGTGACTGGTTTTATTTAATTAAGCAGCAGTCACTGAAATTTGTACATGTTTGGAACCATGTAAAACAAGAACTGCCTCCATGTACATAGGCACTTAATTTTGTTAGTTTCTTGCCACACCAGGTGGCCCAGACAAAATGTCCACAAGCAGAGCACAATGATCATAAAATAATCATAATATCTAAAGATGGGTAATTATTTGCTATCCTCAAGAAGGTCATAATTTTGGAAGAGATATGCTATAAATTCATAGTTATCAAACAATCTACTAGATGTTAATTGCTGTGAGGGACTAATGAGTTTTTTAACAAAGCAGAATATTGTCAACTTTTAGATACATTTTTTGGCTATTATTTTGAAATGAGAAAAAGTGCCAATGAGAAAATGCTAAGATTTAGAAATGATGGGGATTTGCTTGTTTGCTGTTACCAATTCAGGATAACTTTAATGGAGCTTGGGGAAAGAAATAGTTTCTCATTTGAGCTTGGGGAGAGAAAGTAATTTTTCTTTTGCCTTATGATCTAGACTATTCCTGATCAGAGAATAATTTTTCCAGGCAGCCTTTGAAGCCATTGCCCATGTTAAAACCTGTTAGAACTGTCTCATTTTTATCTATCTTCATTTGAATAGATGCAGATGAATAATCCTAACATTTCTGAAACCTTTGATGTGCAAGTAAATCACTTCTAGGAGAGCTAAATTCCTTCTTTAAGAAAAAATTAAAATAAAATGCTTGTATCTCTCTTCATTCTCTAACTGGAAGACAATAAGGGTCTTCACAGTTTTTACTGCTGGTGTCCAGAAAAAATTTTTTGTTTTTTTGAGGCACTGGAGGGTCAGGGATTGAAACTGGGACCTCGTATGTGGGAAGCCGGTGCCGAACCACTGAACCACATCAGCTTCCCTGAGTTGATCCTTTCATTTGTTTTGCTTTTTGTTTGTTTTTGATTTTTCAGGAGGCACCAGGAACTGAACCTGGGACCTCCCATGTGGGAGGTGGGCACTCAACCGCTTGAGCCACATTCGCTCCTAGAATTGTTCTTATCTTCACCTTCTTGTTTTAGAGGTGTGAGGGATGCTGAGCCAGAAAGTGCCTCCTGGTTTTCTATATCCTAAGGCCTCACAATTCCTTACATTTCTTCTATGCATTCCAACGTGGCCTGGCTTCATTTGTTTTGTGTCATACTTCTTGTGATGAAAAATTTATTCCTCCTTCAGTATATTCTGCAGATGTATTTCTCATTTCCATGTGCTAAGGACTTGCCTGGTATGATAAGCACAGAAATTAAATAAAAGGCTTTCGTCTTCCAAGATTATATTTAATATCTCATATTTAAATCCAGGTAGCAACTGAAAGATTTTAAGGGACACTGTTAGCAAAAGAAATGATTAGGAATAGTCACAGCATGCTATTTAAAACTGCTTTCAGGGACACAAATGATAGTATTGAAAGTGTTAAATTTTTTGTATCTAGAATTTTGCATATTTAATATGTCTTTCAGTCTAAATAGTCCTAGTTGCTCATATTAAATTCCCCAACTGAGACTCATTTATCTGAAGGAAAAAAAATAATGAAAACAATCTAATAAATTGGAAAAAATGCTATATATCTGTGGAAATAAAGATACACATTTGAGCTAAGGGCTCTATATTTATGGAGTGACAATTAAACATTTAATTCTATTCTATTTAATGTGGTAATATTTAGAAAGACCTTGCCTTTTGCCTGATAAATGCTCAAAACTTGGGCTACAATGACGAATAAACATAGATTCTCAATGCAAGATGACACTATTTCAGGAAAAAGTGTCCATGTCAACCAACATTTGAAATAGACATGAATAGATAGGAAGGCAGTCCCTAAGTTTCTGCTAGTAATGAGAAGTGAGCAGATGCATTTGATGGTCTGATCAAAAATATTAACTTTGCAGAATTTGGAATGGGGTAAAGGATTTCACCAGAGAGACGGTGGAGCGGAGGCCAGTGAGAGAGAAGAAAAACAGTGTTCCTGGCTGCAGGCAACACTGAACCATGGTAGAAAGTTGCAAAGCAGAGCTGTAACTGTGCCTTGCAGCAGCATGGTTTGTTTGCCTGTTGGAGCATCTCAGGGATACTGAGCAAATGAGCAGTTCCCAGACTTTGTCCGTGGAAGGCAGTTCTGTGTCTTCTATACCATGAAACTTGGAATGGATGGTAGGGCAAAGAGGATCTACAAAGGGAGGCAACAATTTGAGGAACTGAGCTTAGTGATTTACAGTACAATAACACTTTAGTGGTTATTTCCTTCAGCTCCCTACACAAGGGCAGAAAATTTGTATTTGGCATTCTTGGCAAAAGGAAAGGTGTTTCTTTCCTTCCCCCTTCCTCCTTCTCTCCCTTTTTACCTTTCTTTTTACTAAATCCTTTTCTTTCTTTTTCAGGTTTTATTGGTTTGTGTAGAAAATGGAATACTTTAAGAAAATAGAACTAGGCAGAAAGAATGAAAGGTTTTCTGTATGTTTCTTTATATGTTTATATATATTCACCAAATTTTAGTACTTTCATGCATGCACAGAATTTCAAACAAAATAGGCTCATACTACATACGGTCATGAGATTTTTTTTCCTCTTAGCAAATGATTGCAAATACTTTTCCCCATGATTTAAATAATTTTAAGACATCATTTGTAACTATATTAGCAAGAAGCCATGTTTTCTCATTCAAAAGTGTGAAAGGACATAAAACAAATTTTAACATTTACTACCACACCTTTCACTTTCTAGTCCTGTTGTACAATGACTTACCAATTTCTTAGGTATCATTCCAATAATTTTTATGCACGTTCATTTTTAATAAAATTTTATTATTTTACTTCAGCAAATTGGTACATACTATATACTATATGACCTTTACTTTTTTTTAGTCTTAGACATTTTTCTCTATTAGCATATATAGGTACTCCTCATTCTTTCCAATGTTTTTCATTACAATTTGTGGATATATTATACTTTTTACAATCATGCTTCTTAGTATTTAGATGCTTCTGATTTTGTCACTGCTGAAATGCTGCAAAGAATTTAGATGTTTTAGATTTTGATAGATGTTACCAGTTAGCTCTCCAAAGAAGTTGAGCCAATTTACAAGTTTACCAGAGGCATGAGACTGGCCTTTTCTTCACATATTTGTTTATACTAGAGATTATTGAACATTTTCATTGTAGTTAATGTGATAGTTGGATAAATGTGAAATCTTTTTTACATGGATTTGCCTTGCTTTAATCATCAGACCATCTTTTCTATATTAATCAGCCATTTTTTTCATTTGGTGAACTGCCTGTTCATACCTTTTGCCTACATTTTCTAAGTGGTCTTTCATATTTTTAAAGAGTAATGCATATAATAAGTATGATAGAGCTTTTTCTCTTATATGTTACACAATTTGTCATAATATGTATTTTTAATTTTAATATTGATAATTTAAAAAATTCATATATTGGCTTTAATTTTTGATTAATATAAACCATGAATCTTTCCCTTCATGGAATTTCCCTTTAGCATCATGATGACAAAATCTTTAACCATTTTGTTTGCAATCATGGATGTTCCACAAACATTTATATCTCTCCTCAAATATCAATTTAAAAAATCCATAAAGAATGAAAACAGAGGATTGGAAAGAGAAATTCAGTAAACATGTCAATAAACATTGGAAGGCTGAAACCAGATGAACTATGACAACTGACTTAGCATGCTGAAAGAAACTGTATGCTAAAACTCTTGGAGATGGAGAAATCCTGAAAATTTGAGTACAGGAAGCACAAGGTAATTCAAAACTGACATACATGGCCCCAAATATTGGATATACCTCCACCCTTAACCTCTAAATATTGAACAGGAAAAAGCACTTTATTCTCAAGAGAATGGGAAGTGAAAAGGCTTTAAATTCAGAAGCCTAAAACACAGCAGTTGACAAAGTTGATCCTCAAAGGTGTAAGGAATGTGGAGTGAGTTTGTTAGAGTTTCAACGCAGAGGCTCCCTAGCTCCTTCCCCGACCTGATTTTAGAACTTGGGCAACTGTACTAAGCCCTCAGGCAGAAGATTGGGGGATTCTTTTGTAGAAAATTGAACTGCTCCAGAAAAAAGACAAGTATTAAGGGATTCTTAAGGAACACTTATTTTTGACATAGGGTTCCACATGATGTCCACAGTCAGTAGGTCTGCTTAAACCCCCTGCTATTCCAAGAAGATTTTCAAGACAAAATACCACATGTAAAAAAAAAAAAAAACACATATAATTCCTTTGGGAAGATAAGGGTGGTGGTTTATGGTATATAGTGGAAGGTATATGAGATAAATATTTTCTACTATAAAATAAAGCAAAGTGTCTGCATTTGATAAAACAAAAAATAGCAGTGATGAATACTATTTAGTAATATGTAGACCATACAAAACAGCTACACATATTGAAAAGATGCACATTGAAAATGGTCACTTCTGGGTAAATGGTGAGGTGGTCAGAAGTGTCAAGTCTGCTAATATTTTTTGTGTTATTTTAAAAATGCATATAGCATTGATTTGAAGAAATTTATATTGATTCAAGTGTTTCTCCATACTCTGTTACATAAATGTCTGTATTTTCTTCAGGCAATTTGCTTCTTTCTCTTCCCTTCTTTTTTTTTCCTTTTCTTTTTATTCATTGATATCTCTAATCAATTTGGATTGGGGGGGGAGGGTGAAAACAAAATTTAAAGATCTAACTTTCTTTTTGTGTTTCCAAAGAGTGAGTTAGCCATATAAACTCTATTTAAAAAGTATTCCATTATTTTCCTAATATTAGAAATTCTGCCTTCATTGCATACTGAATTTTTTTTTTTTAACTTGGTCTTGTTTGTAGACTTGCCATTCTGTTCCATTGATTTCTTTAACATTTCTGTACTCAGACCTCACTGTAGGAACATAGTGTTTTTAGATCTGTTTTGTTCTTTGCTGGGAAGCAGTAGCTGTCAGGAAAATGTCACTTAAAATAAGGTGATGTCACATACCCTTGTTCTGGTTGTCATTTTAGGAAGACGACCTGGTCACTACCTGAGCATGTGATGAATCCACGTGCAGAAACGAGAAGACAAAATAATTTAAATCCAAGTTACTTGAGATTTGATGGACAAAATATAGGCTTCCTCGTGACCTCAGAACCACATCTACCTCTCACCTGCACTCCTTCTTCCCCTCTTGGACTGTGGATAAACTGCTCATGAACCTTTTTAAGGGCATCCCCTCTATTTGTTCACAATGCTTTCCCCTCACTCACAGAATAAAGGACATTGCACCAGCAATTTCCTGCTTTTTCCTCTTACCTGGGTCATACCTATCAAAATGCAAACACTATGCAATTTCTCCATCCTCAGTCAATCCTTAATTAAATGAAAGAAGAAATGCAGAAATGAAAAACTACTCTTTTGATTCTTCATCCCTCTGTTTACTGCCCTATTTCTCTCCTATTCAGCAAAACACCTCTTGAAACTTGTCTATCCTCACTGACTCCAGATCTTGGATACCCTTTCTCTATTGAACTCTCTCCAATCAAGCTATTGTCTCCATGACTTCACTAAATTGTAACTTGCCCAAGCTCACTAATGATATCCACTAGTTAATTCTCAGTCTTACCTAGTTTGATCTGTGAGCACTGGTCATTCTCACTTTCCTGAAATGCTTTTTCTTACTCTTCCTCCATCCTCATTGGTGACTCATTTTCTTCATCACTTGATCTCTGTATGCTTTGCATGCCACAGAGTTCTGTCTTTAACACCCCCTCCTTTCTCTATTGGCACTCACTCCCAATATGGTATTTTCTAGTCCTATTAATTTAAATGTCATTTATTCCCCACTACTTCCCACATTCCCTTGCTAAAGCTCTCTCCTGATTTTCAGAATTACAGAAGCATCTGCCAATTCAGTATCTCCACTTTCAATACACCTCTCAAACTTAATATGGTCAGAACCCAAAATATATTCTCAACTCCCTTAATTCTGTTTATTTTGCTGTGTTCTCTGTCCACAGAAAGGTGACGCCATCTTTCCATTATTTAAGCCAAATGTCTTGGATTCCTCTTTTATATTATATTCCTGATCAGTTTGTCACTAAATCCTGTTGTCTCTGCTAGTGAAATATCCAAAATCCTGCCACTTCTCTGTACTTTCAATGCTTTCTCCCTGGTCCAAACAATGATACTAGCAATGAGTAGTCTACTAATTCAGCTGGATGTAGCAGTCTGAGCTATCTTTAAAAAAAATATGTCAGTTCAAGCTACCTTTCTCTTCAAATACCTTTAATGGATTCACATCTCAGTCAAAGTCATAGTCAAGCCTTTACAATGGTGGCAATGCCTTTCATTTTCTTTTGTCCCCTTTATTCACTCCACTTTAACTACACTGGCCACCTTGGCATTTCTTAAAAAAAAAAAAAAATTCCCTCCAACCTCAGGGCCTTTGTACTTACTGTTTCTTCTCTCTGGAAATATCTTGACCCAGATCTTCATCACTCCCCTTCACTGCCTTCAGATCTGTAATTAAACACTACGTATCCATCATGTCTTTATTATTTATTCTATTTGACAGAGTGTCCATCCTCAAGTTTTGTTCACTAAGAAAAAAAAAAAGTAAAAACAACTTGATACTATATAAAATAGAAAAGGTTGTACTACATCAAACACACATAGACTTATTCCACAAGGGATGGACATTTTTGGGTGTAAACTTTTCCAGATTTTCTTATGAGCAAAGCCTTTGACAACAAAATTTTACTTCCTGAAAATTCCATTCATTCCTTTTGGTTCTTTGGTCTGACAGAATCATGTAAAAAATATTTTGTCTTCCTTATAACTAACCCTCAGGAATTTGTGTAAAATTGCTTTTTGTCCCCACTTTATCTTCTTTTCTCCAGAATAAATACTACCCATTTTTTTTACTGCTTTCTATTTCTATAAGCTTAAAAATAAAATATGTTGTCACATTTGACTGTATTTTCCCATAGCTTCTAAATAGAAATAGTATTTTCAGCTTCCCATCTTTAAAATCATTTAACAGTCTGGCATATCTTTGTCTGAGTCTGTGCACCAGAACAAGTTGGAACTCTTTTATAATCTCTAAATTACTTTGAATTTCAATTTCCTATTTATCATGTTTTTCTACTCTTTTGAACTTTCAGTATATTATTCTTGCAGAAGATTAAAACAAGTTAGAGTTTAATCATTCTTTTTTCACACCTTATTCTATTTATACTTCACTGCTGCATCTTTTTTTCTCCAAAACAATGAACCTATCTCTTCTTTTTCCTTCTTAATAATAAAAAAAATAAGTAAACATTTTGTGAATTACACTTAGAATATTTCATAAACTTCTGCTCATTCTGACTCTGCTTTTACTCAGGCTCCTGGCATTCTTTGTGTATTTCTCTCTTCCTGGATGAAATCCATCTCAGAAATTACTGGACTGCCACAGAATTTGAATGTTTGCTTTGGCTAATTTCCCCCTTTTTCCTGGGATTATTTGCTAGTATGTGGTGCCAATTTCTTTGCTTATTACTTCCAATATCCCTCTTACTCCATCTTCAATTTAAGAAGCTCACTTAACTGTTGTTGCAGAAGGAGCAGGGGCCTTCAGTGTAGACCTGGAGTCAATTCTTAGCTCTGAAACATAGAAACTTGGGCATGTTCCATGAACTCTGTGAGTCTTAGTTTCCTTCTCTGCAAAAATGGGGAGATTACACATACACTGCAGTGTGCTAATATTTTTATTTTTGCCAATATTTTTGCAATTTCCGGTAAAATCTAGTTGTTCAATAAACAGATGATGATGATGAAGATGTTCATTGTGATAGATTTTTTTAAAAATTATATTTCTGTAATAAAGCATATGTTGAGTATGCCATAAATATCCTGTTTTTTTTTTTTTTTTTTCCTTTTGTTCATTTTAAGGTTATTTTTTTACTTTGCTACTGAGCTCTCCAAGGAGGCATAATAATTACCTCTCATCGTTCCTGGTGTGTATTCTCATTGCCCTGAATTAGATCTAGATAATCAATCTCCTTATACTCCAATTGTGAGTGGTGAATTTTCTAACAATATTGCTTGAAATGCTTTCAGAAATATTTAGAATTTTCGGTAGTTTTGTGGAAGATTGGAGTTCCCTCATTACCACAATTCTTGCTTCTATGTGGACTTGTTCTCTATTTTAGGGATGCATGCCTTAGTTGTGCTGTCTGTTAGCACACTTTCCAGAAGATTCTGCCTCGGGGTGATCAGATCATCAAGTTAAATGCAAAACAAAGCCTTTGTTTCGGACATATGAACCTTAGCCCTTCTCAGCAGTCCCTCATTCTGGTTGCCCTCTCCATGTGATCCAGGAAACCATTTTTATCATCATAAGCAGAGATTGACTAGTGACAAATGTCAAACAAAAAGGAAAGAGAATACTCCACCTAGAAGTTCAGACTTGACTTGGAGCCCCTGGTTCTTTTGATTCTATCAGTTGTCCTCTCCAAAATAAGCTGAAGCAGTTTTATTCTTGCCATAGGTTATTCATCTTAGACTCCACATAGATAACTCTTCCATGCAGAGGTGAGGTAGGGAAGCAGGCTATGGCCTATTAGGTGTGATTCCAGGGACTCTTTCTCAGGTGTTCTCTCCCACTGACTGCTGTTAGAAACTTCTGCACTGGACTATTATACCACGAGCATTAGCCACTTGTTATAAATGTCCGCTCCTCTAGAACAGTTAGCTCTTCAATGCTGCTTGTCCTGGTAAATCAGTAGGGTGGAGAACATCATACACATTATTAAGGGAACCTAATTAGTGTTTTCTCTGCCATTCATTGTATAAAATTTGTAAATTTGCTTTCTCAAAGGACCTTAATTTTGTCATTTGTAAAGTTTTATAGTAACAATATCTATCTTTTAGGTTACTTGAAGGAATCAGCTGAGATGATATTTATGAAAATATTTTCTGAACTATAGGTTGAAATACAAAAGGGTTTTGAAGGAAAAATAAAGCAGACCATGGTATTTTGGAAATACTGTGGGTTTTGCATTTAAACAGACCGCACTGAGTGCTGTTTTCTGCCACATGCTCCTTGAGTAATCTTGCCCAAGCAACTTCCCCTCTTCAAACTTGTTTCCTCACCCGTAATGGGAATAACAACATCTATATATAAGGAAAAGGTATTATAGTTATTATTTTGGGAAATATATTTAAATCACCTTAGTGCCTGTCCCCAAAGGTTCTGTGGCATGCTCATTCTGCACTTAGTTTTCTCCCTTAAATGTAGAGAGGGACCTTAGAGAATGATTTGATGAGGAATACAAGAGCAAAGGATGAATCTGAGTACCTGGGAAAGAAAGTAAAGTACCCAGGGGGTACGGGGTACCCTGAATAATAATAGCTAACCAATCTGGGATTATTATGTGCCAGATAATCTTCTAAGTCCTTTGCATATATTAAGTTATTTCATACTTCAGACAGTCCCAGGAGGTAGCTACCATTATCATCTCCCATTTAGCCATGGGGAAGATGATGTACAGAGAGGCTAAATATCTCTCTAAGGTTTTCATGAACTAGGGCAAATATATATATTAGTTAATATTAATATATTAATATTAGTATTAACAGGGTGTTAATAATAGAGCGGGTTGGGGGAAATTACACCGAATGTAAAATATGGACTATAGTTAGTAGTAATATTTTGACTGTGCTTTTTCATTATTTATAACAAATACTCCATAAAAATGCAAGGTGTTGGTGGTGGGATGTTGTATGGGAGCCCTGTCTGATGATATTCATGTTTGTTTTATAAGTTCACAACTTTTATTATATACTTATTACTTATGTATATTCATATATGAATGGTATACTTTAATGCATTTTTTAAATGAAAAAAAAAAGGCTAGGAAGTGATGAAGTTACCATTTGAACTCATTTGCCTGTACTCTTAATCACTGCTTAAAAGTGTCTTGCTGTAGAAAAACCCAGACCTAATAAACCATCTCCAAAGAAACTAGAACATCAACAGGCACACTTGGAAGAGGGGCCTTTCAGCATCCCTACAATTGTACTGCATTGACTTGTCTATGTCAGGGGGAAATCATCGTGCCTTTGTTTTCCTGTTCCCAGCTCAGCGTTTTCTTTTTGAAATCCCTCCATTCTGCTAGGCAGACAAGGGCAGAAACACATAGCTGCCTGACTTTGTTTAAGCTAGCCTCCTGACCACAGAACAGGTGACATTTATAGCTTTAAATTATACACACATTCCCCTTTCATCTTGCTTAAGGCTGAGCAATGAAATCAAGTACCTTCTTTCCTCTGGGTGGCTATTTGGAACATATAGCATTTGTATTATGTGTTAATCAGCACGTCTATATTTTGGTGGGATATATATGTTCACAAGATATAGGAGCTCACATATTCCATTGTAATGGAACTAAAGTCCTGACGAACTAACAAAAGGGTTAGGAAATGTTGGCTATTGCACTCTTTATGGAAAATATATTGCCTAAGGATCAAGAAGTGCTGAATATTGGGGAACCAAAATAGATGCAAAGGAAGCAAATAGCATGACATAAAATTACGTTAAGATAACTTTTGAGGATTTGATCAGGAAACATGGAAGCCAAGAAGATGAGGGCACCATACTTGCAAATTAGTACATCTTGGCAAGATTTAGAGATCTGTAGGCTCTTCAAGAGAGACAATTTAAACAGAAATTCTATTTTCAGCTGGGGCCTAGAGAGGCCAGAAAAGCAATAGGAATTTAAGGAGTAGGTTTGCATGTCTGATATCATAATTTCAGTAGCTCAGTTATTGTGTTGATTTGGCTGATCTATCACTCCCTTTCTAGTATGTACTCGGATATACTCAAAGAGGTATTACTATAAGAAATTACTTGTCAGATAAATAAAAAGTAACTTCTTTACTTAAAGTCTAGTTGAGGACATACGCTGAGAATAGGTGGAGAAAACCTTTTTCTTATGAAGACAATTGGTGTGAGTGCCAAGGTACCGGTAAGTAATATGAGCGCTAGGAGAAGAGGGAAACTCAGAGGAGTTCTTCTGAGCAGTGATTATGAAATGAGCCTCAAAAGATGGTGGGCATTTTCATACATAGAAAGTATTATTTGATAATAAATATACCTACCTAGGGATATTTGTAAATGAAAATGAGGATAATCCAGGTCTTTCAAGAGGCTTAAAAATAGACAATGGAGAGAATCCATATCAGGCTACTCCATATGACCTTGATCATCTGGTACTGGGGAATATTGTTTAAGACTGAGATTAATACACTGAATAGAGGATTTTGAGACAGTGATTCTAGCAGATATATGTTGGGTAGATTGGTAGGAAATATTTGGTACTAAGGAGATGTAGTTAAAAGGCAATTATCACAATAATAGTCTGGTGATATTATCTTATAATCTGTAACAAATGTTCCACAACAATGTAGTGTGTTGGTAGAGGGGTGTTGTATGGGAATTGCACACATGTGCGTGACTTTTCTAAGATCACAACTTATCTAATAAAAATATATTTTTTAAAAAGATGTATACAGACTGGATTCAGTAGCATATATACTTTATTATATTCATTTTTCTTCTGATTTTAAAATAAATTAAAATTAAAACAATAAGGCAGTTATTGCAATGGGACATTTCAAAAATAAGATGATGAGATTTTAGACTTTTTTTGGTGACTGACAATCAAAGATTTCTCTGTGTGTGTATATATATGTGAGTGTGTATGTGGGTATATATATAAAAGACCAACATTTTTATCAGGCTATTAAAGTATATTAAAGCTATGAGTCATGAGGTTTGAATAAGGTTGTCTCTTCGAATGAGGCAGAATTATCAATATACCAGAAAATCCAAAGGAGTGCAATAAATTTATTTTTTTAAATGGGGGAAAAAGAATGAAGAAAAAAAGACTGAAATAACAATGCCAATGATAACAATAATAATACTTTCTGAATTTCATGTTAAGTATGTTAAGACAAAACAAATAATTTTCAAACATCAAGATATAAAATGTTAGACAGAAGTATATTATATTTTAGCCTTCTCACAGTATATCATAAACATTCCAAAAGGTTAACAGGTTAAATTCATTTTTTTCTTACTAATGAAATAAATGGGAGTTTTGTGAACAAATATCTTGAAATTATTAACAGTAAAAACATCTATTTAAATTGAATTTTTTTTTCTGATTTTCTTCTCAGATTGCACATCAGTAGTGTATAGAAATGCTATTGTTTTTTGCCTATCAATCTTGTATCCCACCACTTTGCTGAACTTGCCTATTTGTTCTAGTAGCTTTGTTGTGAAATTTTTAGGATTTCCTAGATATAGGATTGTATCATCAGTGATTAGCGAAAATTTTACTTCTTCCTTTCCTGTTTGGGTGACTTTTATTGCTTTATTTACCCTAATTGCTCTAGCTAGAACTTCTAGCACAATATTGAATAACAATGGTGAAAGTGGGCATCCTTGTCTTGTGCCTGATCTCAGCAAGTAAGCTTTCAGTCTTTCACCATTAAGTACAATGCTAGCTGTAGGTTTTTCATATATGCACTATAGCATATTGAGAAAGCTTCCTTCTATTCCCATCTTTTGGAGTGTTTTTATCAAAAAGGGGTGCTATATTTTCTCAAATGCCTTTTTTGAATCAATTAAGAGGATCAGGTGGTTTTTCTCCTTAAATTTATCAATGTGGTTTATTACACCAATTAATTTTCTTCTGTTGAACCACCCTTGTATACCTGGGATAAAACCCACTTGATCAAGGCACATTTGGATTCGATTTTCAGGTATTTTATTTAGGATTTTTGTATCTATATTCATTAGGGATATTGTTCTGCAATTTTCTTTTTTCATAGTATCTTTATCTGGTTTTGGTATTAGAGTGATGTTGGCTTCAAAGTATGAGTTTGGATGTGTTCCATCCTGCTCAATTTTTTGGAAGAGCTTGAGCAAGATTGGTATTAGATCATCTTTGAATGACTGGTAGAATTCATCTGTGAAGCCATCTGGTCCTCAGCTTTTCATATTTAGGAGGTTTTTGATGACTATTTCAATCTCTTCATTTGTGATTGGTTTATTGAAGTCTTCTATTTCTTCCATGGTCAGTGTAGGTGGTTTGTGTGTTTCTAGGAATTTGTCCATCTCTTCTACATTGTCTAGTTTTTTAGCATACATTTGTTCATAGTATCCTTTTATGATCTCTTTTATTTCTGTGGGGTCAGTGGTAATATACGCCCCTCTTATTTTTTATTTTATTTATTTGTGTCTTTTCTTTTTTTTTCTTTGTCAGTCTAGCTAAGGGTTTTTTTTATTTTGTTGATCTTGTCAAAGAATCAACTTTTGGTTTTGTTGATTCTACTGTTTTTTTATTCTCGATTTCATTTATTTCTGTTCTGATCTTTACTATTTATTTTCTTCGGCTTGGTTTAGGATTAGTTTGCTGTTCTTTTTCTAGTTCCTTGAGATGTGCAGTTAGGTCTTCAATTATAGCTCTTTCTTCATTTTTAATGTAAGCACTGAGGGCTATATAGTTCCCTCTCAGCACTGTCTTTTGTGGTGTCCCATAGATTTTGATATGTTATGTTCTTATTTTCATTTGTCTCAAGATATTTGCTAGAAACAGATGTGGCTCAAGCAGTTGGGTGCCTGCTTTCCACATGGGAGGTCCCTGGTTCAGTTCTCAGTGCCTCTTAAAGAAGACAAGCAGATGCCACAACTAGCAGACACCACAATTAGCAGACACCACAACTTCAACAACAAGCAGCTGCTGAACCATTAGATGCTGAAACCAGCAGACAACGCAACCAGCAGGGAGTGAAGCGACTCAAGCATTTGAGCACTTGTCTCCCACATGGGAGGTCTGAGGTTTGATTCCCTGTGACTCCTAAAGAAGACTACCAGACAAGGAGCAGATAGATGAAGGAGCCACCTGGGGGGGAGAGAGAATTAAAAAAAATATTATTTAAAAAATAGGTAAAAGATATTTGCTGAATCCTCTTGCAATTTTCTTTGACCCATCGATTATTTAAAAATACATTTCATGGATTAGAAGACTAAATATCATTAAGATATCAGTTGTATTCAAACTGATTTACAGATTCAATGCAACCCCAATAAGCATCCCAAAAGCTGTTTTTTTGCAGAAATGGAAAAGCCAATTATCAAGTTTATTTGGAAGGGTAAGGGGCACAAATGTCTTAAAATGTCTTAAAAAATAGCGAAGTTGGAGTACTCTCACTCCCTGACTTTAAAACATGTTAGCTACAGTGGTAAACACAGCATGGTACTGGCATAAAGACAGACAGATTGACCAATGGAACCCACCGGAGAACTCAGAAATAGACACTCATATCTATAGTCAAGTAATTTTTGACAAGGCAGTCAAGCCCTCCCAGCTGGGCCAGAACAGTCAATTCAACAAATTGTGCTGGGAGAACTGGAGACCCATATCCAAAAGAAAGAAAGGGAACCCCTATCTCACACCTTATACAAAAATTAACTTAAAATGGATCAAGGACCTAAATATAAAAGCAACAACCTTAAAACTCCTAGAAGAAAAAGTAAGAAAATGTCTTCAAGATCTTGTGTTAGGTAGTAGTTTCGTAAACCTTACACCCAAAGCATGAGCAACAGAAGAAAAAATAGATACATGGGACCTCCTAAAAATTCAACACTTTTGCACTTCAAAGCACTTTGTCAAAAGGGTCAACCAACTCAATGGGAGAAAATATTTGGCAATCACTTATCTGATACAGGTTTAATATACATGATATATAAAGAGATACTAAAACTCAACAATAAAAAGACAAACTACCCAATTAAAATATGGGCAAAAGGTTTGAAAAGATTGTTGTCCAAAAAAGAAGTACAAATAGTGAAAAACAAATGAAAAAATGTTCAACATCCCTACTGATTAGGGAAGTGCATATAAAAACTACAATGAGGTATCTTTTCACACATATTAGACTGTTGGAGAAGATATGGAGAGATAGGAACACTTATTCACTGTTGTGGGAATTAGAATGGTATAGACACTGGAGGACTGTTTGGCAGTTCCTAAGGAAGTTGAATATAGACATGCCATGTGACTTGGCAATACCATTACTAGGTATATCTCCAGAAGTCAAGAGCAGTGACACAAACAGACAACTGCACACTGATATTCTTATCATTGCTATTCATGATTACCAAATGTTGGAAACCACCCAGGTGTCCATCAACTGATGAATGGATAAACAAATTGTGGTGTATACACACATGGAATATTATGCAACAGTGATAAATAATGAAGTCGTTAAGTATATAACAACATGGATGAACATAATATATTATGTAAACTCAAGGAGTTAATAACTAGAATGCAGGTCACCAGAAAGTAGCATGAGGTTAGAGAATGGAAAGCTGAGTGTTAATCTGTGCAGAATTGTTAAAAAATCTTGTTTCTAAATCTTTGGAATTGAATAGAAATGGTGAAAGTACATCATAATGTTTGTAATTAGCAGAGCTATTATATGGGTATGACAGTGGTTGAAAAGGTAATTCTAAGGTAATGTATATTATTAGAAGGAAAATTTTAAAATGTAACATGGGACTGTATAACACAGTGAAACCTCATGTAAAATACAAATATGGATGATATTGCACATATAAGTCTGTTTTTTAAAAAGTATAAATACAAATATACTAGAGAGATGGAACCAGAAGAACAGCTATGTATGGAAGAGGAAGCATAGAGAAATTGAGAGGTGGTGAGTTTTTATTATTATTATTATTATTATTGAAATAAAGAAAATGCTCTAAATATGATTGAACTGATGAATGTACAACTATGAGATTATAGCAAATACCACTGATTGTACACTTTGGGTGGTTTTATGCTTTATTAATATGTATCAATAAAATAGACTTGTTAAAAATATCTATTTAAAATTCCCAAATGTTATCTTTAAAATGTGTCTACATTAATTATAAAATAATAAGCTACCAATTTTGCACAATATATTTATTCCTGCCTTTAAAAATATCCATTGGCTCTCACATATCTGAATCGGAGTAAACGTATATAGTTTCTTAAAACAATAAGGGTAAGCCAAGAAGGAGAAGAAGAGGCCCAAGAACTGAGCTGGGGTGAAACGGCTTTCACAGTACCCACCCAACCCACTCAGTAGGTAAACCATGAGACTCCAAGCTGTGCTTGGGATTCAGGCAGAGCTGCCCTGAGTGGTTCCAGAGGAGGAAGCAATGTGGTCCCCACGGTGAACAAAGTATAATATAGAGGGTTTTCAGTTATTTATGTGGCAAAACGAACTCCTCTAACCTCTAGTTCCATAAAGCATGGCTATTTTTTATTTTTTATGATTCTGCTATCTGGACTCAATAGGCTCAGCTGGATGGTCCCTCTGCGCCTAATGGTAAGTCCTGGCATCGAATGCCCACTTCCCTGTGTTCTCACTCAGCAGGGAGAGGTCAAATAGCTTGAGGTAAACTGAACATCTCTTTTCACAGGACCTCTCACATGACTACTTGGGTCCCCTCAAAGAACGGTGGTTTTGTGGTAATAGATTTTTTAAAATATTTTTTTCATTGATGTACATCATTCATACATGAACATGCATAAACAATAGGTGTATAGTAAAGATTTTGAACTTACAAAATAAACATACATAACATCATACAGGGGTCTTATACATCACCCGTTCACCAACACTTTGCATTGTTGTGAAGCATTTGTTACAAACTATGCAAGAGCATCATCAAAATATTACTACTAACTATAGTCCTTATCTTATATTTGGTGTATTTTCCCCCAACCTACTCATTTTTTTTTTAAAGTATATTTTATTACAGAGGTTGTGAACTTGCAAAACAGTCATACACATGTGTAGAATCCCATACAACACCCCTTCACCAACACACCACACCAGCTGGAACATTTGTTACAGATTATGAGATAATATCATCAGACTATTTCCACCAACCATGGTCCATAGCATGTATTTGGCACACTTTTTCCATACACTTCCATTATCAACACAGTACATCTTTGGCATTGATGCAAGAATGTTATCGTATTGCTGTTAACCACAGTCCATAGGTTACAATTGTAGTTTTCCCATGCTTCTCCACATTCCCACCACCCTGCAATAGTGATGTATTTCTACTCTAGCTCACAGAAAGACATTCTTGCATTTGTACCCTCAACCACAATTCTCATCCACCTCTGGGTTCACTGTGGTATTCAGTCCCTAGATTATACTTTAGCTTTCGTTCAATTGACATTTACTTTCTCAGGCTACCCTTTTCGCCACAATCCCATTTATAAACCAGTTGCTACTCACTATAATGTGTGACCATCAACTCTATCCATTTCCACACTTTTACAGTCAAGTTAATTAGAGCTTCTACATACATTAAGCATCAGCTCTTCTCAACCCTCCTATCTCCTAATAACCTATACTCTAAGTTTTAACTCCATGTGCTTATTCTTTTATTTAGTTCATATTAATGAAGCCATGCAATATTTGTCCTTTTGTGTCTGGCTTGCTTCGCTTAGTATAATGTCTTCAAGATTCATCCATGTTATCACATGTGTCCCAACTTCATATCTTCTTCCTGCAGCATAGTAGTCCATCGTATGTATATACCACATTTTGTTTATCCATTCATTGGTTGACGGACACTAGGGTTGTTTCCATCTTTTGGCAATTGTGAATAATACCGCTATGAACATCGATGTGCAGGTGTCTGTTCATGTCATAGTTTTTAGATCTTCTGGATATATTCCTAGTAGTGGAATTGCTGGATCATATAGCAGTTCTATATTTAGTTTCCTGAGGAACCATCAAACTGTCTTCCACAGAGGCTGCACTATTTTTGAAGGAATGTTCCTATTTCTCCACATCCTCTCCAGCACTTATTGTTGTCTGTTCTTTTAATTATGGCCATTCTATGTGTGTTAGAGGATATGTCATTGTTGTTTTAATTTGCATTTCCCTAATAGCTAGTGATATGGAACATTTTTTTCATGTGCTTTTTGGTCATGTGTATTTCCTCTTTGGAGAAATGTCTGTTTAAATCTTTTGCCCATTTTTTAATTGGATTGCTTGCTCTTTTATTGTTGAGTTGTATGATCTCTTTATATTGAATGAAAATCAAACCCTTATTAGATACATGGTTTCCAAATATTTTCTCCCATTGAGTGGGCTGCCTTTTCACTTTCTTGATGAAGTCCTTTGAATCACAGAAGTGTTTAAGTTTGAGGAGGTCCCATTTATCCATGTTTTCTTTCATTGTTCATGCTTTTGGAGTAAGATTTAAGTATCCAGCACCTACCCCCAGGTCTTGAAGATGTTTCCCTACATTTTCTTCTAGAAGTTTTATTGTACTTGCTTTTGTATTTAGATCTTTGATCCATTTTGAGTTAATTTTTGTATAAGGTGTGAGATAGGGGTCTTCTTTTTTTTCTTTTGGGTATGGCTATCCAGTTCTCCCTGAACCATTTGATGAATAAACTGTTCTTTCCCAGCTGGGTGGGTTTGACAAGCTTGTCAAAAATCACTTGGCCATAGATGTGAGCATCCATTTCTGAACCATCAATTTGGTTCCATTGGTCTATTTGTCTATCTTTATACCAGTACCATGCTTTTTTTTTTTTTTTTTTTACCAGTGTAGCTAGGTAATATGTTTAAAAGTCTGGAAGTGAGAGTCCTCCAACTTCACTTTTCCTTTTTAAGATGTTTCTGGCTACTCGGGGTCTCTTACCCTTCCAGATAAATTTGATAATTGTGTTTTCCATTTGTTTAAAAAATGCTGGGGGAATTTTTATTGGGATTGCATTGAATCTGTATATCAATTTGTATAGAATGGACATCTTAATGATATTTAGTATTCCAATCCACGAGTATGGAATGTTCTTCCAATTATTTAGGTCTTTTTGGATTTCTTTCAGCAATGCATTATTGTTTTCTGAATACAATATCATCTGCGAATAGTGAAAGTTTTCATTCTTCCTTTCAGATTTGGATGCCTTTTGTTTCTTTTTCTTGCCTGATTGCTCTAGCTAGAACCTCTAGCACTATATTGAACAACAGTCTTGACAATGAGCATCGTTGTCTTGTCTCTGATCTCAAAAGGAAAGCTTTCAGTATTTCACTATTGAGTACAATGTTAGCTGTGGGTTTTTCATATAAGGCCTTTATCATGTTGAGAAAGTTTCCTTTAATTCCTATTTTTTGTAATATTTTTATCAAGAAGGGATGCTGTATTTTGTCATATATCTTTTCTGCATCAATCAATAAAATAATGTGATTTTTCTTCTTTGATTTATTAATGTGGTGTATTTTGCAGATTTTCTTGTGTTGAACCAGCTTTGCATGCTTAGTATAAAACCCACTTGATCATGATGACTGACTCTTTTAATGTGTTGTCTGATTCAATTATTTTATTGAGGATTTTTGCCTCTGTATTCATTAAAGAAATGGGTCTGTACTTTTCTTTTTTTTATAATATCTTTATCTGGCTTTGGTATTAGGGTGATATTAGCTTTGTAGAATGAGTTTGGTAGTGTTTCTTCTTGTTCAATTTTTTTGAAGCGCTTGAGTACAATTGGTATTAAATCTTCTTTGGATGCCTGGTAGAACTCAGGCTGATCCTGGGCTTTTCATTTTGGGGAGCTGGTTGATGACTGTTTCAATCTCTTTACTTGTGATTAGTTTGTTGAGGTATTCTATTTCTTCTAGTGTCATTGTAGGTTGTTTTTATATTCCTAGGAATTTTTCCATTTCATCTATCTTGTCTAGTTTTTTGGCATGAATTTGTTCATAGTATCCTCTTATGAACTCTCTTATTTCTGAGGTGTCAGTAGTAATATTTCCATTTTCATTTTTTATTTCACTTATTTGAATCTTATCTCTTTTTTTTCTTAGTCAGTCTAGCTAAGGGTTTGTCGATTTTGTTAATCTTTTCAAAGAACCAACTTTTGGTTTTGTTAACGCTCTCTATTGTTTTTTTGTTCTCAATTTCATTTATTTTTGCTCTGATTTCTAAAATTTCATTCTTTCTACCTGCTTTGGGACTAGTTTGTTCTTCTTTTTCTAGTCCCTCCAGCTGTGTAGTTAGATCATTGGTTTTAGATTTTTCTTCTTTTTTAATGTAAGCATTGAGGGCTATAACTTTTCCTCTCAACACTGCCTTCGCTGCATCCCATAGGTTCTGATATGCTGTATTCTCATTGTCATTCATCTTGAGATATTTGTTGATTTCTCTTGAAATTTCTTCTTTGACCCACTGATTATTTAAGAGTATGTTGTTTAATCTCCATATATATTTTCTCTTTTTTTGCTGCTTGTTTATTTCCAACTTTATTCCATTATGATCAGAGAAAGTGCTTTGTATAATTTCGATTTTATTGAATTTATTGAGATCTGCTTTGTGAACATGTGGTCTATCCTGGAGAATTATCCATGAGCATTTGAAAAGAATGTATATCCTGCTGTTTTGGGGTGCAATGTTCTGTAAATGTCTATTAGTTTTCATCCATATTATTCAAGCTTTCTGTTTCTTTGTTGATCCTCTTCCAAGATGTTCTATCCAATCCTGAGAGTGGTGTATTGAAGTCTCCAAATATGATTGAGAGATGTCTATTTTTCCCTTCAGTTTTGCCAGTGTTTGCTTCATGTATCTTGGGACATATTGGTTAGGTGCATAAACATTTATGATTGGTATTTCTTCCTGGTGAATTTTTCCTTTTATTAATATGTAATGTCTTTCTTTGTCTCTAATAACAGTTTTGCTTTTAATGTCTACATCATCTGATATAAGTATAGCTATCTCAGCTTTTTTTTTTGGTTACTGCATGCATGGAATATCTTTTTCCACTCTTTCACTTTCAATCTATTGGTATACTTGGGTTTGTCTCTTGTAGACAGCATATAGATGGCTTATATTTTCTTATTCATTCCACAACTTTGTGTCTTTTGATAGGGGAGTTTAATCCATTAACATTCAGTGTCGTTACTATAAAGGCAGCTCTTATTTCATCCATTTTGATCTTTGCATTTTATCTGTCATTTTATTTTTTGACACTTTTAGTTACAGTTATTGATACAGTCATCATTTCTCAACTCTCTTCCATGCCTCTCTCTTCTGTCTTTTCTTTTCAGGCTGTAACACTCCCGTTAGTATTTCCTGCAAAGCTGGTCTTTTTGTTATAAACTCTCACAGTTTCTGTTTATCTGTGAATATTCTAAACTCACCCTCATTTTTTAATGATATTCTTGCTGGATGTAAAATTCTTGACTGGCAGTTTTTCTCTTACATTATCTTAAATATATCATTCAACTGCCTTCTTGCCTCCATGGTTTCTGATGAGAAATTGACACTTAATCTGATTGGGTATCCCTTATATATTAAGCATTTCTTTTCTCTTGCTGCTCTCAGAATTCTCTCTTTGTCTTTGTCATTTGAAATTCTGATTAGCATGTGTCTCAGAGTTGGTCTATTCAGATTTATTCAGGTGGAAGTACGTTGTGCCTCTTGGACACGGATATCTATTTCCTTCAAAAGGGTTGGGAAATTTTCTATCATTATTTCTTCAAATATTCCTTCTCTTCTTCTTCTGGGACACCCATGACATGTATGTTTGCATGTCTCTTGCTGTCATTTAGTTCCCTAAGACCCTGTTCAATTTTTTCTATTCTTTTCTTCATCTGTTCTTTTGTATGTTCGTTTTCAGAGGCCATGTGTTCAAGCTCACCATTCCTTTCTTCTGCTTCCTCAAATCTGCTGTTATATGCCTTCAGTTTATTTTTAATTTCATTTATTGTACTTTTCATTCCCATAAGGTCTGTTATTTTTCTATATATGCTTTCAAATCCTTCTTTGTGTTCATCCAATATCTTCTTAATATCCTTAATCTCTTTAGCCATCTCATTGAATTTATCAAGGAGATTTGTTTGAACTTCTATGATTAGTTTTTTCAACTCCTTTATGTCCTCTGCAAGTTTATCTTGTTCCTTTAACGGGGCTATATCTTCCTGTCTCTTGGTATGGCTTGTCATTTTTTGTTGATGTTTTTGCATCTGGTTTGCTAGATGTATTTATTCTGGGTGCAGTTTGTCCCTTTCATTTAGGGCTTTCTTGTCTTTTCTCCCTTGTTGGTTGTATAAGTAGGGGCTGAGGATGTAGTTGGTGCGGTAAGCTATGGAGGCTGAAGCTGCCCACGTTGCCCCAGAAATTGATGAAGCTTCTCCCACCTTTCACCTCTGTCAGGGGTAGGGACAGAGCTGCAGCCATGTATAATAATCCAAGTTGATCAGGACAAGACTGTCTGTAGTTGTTCAGAAAGAACGATATAGCTTCATACCCCCTACCTTGAGCAGGGATGGAGGTATAGTTGTGGGCAACAATCTATGCTGTGTGGGTCCAAAATGACCAAAATTACTCAGGTATACTGATGTATCACCAGACTTCCTCCCTGCTGGGGGTGGGAATTGACCCTTTGGAATGCCCAACAATCTAATCTGTGTGGGCTGAATACACCTGCAGTTGCCCTGAGAAGCTGAGGGAATACTGTCTTTTCTGCCCTATAGGGGTGAAAATGGAACCACCAATGCCCAACAGTACAGTCCCTGTAGGCTGAAAGTACCCACTTGTTGACCAGAGTGGCTGAGGAAGCACCAGCCCCATCCTATCCTATTGTGTGGTGGGGGTAGTTCTACTGGCACCAAAGAGTTCAGTCCCTTTAGGCCAAGAATACCTGCCATTGCCCAGAGAGGCTGAGGAAACACCAGCTGCCTCCTATCCTATGGGGGGACAGAGGTGGAGATGGACTCGAAGGCATTCAACAAACCAGTTTGTGTGGGCTGTAAACTCCTGTCATTGCCCAGAGAGGTTAAGGATACCCAACACCTCTCCTATCCTATTGAAGTGTGGAACTGCAGTCCCAGGTGACTGACTATTCAGTCTGTTCCAGCAGAGAGCACTTGCAGTTGCCTGGAGAGCCTGATGCAGGTCCCACCAGCTTCCTTCCTGCTAGAGGTGGGTGGAAAGAAGCCATTCCTTACCAGCACAGTGATTTTCAATCAGCCCTGCTTCTCCTCAGACCGGAAGTGGAGTCACAATGGCCAGCCTCCTTCTGACCTGGACAGGCTCAAAGTTTAGTTGTTCCTAGGATTATACTTTGGCCCACAGAATTTACTAATCAGCAGCAGAAATTGGTGCCACACTGTCTTCCTACCCCATTTTTTGGGAAACGGAGCTTCCAGCTCCAGCCATGGAATAGCTCCTGAGACAGCTTTAGCCATGGGCACTGATGTCCATGGCATAGAGGGCTCTACTCACAAAGCTCTCTGCAGATGGGCAGTCTCCTCCTTCCATACTTTCAAGGATGTTGCAGGATACTCTTCTGGTCTCCTGGGACCCTCAAATAAGTGCTCTAAGTAGCTCTGGGTGATTATCAACTGTCCTGCAGCACCAGCCAACTCCAGGAACTCCTCACTCTGCTGCCATTTTGGCTTCCCTCCATTAAAAGGGATTTTACTAAAAAAAACTTGCTTCTAAAAATAAGCAAAAGCTTAAACAGTAAGTGTTTTAGATTTTAATTGTCTGAAGTTACACAGAGTTACTTAAACCACACTCTGTTGTTCAAAGGAAGCCGTGAGAGCAGTACACTTTCAAGGGGATGGGAAATCCACTCCATCTATCAATTAGAATAGTAGCAGTAGATATGTGGCCACGCACCAGGGAAACCCAGGATCTTTTCTTTTTTTAATCATTTATTTTAAGTTGGCTCATTTTTTTAATTGCATAAGTTGTAGGTTTACAGACAAATCATGCAGAAAAGTTGAGTTTACAAACCCCTCCCCCTATTAACACCTTGCATTAGTATGGTACATTTGTTATAACTAATGAAAGAATTTTATTGTAACTGTACTATTGGCTATAGCCCATGGTTTACATTAGGGTTCACTGTTTGTGTTATAGATATGTTACTTAAAACAAAATGTTTAACAGAACAAAATACCCCAGGCTCTTTTGATCTTATGATTAGTTATATAATTGGCATCCATTTCTAATGTAATTTTTGGTCCAATATACGTGTATTTCCAGCTGGCTGGTAGGTGAAATGAGAAGAAAAATGTACACCTTATTCATTAAGGGGCACATCCTGAAAGTTGCCTGTGCAATTTCTTCATCCGCTTTGTTAGCCAGAACTTCGTTGTATGACCACAACCAGCTCTAAGGAAAGCTGAAAAATGCAGTCTTGAGGCAGACACAGGCAGTTATCATACCTGAGTTTCTTTTTCTATTGAAGGAGGAAAGAAGACATTGTGGGGCTACTAGAAATCTCTGGCACACAAGTTATTTAGTGTTTAAATTGTATTTTTCCCTAAAATACAAAGGGGGAAGTTATGGCTATTTTATTCTTGTCTACTCTGTAGGATATTCTTCTGAAAGTACGGTATAGGATGCTGTCAGATGGCAGGGGGAAGGAAGAAGGCTTTACTGGAAGGTGTTTTCCTTTAAAGGCATTTCCTATGAGAACCTGCTTTTTTGTAGAATTCCTTCTTGGATTCCAAGTCCTGTCCCTTCTCTCCTGGAAGCCCCAGGCATTCTCTTAATGATGTGGCATCCTTGAATATATCTGAATACAGCCATTTGGTTCTCTGCATGCAAAAATCAGCTGAGCTACCAGCAATATCTGTCTCTTCACAACTTAACCATCATCTTAATAAATTTCAGCAATGTTAGCTTCCTCTTCAGTACTGACCATCCCTCTTCCTCACACAGAAATAACTAGTGATAGGCATTTTATTTAGTGAAAACAGGATAGTATCTGTTTAAATAAGAACAAAGTAATTTCCCTTAGAGCACTTGCCAAATGCATTAGGATCACACACTACATCACTGCCCAATACACACTTTAGTGTCCATTTCCTAAACTCATCTAAATTGCATATGTGTCTAAAGAAGGCTCAGCAGTACTAAATTCAGGTTGTTTTTTCTCAATAAAGTAACAAAATGGCAATGAACAATTTAACATTGGCTATTTATTTTACTGTTGTACCCCAATGTATAACAGCAACAACAAGAAAAAGATATAGCCCAAGATAAACAAACATTTGTTTGATAATGAAATGAATATTTTTTGAATATAGACCCCTTGATGGATAAAACCTGGAGAGCTTAGGAAATCATGGCAAATATTTTAGACCCATAGGGTAACATTTAGCTGTTGAAAAGGTACTTCATTCTATGAATCACTTAAGCATTAAAGTGCTAATTTTCAATTGTACTTCCTTAGCCTAGGGATTTAGAGTTAATTCAGATAATAAGTCCCACTGAAACTCCAAATTGGGAATCATATTTCTTAAAGCCAAGGTTAGTGCTTTAAAATCTACTATCTCTTGAGCAGGGGTCATAAGTGTTGCTAGAAGTTCATAAGTCCATGAATGTATCAGATATCACCAGAATATTAAGATACATGTCTAGCACAAAATGAACTGCCATTTAAAAAATGTATTGGATGCTGTATTTTGATTAATAAGATTCACACATATTTAAGAATTACTAAAATAATATTTTCCTATATTCTTTCTTAATCAGTTGATGCTAAAATCAGAAGTACTGTCATCTGTGTCTCTACAAATAAAATTGTTGACAATTAAGAAAAAAATTTCTTATACCCAACTTAGTCATCCTACCTCAAAAATTCCCATTAAAATGACAAAAGCAGTATATAAATAAAGAGGGGATTCTGCATTAGCCGAGAAAAACAGGAAAGGTTGCCATCCACCAACCAGAAAATTCAAGCAAGCCTTGCAAAAAATAGAGCATTGAGACCAGATTAAGAGAAGGACAAAACTGCCTAAGCTTCATTGAATGTGGCGAAAAAAAGCACAACACCCATTTAGTAGTTGGGTGGATCATGTTTTAGAAATCTCCCAAGATTTGCAGCAGTGGAAGAGTGTAGTTAATGAAATTCCATGGGCAGTTGTCAGCAAGCCAATCTCAATTTGAATGAATGATGAAACTTCACTTCAATGTAATGGCACAAGAAAATCTTATAGGTCTCCTGAAGTGATGCACTATGAAATATAAAGGATCACCTGGCAAGTATTTTGCCCAAATATGTTAAACTGTAATCTCTTTTGGAAATTAGATCTAGCTTGAAGTTTAAAGGGAACGCACAGTATAGAGAAATAAATGTCAACATGAAAGAGTGATAGAGCAAATCCATAATGCAAGGCAATGGACTGGATATATTCTACCAATCAATTGCATGTAAATAAATATGGGTGGGGTCAGGTTGTTCTAGATCAAAAGACACCTGAGTGACATAAACAAATACAGTGAGTAGACCTTGTTTGAATCTGGGGAAGGAAGGAATGGAGAGACGGAGGGAGGAAGGGAGGGAGGGAGGGAGGGAGGTACAGAGGGAGAGGGAGGGAAAATTTTGTTGTTGTTAGTGTTAAGCCTGGCATTGGTATTGTGGCTGTGTAAGAAAATATCCTAGTGTTTTAGATGTAAATAGTTTATAGACGACATATAAGTGCAGTAGGCAGCAATGGCTCTCCAAATATTCTCATGCCTAAATCCCATGAACCCTTGAGTATGTTATGGTATATAGCAAAAGGGAAATTCATGTTGCAGATGGAATTAAGGTTCCTATCCAGGTTACTTTGAAATAACGAGATTATACAGGATTGGCTGAGAGTAACAAAGTAATCACAGGGCATTTTAAATGCCAAAGAGGGAGACAGCACAGTCAGTGCCATAGTGATGTGATGCTAGTCAGACTCAATCTTCCATTGCTGAATTTGAAGGTGGAAGGGAGCCATGCACCAAGGAACAGCTTCCAGAACACAGAAATAGCAAGAAAAGAGATTTTCCCTACAGCATTCACAAAGGAATGCAATCCTCTGACATCTGGATTTTTACCCAGTGAAATACATTCTGGACTTCTGAAATCCAGAATTGTAAAATAATAAGTCCATGTTCTTTTAAATCTCTACATTTGTGACAACTTGTTACATCAACGTTAGTAACCTATCACTTAAATGTGAATAAAATATTTCAGCAACAACAAAAACAAAAAAATTATAGAAACCCAGTAAAGCAAATGTGAATTACTGTTAATTTGAGTGTGTCTATTTTACACTTCTCTGTATTTTTATGTATGCTTAAAAGATTTTACAAGAATTCTGTAAGTTATTATTTACACCAAATGTAATTTTTAAAATTAGAAAGTTGAATAACACGGAGTATTGGTGAGGTGTGAGGATCTAAGGATCGTCCATCATAACTTGTGGAAGGCAGGCCAGGGGAAGCGTTCTGGAAATGTGCAAATATACTGTGCACCTGAAATTCAGCTCCCCCATGTATTGCAGAGAAAATGGCACGTTGTCCCATTAAAGGACAGGCATAACTGTGATAACTGCAGCATTATTTGTGATTGGGAGTATTTAAAGTAATCTGGTTGTCCATAATTAGGAGAGAAAAGAAGTAAAATAGTGCATGTGTGTCATTTAAAATCAGGCAGCAACAAAAAAACAGCAGATTAGAAACATTGGGACATGGATACACATCAAAACATAGAGCTTAATTCATTAAGAAATGAACAGAATAGAATGAGATAGATAATGCAATGCTACATATGTAAAATATAAATGTACACCTTCAAACAGTACACTTTTTAAAGAAACCATGGTGTCAGTATTCCTAGAACAGTGAAGAGAAAACTTGGGGCAAATTCATTAAGGATGCACAGAAAACGAGAGATCATAATATTAACTTTAAAACGGGTAGTTTCAATTTAACACATATAGAGTAGAAAAACTTCCTTTATCTGAAATCAAAAGTAGAGTTTTACTCTCCTGAATTTTCTTTCTAGATCCAATCTTGCCCTTTCTCTCCAAAACACCTTCCATTATAGAAAGCATATCTATTTGATAAAGAAAAAACAAAAAGATTGGATCATGTCTCTTTTTTAAAGATCTTCCCTTATTCTTAGGAAACAATCCAGCACACTGACTCTCTCCTCCAGTCCTAAAATGATTTAAATCTATGTCCTGCTTAACCAGCCTCATTTGCTTCCAGTTATTCTCTCCTCTTTCTCTTCAGATAGTAACCTATTTACTTTTACTTTTTAAGGTTTATGTTCCTTCTCACCTGAGGCCTTCACACTTTTGCTTTTCTTCAGCCTGTAGTTCTCATTTTGTTACCACCTCCTCCCCAACACACATATTTCCTGGGAAGCTGTCTATTAAATACTATGTAAAAAGGGAACAGAAAAAAAAAATGCTTTGTCTCCCAAGATATAGTAAAATTCTCTAATTGCAGATTTGTAGTACATTTTACTCCTGATTTAGAGTAATTATAATAATTCCTAGTATTTAGAAGAACTGGAATAAAATCGCAAAGTGTACAGATTTACTTTATTGCATGGTTTTGTTTTCTGTAAAATGTTTCCCAATACAAGGTCTTCATAGGGCAAACATATCTAATGTCTTATCTAGCACTGATAAAAAGGTGCTTCTGAGTTATTTGCTGAATAAATTTTAAAACTAGTTTATAGATTTAAACACATCAGAAGCATTAAGACAGTACCCTCTGCCTTTGACAGATAAATAAAGCTAAAATTAAGAATAAAAGGATAAACGTCCCATATAATGAATGCATATATTTTAATGATTATAAACCTGTATACATCACTGAAAATGTTTAAACTTTTCAATATCCTATGAGTGGTTTTCAAAAATGGATCATATATTGCCTTCACAAGGTTAGAAATTATATACACCAATTTTTTTGCATTTAGTATAGAATATGTAAAATTCATAAAATAAAGAAAATTTAAAAAAAAACAAGCCAAAACTTAAAATCAAATCAACTGACCCCCCCCCCAAGTAAAAATCTCTTCTAAATAGCTCTTGGGTCAAAGAGGAAGTAATTATGATCATTATAGTCTACTTATAAAGTTACAAGTATGAGTTCCAAGAAAGAGAGAAAAGAGCGCATTAGCTATTCTGAAATCAACAAAGTGAAAACAAATAAGTAAAAATTTGGAGTGAAGTATCCCAACTACTTTGAAAACAGAATTGCCAAAACTCTGACATGCCATGAAGATACAATATAATTTGGGCCAAATTGACAAAAGATATGAGAAACTGACATAGAACAGATATCAGCAAACTTTTTCTGGAAAGGATTGAATCAGGTTTTGCAGGTCTTATAGTTTCTAAACCAGCAACTCCTCACCTCTGATGCTATAATAACAAAGCATCCACCAAAAATTAAAAAAAAAAAAGGGTTAGGTTGTGCCCCAATAAAACTTTATTGGCACAAAAATATGGATTCTACATAATTTTCATATATTACAAAATAGTATTCTTCTGTTGATTTTCTTAGCCAATTAAAAATGTAAAAAATGTACAAACCATTCTTAGCTCTCCAGCTGTACGAAAACAGTTAGGGAGACAGGTGGTAGTTTATCAAACTCTGACAGAATTTTCCTTTCAAATATAAATGGCAAAGATGAAGTCTGGCGCTTGGTAGCATGAGAAAACCAGGAAATATTCTATCACTACATGCTACAGTTGACCTTCGACATTCTTGAACTTTATACATATATACTGCTTGAGTAAGGCACAACCCAAACACAACCTCCCCCCCACACACACACTTCTTTTTTCTTTTCAAGGGCTAGTCTTTCTAATTTGAAAGGAGTATATCCTGAAGATGGCAGTAGGCTGAAAGAAACATATATGATATACTGTGTTTCATTGATTTTAAGATGCACGTTGTTTCACAAAGAGGACACTTAAAGTTAGGTTTTCTCTTTTATTCATGATGTCTTAAAATATTTGTCAGCCAATCAGGAGTCACAAAGTAGTTGTCATTGCATGAGCACACACAGACTTGGCCATTGCTATTTTATTTTTCAATTACATTGTCTTGTGTGTTTCATTGCTACTATATGTGTTGAGCGTGATTGCTGTTTAAAATGGTGTCATAGATACTACACTATGAGTCATTCATAACATGAAAATTCTCTAAGTATGCAGGAGGGAAGAGAAACAGAGCCATCAAGCATACCTTTGATATTAATGGAGCAAAATTATGCAGAACTTTAGAGGATACTCCAAAGTAAATAGTATTAGATTATATTTCTTCCAAGCAGAGCAACTGTAGGCCGGCAAAATTGGTGAATCCTGTAAAACAGACTGAAGATATTACAAGGAACAAGAGGCTGGTGTGATATATTTTTAAGGCATTGGGCTATGGTTAAATTAAGAGAACTTTTTTCTTCATTCTTAGTTATGCATGAATTAATGATGGGTCATATGGAGTAATAGAACTGATGAAATTTGGTAATGGCTCTAAAGGCAATTTTGAAACTTCTGGCTAATAATATGGCTTAGAGAAAATAAAACTGCAGTATAAACATGAATGCATGGATCCGGTTATTTTCCCTTTTGGAGATCACTCAAAAGCAAAAATAAGATAACAATGGAAAATTGTGAAGTGGTCTGGCAGTGTTGAATGCAGGATTTTATAACAACTACGATGGATTTTAGTTAATACTAATATATCAATGTTGGCCCACTAACTAGACAAATCAACCACATGAATGCAAGATGCTAACAATAGGGAAACTGTGTAGGAGGAGAAGGGATATATGGGAATTCTCTACAAATTGTGCTCAATTTTTCTGTAAATGTAAAAATGCTTTCAAAATAAATCTTATTAATTGAAAAAGGAAATTTCATTCTTTAAAAAAAAAAAAAGCAACAATTTGGAACTTTTTTCCCCAATTGCTGGTTCCAGAACTAATTATCTCATCTATATGTATTCTAAATTGCTTAATGTTTCTATAGCATTATTCCCTTTATGATTTCAATTCAGAAAAAAATTATCCCAATACAGAGTACAAATCATACAGAGACAAAACCTGGAATATCCAGTGTTGGATTCCATGACGGACCATAGTTCTTATCATTTCTCTTTTTAATTTTTATGACTTTTAAAAAATTCTTCCAGTTTCTTTGGTTATATATTTTTTCCTCTTCTCCTTTTCAAATTTGATCTTTATGAAAGCAAACACTGTTTCATAGTTATTACACTTTTTCTCTTTTGTCATTCATTATTTTCTGTTTTACATTTATTAAATCCTTAGCTTATTTATCAATAATAAATTTAATCTCCATATAAAGGGCATCCTAATCCAAGTTTCTAGTGGATATATTTGCTGAAATAATATAGAAATATAGAAATAACTAGACCTCGTCCCCAGATTTATTTACCAGTCACTTTAGCAAGAGCCAATTGGCAACACACATAATTGACTTATTATCCAGTCCACAGCCAGCTATTGTTCTAACAAGTTTTCTTCTGAAAGAATATTCCTAATTTCATGAGCAGGCATTAAAGAAATAGTGAGTTACATAAGTTATGTGTATAATATATTGTTACTGAATTAGGCAACATTAGAGAGGAACAGGATAGATATTTTAACATAAAATAAGGAAACAAACTTGCTTTGAAAGCACACAGTAGAGAAACCCAAGTCAATTTAGTATAAGAACAATAAATTGCTTTTTGGGAAAGTGGAAAATCATGACAATGAATTTTTTTTGTTCGTTTAAAAAATATTTTATTAGTTGGCTGGATATGAAGAACTTATGAGTATCTGTGGCTGTGTTTAACTCAATAGTTAACTCAACTGTAGACACAATTGAATTGTAATTGTTGGGCCATCTTACAAAACCAATATGAACAAATCAAGTTTAAAACATGGAATTAGATGGACAGAAGATAGACAATCTTCCTAGTGCAATGGAGAATTTCCTACGCTGCCACAACATCACATATGATGTTGTGAATACACTGAGGCCTGAGAACTGTGTGAACTCAAACAACGTGGGTGTAGTTATAAGATTCTAACATAAGGGTCATTCAAAAGTTAGTATTTTCTCGTTTTTTCTTTGATAAGTTTTTCCCTCACACTTACCTGCATCCCGATACTGCTCTCCCAATTTTTCATTTCATCAGAACGTTTGGTAAAGTAACTCCAATTGTTGACATAATGTTAGTTTGGTTACTCTAACTGTGACCTTTAGTGAGTCACTTTGTATCTCTGAGCCTTAATGTGCCAAATTGCAAAATATATTGTCCAGAAAATTCAAATGACTGGTGTTCCTTATACTTGTGTGTCTTTACGCTAGATACAATCTAGAAACAAGGTTGGAGAAATCCTGTAAGATGGCTTTCTTGCCCAACTTGTGACGATCACTTGATTTCCTCGTTGTTTTATTAGAATTGCCAAGTATTGACAGGACCTATATAAGATACCAAGATGTTCAAGAAGCAAATGAAGATAGAAAGAGTAGCTCAAATAAAAAACAAAGTGGAATTCAAGGATAGAAATATAAGGCGTTTTGGGAAAAATTTTTCAGTAATTGGGGTTGATAGAATAGGCTTGGTATTTAGAAAGTTAATTTTGTTGGATTAGTCATTTTTTACAATGTAAAATAAAGCAAAAAAGGATTAAAGTACATTTACATAAGTATTTTCATAATTGGAGTTGGTATATGTTTTGTAAGTATGACATCAAAGTCCAAAAAACATTAAGATAAAAAATCAAATTTGCAATTTTTTAAAACAGAGAGTGAGTATTTCCATTGTATGAAAGTGTAGCTCTAGAAATATATGAAGTTCTGGCACACATAAAGGAATGGCTTGTGTTCATAGATAAATAGATCCAGGACATCATATGAAAATTTTAATTGAGGGTATAAATTTTCCAGTAATCAGATAAAAATAGTGAAACTCTCAAATAAAGACAACAAAAGAAAATTTAATTCACAGTTTGAGAATTAAGATATTAATGATACCTAGATTTGGTGAAGTTATAGGAAAATGTTATTTATTATTATTATTTTTTTATATACTGCTGCTCACAAAATTGTCTTAGTATTTCTACTTTTCACAGCTTCTTTCAAATGGGAACTTACAGGATTATTTCAGGATACATTGCTCCTAGGCAGACACTATTCAGCATTCTAACTTCTCTAAAGGAACAGAGTTTTCTCTCCTACCACTATTCAAAGAAGAAAAAAACACACCAAAACAAAACTTTTATACATGTTATGTAAATTATGAAGGTCCTGCCCTTCAAAAATTAGCAGCTTAAACTTTACAAGATTCAATACCAGTTTAGGGTCAAACTTATTTAAAAAATTGGAGGCTATGAGATTTGAGATACCAATAGCTGAGGAAAAGAATATTTGGGCCAGTTGAGGGAATGGATGAAAATACATTTTGAGAATCTTAGTGAGGCACAAGCTAAGGGAAGAAATATATACATGGAAAGCAGAATGCCCAGTTTTACCCTGCCTCATTCATCGGGCACAAAGTTCTTAAATTTGCAATTCCTGTTTTTTTTCTATTGCATTAAGGCAACAATAATACCTTGTCCACCTAACATCTGAGATTGTTGCAAAGATTGGATTTCCACAAGTGATCATAATTGTTGGAGGTATTTTATAACCACTAAGCATTGTACAATATGACCAATAAATATTTTAGGATTATTTACACTCAGAATTCAGATGTTCCAATTCAGTGAGCATTTCTGAGGATGTATTGATTTCCAGCTCTAATATAGAGACCATGGAAAAGGTGGAAATCAAGTACAAAATAGTTTCTTTGCCTTCAACTTTCCAAACTATTAGAGAACTCAATATATACACCCTAAAATTGGTACTATTTTGAGAAAATATTTGATTAAGAGAATGAGTTTAAACTTAAAACACCTATCTGTGCACTGCTCGATTATACCCCAAAACAAAAACCGAAACAATATATCTAATTCCTTAATAAGCTCTTTCTTGGTAAATGTTAGTAGCAGAAAGGAGTCAACAAGGAACTTAGATTCCTTCCTGCCCTCAACATCATCCAGTTACCAACTCCTCTCAGCTCTATGTCCTTTTTCATTCTTTACTCTGTGCATATAAATTTGGGCCTCTATTTATTTTAACCTAAACTAGTTTTATTTTTATTTATTTATTTATTTTAATCCCATTCAGTTTCTTCACCTAAATTCTTTCCCATTTTATACTGTCCTCTAAAGGATTGCTGGGAAAGTTTGCTAAATCCCACATATTATCTTTGACACTTTTCTGCTTAAAACATTTCAGCAATTCCCCATTGCTTTTGGATAAAACACAAACCTCCAAACTGACGTACAAGTCCCTTGCTGAACTGACCCTGGGCACTTTCTGTAGCACCATTCTGTCTATTCCATCCAAATAATTTTGTCACAGCCATTCAAGACCACGTAAGATTACACATTCACTCCTCAGAGACTGTGCCTTTTGTGTGGTGTGTCCTTCCTTATTATGCTTTAAAGGCTTAAATGGCCCAAAACGTATTCTTTGGTACTGAATTCAAATTCACCAGTATCATTGCCCAGACTTTTTTCTTTTTAGGAAGTACCGGGGATTGAACCCAGGACCTCATACATGTGGTGCTGGCAGCCAACCACCGAGCTACACTCACATCCCATTAATGTACTTTTTATACTCACTTCAAGTCAAGTTGAGTTTATTTTGCCACATGGTCTGCTTGGCACTGGATAGGCAATTGTAGCTCAAGGATTAATAAAGCAAGCATAATATCTTGACTTCATGGAGCTTAAAATGGAACCTCCAGGTTATTCTCCAGATTATTACTGTATCAATATATTATCTCCATGTTCATACTTCTTGCAAGTTAATCTCTTACACCAATGTGGTAGTCATATGTTTTATTTGCCCTTTTGTGCAGAGTATATAAGTGGCATCTGGTACCTAATAAAAGGCTCAATGAAACTTTCTATTCAATGAATAGATTTTATGATTTTATGAATTACATTGCTAGGGGAGACAATATGAAAGTTATTGAGTTGATGTTGTGCTAAAATAGTTCATTTGAATTTTTAGAGAGAAGAAAAAAAACATACTGCAGGATGGGGACACAATATGAGAAATTACAGAGGAAAACATTAACTCGGCTTCTGCAGTGCGCAATGAAATATACAGAGATTAGCTGGCCCAGGAGCACTGGTGCATGTGTTTAATAACAAGTGGTTCAGAGGATTTGAAGTAAAATAGCCCAGTTCAAACCCCAACATTGCTATTTAAAGCATGTGTGTCTTTGAGTGACTAAGTTAAAACTCTTGATCTTAATTCCATCAGTTATAAAATGAGGATAATAATATCGACCTTATAGGGCCTTTATAAATACTAATGGCAAAAACCAAAGTAAATGACTTAGTTAGTGTAGTGACAGGTACATACTAAATAATCAATACATGATAATCAGCATTCTGTTATATAATCTATATGCATTCTCTGGAAGGTTTTAAAATGGAAAAAAAATTCTCTTTCTTCAAGAAACAAAGAGGAAACAGATTGCTATGACATAATGACTTGGAAGTGAGGGGATTTAGCTTGAACTTGAAATATCTATTTTGTTGAGTTGAAGTTTTCAAGTGCTGTTGTGAAAAATACCTGATATGGGTGATAACTGCTCCTGTTTTATTTCAGTCTGTCAGGCAGTAATGGAAAATTTTACTAAGTATGCAATTTTTTAGCAGAATATAGGAGTGAGCAATTGATATTTATGTCCATCTTTAATTGCCATTTATGTATAAATTTACAGTTAATAGATCTTAAAATCAAACATATTAGAAGAAAGCTAAAGTGCTTCCACATGGCAATAAATGTTAAATCATTTCTGATAATTTTTTAACTCTTACAAGACTCTTACAAGACTCAAAGTGACAGTAGAGGAGTAAATAGGAAAAATTAAAGTAGACTTATGTTTTTAATTGGAAGGCTGCTATATGCCAAGCATTGACCTAAGCTCTTTATGTATATTGTCTCATATAGGATTTAAAAGTAAACTAGATACAAAGAAGATATACAAATGAACAATAAGCACATGAAAGATGCTCAATATCTTTAGCCATCAGGGAAATGCCAGTCAAAACTTTAATGAGATAACATTTCACATAAACTAAGGATGGCTATAATACAAAAGGTAGATGCGAGGGTAAAATGCAGCCGCTTTGGGAAACAGACTGGCAGTTCTTCAAAAGGTTAAGCATAGTGTATCATATGACCTAGCCATTTCTTTTCTACGTACATGTCCAAGACAATTGAAACTATTGTGTTCCTACAAAAACCTATATGAGAGCACTCATAATGGCTTTATTTAGAATAGCCAAAAGGGGGAGGTGGCTCCTAAAGTGTGCTTCTTTGGGGATGATAAAAATGTTTTAAAATTGATTGTAGCAATGATTGTAGATTCCTAATATCCTCAAAACTTAGTGCAGATCCATGGCATTTTTTTCCAAGTCCATGATGCTCAATTTTCCAACCAAACAGAAATCCAACAAGTATTTGCGGTTGTTAAAACCCGGTAAATGCCTTTAAGAAAAAAATATATATATATATTTCTTCTTTTTTTTTTTTCCTTTCTCTTTTCTTTTCTTTCCTTCCTTTTATCACTGTGTTATCGGATGTACGGTGTGCCGTGACACCTTCCCCCTCTCAATCCCCATTGTCTCCCAATTTTTCATTTAATTTTCAAAGAAGTTTTAGGTCACAGCAAAGTCACAAACGGAGTGCCGGAGACTCCCAGATACCAAACCACCCCCCCCCCTTCCCCACCCCATATTAACTCCCCCCTTTTTTTTGGATGTTAGCATTGTTATAACTGTTATACAGATAGCAAAATATAGCAACTAAACATTGTCAATGATTTACAGTATAGTTTACAATTTAGACGATACAGTTTAATAATTTTGATGATATTTACCATGTCCTCTGTCCATTACTGTAAGGTAATTAAAAACCTTCCCCATGACCACCAAACACCCCATTAGATCTTGACTGTCCCCTTCCCCCCAGCCCCATCCCAGTGGGCTCCGTGTAATATTTTGGGTAATCTAAGCACCTCTTAAAATATTTATATATATATATATATATAAATAACATTTTTGTAAACAATGCACATATATGCATATATATTTATATATCATTTTACAAATATTGGTATGTATTGTGAAAATTTTGATTTTAACCCACAATAAAAAATAAATAAATTAAAAAAAAAAAAAAAAAAACGGTAAATATTGGGAGAGCAGAGGTTTCACAGCAAAACAAACCTGGGTTTGAATTCCAGCCCTGGCACTTAGCTGAGAAAATTCCACTCTTCAATGATCAGTTTCTTTATCTGTGAAATCAAGATAATGATGAGGCTTTCAAAGGGTTTTTGTGAACATTAAATCAAAGAATGTATATATAAAGTGCCTAGACGGTGCTCAAGGCATGCTCACTCCTGTTTTCCCTGTTTTAATTCCTCATTTCCATAACAGAAACATTGACTCACTTAACACTTTGATCTGTTCTCAAGGATGCAGGCAGCTCACCTGAGACTAACCAGAGTTCGGCAAATGCAGGGGGCACTTGTGTACCACGTGCTGCATCACGAAGTAAACATCACTAATGTCACTAATCAGCTGTCATACCCTTTCCTGCTGGAGCTAGGATAGAAGGTTCGTTAGCACGTGGCCCAAGCTGGCATATGAATTAAAATATATTTGCAGCCCTTAATTAGATTCTCAAGGGAAAGGTCTGAATTGGTGCTACAGGCAGTACAAATGCTAGTCATATCTTCATGGAAGCACCTGTAGACATAGCCCATTTCTTTATTTAATAATGTATGCTTGACCTTTTTATTTTAGTTCTCACTATTTAGTTCAAAATCTAACAAATAATAAAGGCAATGAGTAACAAAATGAAACATAATAATATATAACATGTATATGTACTTATATGCACACTAATTGTGTGGTAAATGAAATTTTGTGCTAAGATGACAAGGGGAGAAGAAAATATTAATTTAATTTCTAGGAAAATTAATAAACATGAACATTTAATGTGAACTTTAGTCAAGATGGAAGGGTTCACAAAAATAGAAATTTTGAGTTAGGCCCAGTATAATTTTAATATTTAGATAGATTTAAGAAAAAAAGAGATGTTGATTTTCTAAGTTATTATAGTTTCATGAGCAACTGGTAATCATAATTAGCTTAAAAGAGGGCCCAAAGTGAATTGAGACCCTGAGGGTATGATAGAGCTACCCAAGTTCTGGGCACATCCAGAGATATATATTTGCAGTACAAACCAAAAATACTGCTGATAAGTTATGATTTATCTCTATTTAAATGGTGACCATAAAATCCTGTTTATATGATTTATGGAGTCTGGGAAAATGCACATTTGTTTTTGGAGCATTAACAAATGAGTGGACTCTCTGGTCAAGAGAACCATTAATTTAGGAAGAAGATACACTTGATCTTGCACTTATTATTATTATTAATAAAAAAGAATCCTCGAGAATTAGGAAGGCAAGGTTTCCTCCCAGGCTGAAAAGTCACAGCAAAACCCAGACATTTTTTTTAAATGTGGCAAGCTTGGCAGAACGGTATGCAGTGCCTACTGTTTTCACAGCATCTTTTGGGATAGCTTGGGGGAGGACAGAAAAGAGGCACATCTTACCATACTACCCTCCTGCCAAAATGTCCGCAATGATAACTTTGTCTAAAGCAGAGCTTCTCAGATTGCTGAAGCACCTAAAGGCAGAATCCCTCAACTTTGGCAGTATAGATCCTTTGGGTGGATAATTCTTTGTTGTGAGAGGCTATCCTCTGTATGGTAGAATGTTTAGCAGCATCTTTGACCTCTACCCACTAAATGCCAGCAGCAAACTCATCCCTGATCGTCACTACTAAAAATGTCTCCAGACATTACCAAATTCCCCCTGAGGGGCAAAACGACACCTGCTCCCCTCTGAGAACCACTGACATATGGCTGCTCCCACCCCCACACCCAAGAAACATTTCATATACACAGCAGAACAAAGCTGAGTAGATCTCTGCTCACTGCCGTGGACGTACTCTCCTCATCCCTGAAATGCCTTAAAATGCATTTTTGTTTTTCCAGCTTCTGCAAGCCTGCTAAAATTCAGTTCAAGTCTCATTTCCTCCCCAAACCTTCTGTTATGATGGCAGTTTGAATTAGGTGTCTCTATTTTGTGTCTCACAAGTGGAATTTACCATGCTGCATGGCAATTACCTGTTGACTTGCCAGTCTCTTTTTCCAGTCAGGGAGCATCCAGAAGTCTATTTATACAGAAAGCCTTATAAAAGTGTTGCTGACTGGAAATATTACTGAGTAAATAAATGAATGAATATGAGATTCTTGTCGCTGATATGATGCATAACAAAGTTATTGGGGGAGAAGATACAAACATGGAATGATTAAAGAACCAAAGTGACTGAAGTATAGGAAGGGATTCAGAAGGAGGAGGAGGTAAAAATCTCAGGTGGGAGAAACCAAATAAAATGTGGAGAGAATTATATTCTAAGAAATTTTCTGTATTTCTATACACAGAAAAGAAAATCACCTCCTCTGAGCGTCTTCTATGGTAAGTGGATTACTTTGTATGTATCCAGGCTCCATATATACTGGGAAGCAAAGTCATTAGGATTGGAAAACATTAGACTTGGAATGAGCCTCAGCAAATTTCTAGTCCAAACTTGGTATGGGTTGAATTGTGTTGTGTCGTCCTAACTCCCCCAAAAGACATACTGAAGTACTAGCCCCAAATTCTCAGAATGTGACCTTATTAATTGGGTAATTTCAGATGGAATTAAATTAAAATGAGGTCATATTACATAAGGTAAGTCCCTAATCTTATGGGACTAGTATCTTAAGAAAAAGAGAGGAAAACCAAGCAGACATGGCAGAGATCACTACCATGTAATGACTGGCAGAGATTGAAGCATCTCAAGCCAAGAAATGTCAAGACCTTCCGCCAGACCAGAAGCCAGGAGAGAGGCATGGAACCAATTTCAGACTCTAGCCATGAGAGCTTCAAGAAAATACATTTCTCTGTTTTACGTCACTCAGTTTCTGGCTTTTTGTTAGTGCAGCAGCAGGAAACTAAGACAAATGTCTTGTTTGGAACTTTTTTTTTTTCACTTTCCTTATCAAATTATCATTTTACACCCTTAAAAAACCTCCTGTTGTGAGGATTTGGTGTCTATTTTATATTTTAAATGGTGATCATTCAGATACCTAAAGACACTTTGTAAAGCTCATGACAGAGCTTTTTTTTTTTTCCATTAAATATTTCCAGCACCTTCAACTATTCTTCCTTGACCTCATTTCTGGATTCCTCCCTCATCAAGGTGTATGGAATGAGAAAAAGCCTGGGAATAAATTGTCAAGGGTCTGAATTCCAGCTCGATTACACATTAGTTGTATGAACCAGTAAGAGTCACCTGGGCTTTCGAATATTCTCCTTCCTTATCCATGAAGTTGAGATAATTTGACCTTTCTTACAGATTCTCCTAAGGAAAACTCAATGTAAATAATCTTCCAAAGTGATTGACTCTTAGCAGGTGCTTCATAAATGCCAGTTCCCTTATTTACTCTCCTTCCTATGCTTTCTTTTCTCGTGCACACACTCATTTGACCTATTATGACAAGATACCTACAAATAACACCCTTTAGAGAATTCCTGCCCACTCATTTAGCATCGTGCTTCCCTCTCAGAATTGTTCCCACTAGTCCTACATGAAAGGGCTTAGAGAATCTATCTTTGATTAACTACTACTACTACTACTACTAATAATAATAATAATAATAAGTACCTAAAGGTACTCCTTACAAAACTGCCTTTGGAGGAAATAGTCCATTTTCAAGTTCTTTTAGGCCCTCATCTCCCTTTCAAAGTGTGTTTATTATACCTTGTCATGATCCGCGACTCAGTTACATTGTTTTAGGCAGAGGAGGACAACTGGAGATGCAGGGAGGAAAAACTGACTGTTACTAGGTGAGCAAAAGGGTGGGTGAGCTCCAACAGTAACAAAATCAAGATTCAACGTGACACCCTACTTCTTGTAGGCAACAATGGAGTGGAAACTAAAAAACAAGTCAGAACTCCAAGCAACTGGACTGTGCCACAGTGGAAGTACATTCATAATTATTTCTAGATTCAATTCAGAAAAAGGGACTTGTAGTGTTCTTACCCACCATCATCTTTGTTTCAGAAATTCGTATGGTAAAAAATCATGGTTAGAAATCCAGAATTGTTATACTGAAATATTTATAGTAGAAACTCAAGCAATATTTATGGAGCACAAAGTAAGTAACTATGCTGTAACGCCTGGATATACGGCTTGATACAAATGAATAAGTAACATGGAAAATATATTAAAAGTCATGTATAGTTTCCTTAAAATTCATTTTCCTTTTTCAGCAAGTGGTAAGTAGGCAGGTCAGTGTCTCTTGTAAGATTTTAGGCAAGGTGACCTCTAGGGCTGCAGTTATCAGAAGACTTGATTGGGGATGGAGATTTTGCTTTCAAAATGGCTCACTCACATGGCAGTTGGCTGGAGGTCCAATTCTTTGCTTAATGGGTCTCTCCCCAGAGCTGCCACTGTGTCCTGAAGACATCGAAGCTAGCCTTCCCAGAATGAGTGATCCAAGCACATTTCTTAGTAAGGAAATGATCAAGGCAGATGCCACAGCACCTTTTTATAACTTTGTCTCTGAAGCCACACATTGTCATTTATTCTTTATTCTATTCAATATCTAGTGAACACTCAAAGGGAAGGGAAAGCATCCTTATCTGTTATGGTGCAATATAAACTAAAAACAAAATATTAAAAAGAATAAGGGGAAGTGGATGTGACTCAAGCAGTTGAGCTCCTACCTATCACATGGGAGGTCCCAGTGCCTCCTAAAGAAGATAAGCAAGACAGCGAGCTGACACAACGGGCTAGCTCAGTGAGCTGATGCAACAAGATGGTGCAATAAAGAGACACAAAGAAGAAAACACAATGAGAGACACAACTTAGCAGGGAGCGGAGGTGACTTAAGCAATTAGATACCTCCCTCCCACATGGGAGTTGCCTGATTTGGTTCCAGTGTCTTCTAAAAAGAAGACAAGCACAAAAGGAACAGACACAGAGGGTGCATATAATGGGGGGAGGGGGGGATAAATAAAATAAATCTTTTTAAAACAGAATAATAGGTGTAGAGACAGAGAGAGAAAAGAAGGGAAGAAGGAGGGAGGGAGGGAGAGAAGGAGGAAGGATGGAAAGGAGGAAGGAAAAGGAGAAAGAAAGAAGGAAGGAAATATGGAAAAAGAGAAAATGTTTGAAATTAAATTTCACTGTAGCCATAAAGTCTGAGAATGGTTCATTGTGTGTGTGGTGAAGAGGAACTCAAATTCACATACTGTGATTGGTGGCAGAAGATCTGGGTTCCTACCTAACTTTTGGGACTGCCTTTGGTAAGAACCTGGGCAAGTCATCTAAGTCATTTTTCTGCCTAATCCTTATTTTCTTCATATGTAAGCTAAGGCAGTGATGATAATTTTCTAGCACTAATACTTTCCGAGTGGAAGACAAGAAGGCTGAGGAAATATTTAGTGTGAGCGCATTTAGTGACTGTTAACCACAGGCTGTTTCTTCACAAAGCTATGGACAATCCCCATATGGTCTGTGTGTTTGAGTCATTACTGTGGCAAAACAAAACACACCCAACATGCAATAGCTCAAAATCAATTATTATTTCCCTTCATGAGCCTGCGGGTCACCTGACTGATTGCAGTAGGATGGAAGCTGTGGCAAGAGTGACGGGAAGGCTGAGGAGCGCTGATGCACAGGTGAGGCTCGCTGTAGGCTGGAGCTCAGAGGCAGCGGTGACTGAAACCGACACATGCTCTATCCACGTGGCGCGGGGTCCTCATATCATCACTCCTGGGGAACAGAAGCTTCCAGGCCAGTAAAGGCCTAGTTCAAAGCACTTAGATTTTAGAGAGTGCAAATACAAACTTCACCTCTTAATGGGGGAGGTGTAAGGTCACATTGCAGGAGAAAAAAGAGAGTGGTGGAATTTTTACAAACACCCTTGGAAAAGACAATGTGCCACAATGTGATTATGTGACAAATATAAGGACATTTTCTGCATAAACTCTGAAAATATTTGCATTTTTTTAAAAGAATGTGGCTTCAGTTCTGAATGCTAATGGTGTCTGTAATTAATCATTGATTGCTGTTGGTGAATGGCTGCAGGAGCTGCTTTAACAGGGTATTTTTATCTTTCAGGCTACAAATTAAGGAATTAAAAAGCAGCTGGCTCAATTAGGCTGTTGATATGGTCCATTTTTCTTTCCTCTTTTTAAAAATATTTTGGGTTCATGTCACCCTTTTTCTTGAAAACTTTTCTTGGAATTACATATATGTGTTTGTCTGGGAACACTTCCCTTTAATGTCCAAATATTTCATTGGTTTTCAAATCTAGAAAATAATTGAGTGAAATAAGCAGGTTGATTTTTGTTGCCTTGAAATTGTTCTATAAGTCAGTCATCAAAATTGTCAATCTGTAGAGAATATACATGTGATATTATACTGGATTTACAGATAAAATTAATTGGACATCATTTTTCTAGGATTTTCCCCCCTATCTTGTCCTAACAAGTAGCAATTTATAGATTGTTATTTGGCATGACAAACTTGAGCGAACGTCACCATTTCTCTATCACTCTGTTTAAAACTAACTCCATGTTATTAGGCTCAAAATTATTTTAAAAAGTAGGGTGAGCTTGGAAAAAATCAGGTTTTGGCTTCTGTGAGACAAGCACTAAATGTAAAAGACCATTTTTTAAAGTCTGTGGAACTATACTACACAAACAGTGAACCCTAAGTTAAATCATGTACTTTAATTAATATTATAAATATAAAAATATGCTATCATTAATTGTAACAAATGTTGCACACCAATGCAAGGTATTGGTGGTGGGTGGTGTATGAGAATACCGTATTTTACGGATGATTGTTCTATAAAACCACAACTTCTCTAATTAAAAAAAAAAAAAAAACACGCAAAGTTAAAGGACTGTAATTAAATAAAGAATTCACATTAGGATAGTAAAAAGAATATGATGCTTTTGCACATTCATTCTTCCTTTTAAAAATTATTATATATTTCCATCATGTTGTAAAATGGAAGTGTAAAATCATCTAAAGTCGTATTTGGATAGGGCCACAGATGCTGCCAGATCAACTTTGAAAATGATATGGAGATTCTATTTATGGCAAGAGCAGATGAGATTGTTTTGGTCCAGGCTACTTGTGAGACGACTAAGCAATTTAAGCAAAAATTAAAACCCATGTTTTGAAGGCTTGGTGATCTACCTAGGGCAGTGAGGAACTGTGGTACAAAGAGCAGAGAGAGGGGTTCATTTATAGGTGGTCCAACATTTACTTTTCTTCTTGAGGCAATTGCTAACACTGAAAGAGGAAACTTGGAAGTTGAGAAGCTGAGCAGTACTTTCAGCAGATTTGGGGGGCCTGATGTAAACAAATTGGAGTTCAGTGTTTACCATGACATGTAAGAAAACACTATTTGACTGAAAACTAAGAGCTAAAAAACTAAAAAAAAAAAAAAAAAATGGAAAGGAAAGAAAAAAAAAGAACCATAAGGGATCCAGATAATGGAAGATGCAAAAAAAAGAAAGATTATTATGAGGTTATTTTGTTCAAGGACATAAAAGACATGATGAGGGGTTTCCACCCCAGAAGTGGGATGGATATTGAAAAGAATAAAAAGGAATTCCTGGGATGAAAAAAATATAATTACAAGTTAAGGACTTAAGGCTCAACTAAAATAGACTAAGGAAATAACTGGAAAAGAGGTCAGAAGAAAATATGTAAATTTGAAGCATAAAGAAATATTACAATGAGAATTATGAAGAAGCCATACTTTAAGAAAAGATTTAAGTCTCAAAAATGTGTTATAAGAATAGAGAGAGTAGCGCAGAAGCAATGATCCTTGAAGATATATTGGCCATGAATTTTACAATACTTTGAATATATCAGTCCAGATTCAAGAAATACTGCAAACCTTAAATAAAATAAAAACATACAAACATTAGAGATATAATAAAACTGCTTAAAAAACAAAGGCATATATAAAAATCTTAAACTCAGGCAGAGGGAAAAATAGACAGTGACCCAGAAAGCTCAGAATGCTACCCCAAAAGCATTTTTTAAAAATTCATTTTAATGGGAAGTTACTTTTTCTGGTGTTTAAGGTCATAAAATACAATGGACCTGGGAAGCTGATGTGGCTCAAGCAGTAAGGTGCCAGCTTACCACATAGGAGGTTCTGGGTTCAGTTCCCAGTGCCTCCTAAAAAGAAGAGGAGACACAGAGAGCACACAACAAACAGACAGAGAGAGCAGACAAGGAGCACAAACAATGGGGGCGGTGAGAGGGAAAAATAAATAAATAAAATAAAGTCTTAAAAAAAAAAGCAATGGACCTAAGGTTCAGAAAGTGACATACACCATTCTGATACTTTTTGAGAGTCACAGATTGTACTGTACCCTGTGGATTCTGACAGCCAAAGAAAGATTTGGTAGAAAGAATTAAAGCCTTTGATGAAAAAAGGTAAATAATTAAGATTCATGGGTGTTATATGAAAGACATCTAATTGTATGCATTTGTATTTCTTTAAAGTTTTCTCTGTGATGTTTATTTTAAATACAGTGCAGTTCATTAATTTCAAAGAACTTCCTATTAAGGTAAAAGCATAATTAAAGTAGTTAAGCAAATTAGGTTTGTTTACATAAAGCCATGGCTACAGAAATTCTGGATACAGAACAAAAGTAACCCTATCCCATATGTAAAGAGTAATCTGAATTGCAAGCATCCTAGCTAGAAAAAGAAATAGAGTTGAAAAGTGGTTACCATCGACACCCATTTGAGGTATACATAGGAAAAAAAAAAAAAAAAAAAGCTTGTTATGGACAGTTTTGTCTTGTTCTGAAAACCAATTTCTTTTTTTTAAATCTAAGAAATACATTGAATGTGACCACCACATATATCATGCTGTAAAGCTCTTTCTTTCATTGTGTCCTGATTTTAACCAATTGGTATCTAAGTGGCATCACCATTTATTTAAACATTTAGTTTCTACCAGTCTACTTACCTTCAAATTAAGCAAATACCAAGATGGGTATCACCATTTCTCCCATTTTATAAGTAAGAAATTTAAGAATGTGAGTGCCAGCCCTGAAGCCATGGACTCAGAAGTTTGCAGACATAGGGTTGTAGCATATGATTTCTAACTTTAAATCTTTGCCTTTGCAAAACAAGGAAAATATTTACTCACTTATACATTCATTCAAGTCATTATTGAGTATGTAGGATATATTGAACTTTTTCTTATAATGCTCTGGGTGCCCTACAAGGTAATTCAAGAGACAAGCTAAAAACCCAAATGGTAACTAGAACTAAGATGCACACATCATATGAAAATATATTTTTAAGTCAACATTTGAAATAAATATTTAACTCACTCAATATGAATTGAGTATGTAAAGCTGGAAATAGGAGACCACCACGCATAGAGATAGAGGCTATTTTCCTCATAGGTGCCGAGTCCTGTGTTGACAGAAATAAAGATGGATTTCTATCATCTTTCCATTAGAAGACTATTCACACTCCAGATATTTTGACTACTGAATTTAGTAAAATAATTTAAAATTTGTCAAAGAAAGACTGTACAGGTAATAGCAGAACTGAACTTCAAAAGAGACCACAAATTTCATAAATGATGAATTTAGCCAAATATTTTGAAAACTTAGTTGTCATTTGTCAGTTCACAGGTAGTAAAATTCAAATTACAGAATTAGTGTTATAATATCTGAAAAGCACGCTGATAGATTAGAATGACTCATATAGCCCGAAGTCAGTGTTTCTCAACTGAAGATCACAAATATCTATAAATTTTACTTATTGATAATTGATTCCAAGAAGAATTTGAAGGCCACATTTCACAAATTATTTACTTAAACACATGACCTAATTTAAGTTTGTTTCTAAAATAACCCAGTTTTTACTGACTTGTATTATAATATAGTTTCTGGAATAGAAAAGAAATGCAAGAAATTATAGCCTATATTATGGAATTTCCAGTGTCTCATTGTATACCCATAAGAATGTGCTCTATGAGTGGATATAGAAAAGATAGTTGATTTAAGGGATCATATTTTGGTGACTGAATTTAAAGTGGATTTTCAAAAAAAAATCTCCTTCTTCCTACCCAAAAATATGTAGTGCCTTCATAGTCTATTAAACCATTGCAAACAATTTATTGCCTCTATTCATAATCAATTCTAGACAGGAAAATGTAAATCTTGTATTATTGTACTCAAAATTATTTAATAGCTATGTAATGATTTGAAGGGTACATTAGTTCCTTACTACAGTAGGGAACTAACATATTGGCAGCTTAAAATAGCAAATGTTTACATTTTCACAGTGGCTAAAGATCAGGTATCCAGAAGTGACATAGCTGAGAGTTCTGGCTTAAGGTCTCTAATGAGGTTCCGATGAAGGTGGGGGCTGGAGGATTTACTTTGCACCCATTCACATGGCTGTTGGCAGGCCTCAGTTTCTCTGTGGCTATCAGTCAGTGACTTCAGTTCCTTTTAACTTGGGCAGAAGCAGCTGTATGCTGCATAACAGCTGGCTTCTCCCAAATCACGTGATCAGAGAGAGAGAGAGAGAGAGAGAAAGACCATGCATGCAAGCAAGAGATTGCCCAAAACAGAAGCCACAGTGACTTTATATCCTCATCTCAGAAATAATAGACCATCACTTCTGCCATATGCTTTTGGTCACAGACCACCACTGGTAGAAGGTGGGAGTCATGTCAAGGTTGTAAATACCAGGAGGCTGCTACAGGGGATGAAGTCAACAGCACTCAAATTAACCCATTGGATGTATCTTCTACACTTCACTTTCATAGTCAACAGGCCCCCTACCTTTTGGCAGCATAGAGAACTTCTGGACTATTTTAAACCAAATTTCAGTCATCCTTATCATTTTACACAGAAAATGTGTGCATTTAATGCAGTGGGCATTTAATAGATAAGGTCTTGTTTTAAACATAATCATAATGCAATTATCAAACTTAATGAAATAAATTTAAATTTTAAATAAATATCATCTAATGTCCAGTCTAGATTCACTTTTCCTGATTTATCTTCTGAGGCCCCAATGAATTTGAGGCCCACTATGAATTTGCCTGTCCTTGCAGCCATATCTGGTTTTCTTCTATTAAAATGGAAAACAAACAAACAAACAGAAAACTGTTCTTAATCCTGGAAAAGGCTAGCCTGTCCACTTGTGCTCTAGATTTCACTCTAGTCTTATCTTCTCCAGATCCTTTACTGCTTCAATTGTCCCTTTTCTACATTGCTGCAATGTTCTCAACTGAATCATTCCCACAGGCACAAAAACAAGCTCTAGCATCTCTGGCCTCAGTCTGATCCATCTTCTGTTTATGCTCCATTTCCTGCTTGTTACTTGGGTCCACCTTTTCACCCCCTCCTTTATTTTGCTGATTGTGTGATGGTGTAATGGGATAGGGTGGGAGGAGGGAAGATGGAGATGCCTCCCAAATTTAACATATTGCATGAGGAATCCAGGTGAAGGCTATACATATCACCTATTAATCTCTGTAAAAATTCCAAAAAATGTATAGGAAAGTTCCACTTGCCAACTTTTGCATATGAATTTGCTCAATTGACTTGAGGCAAAAATGTCTTTCTTTAGCTTATAGTTTTTTTAGTTTAGAGTAAAGAGAGTTTGTTTTCTCTTGTTGATTTATTATTTTTATTGTAATGGAAATATTCTCTTGGCAAATAGAATAGTTCTCAAGCACCAATATTTTTTAAGAATGGTTTAAAAGTTGCCAGGGTCATAGGAACTTAATCCAGTAAATTAGCAAGACCAAAAATATATATATTAGCTCATTCATTAAGCTTTTAATGTCATAACCAAGAGCAAAGAATGGATAAACACACTGACATTTGAATTCAAATAAAGTGGAAATTTTATTTCCAGATGACAGTTTTTGCCTTAAATTCATGAGATATCATAGAAATTCATGACTTTCCCCAAGGTGCCAGATCCCATGGGCCATGGCAGTTGTTTGACCAGCATTTGACTGTCAGTCCCTCTAAGCAGAATTTTGCCAAGTTTGTCTCTCTCAGAGAAGAGTGATAGTTGCTTCTTGGGTAGCTGATGTCGCTCTTTTTTGATTATTATTCTTATTATTACCTATTGTATTTCTCACTTTTGCTTAGGAATGAAGACTTTTCTTTAGTAATGATATACACGATGCAGACAGGAGAGAGGGATATAATATTACTTTTTTGGCTAGCTGAATAGCTTTGCTTACACATAAGCCCCATTTCCATTGCTAATGGATCTTAATTGACAGGGGTGGTTTGCATACTCACTCTGAATCTTGAATATTATGATCTTTAGTGAGTTATTCTTCCTGTGCCTTTTTCTTTTATCACAAAATGAAACAGCAATTATTTCCTCTTATTGTGAGGAATATTCAGTTACTTATATGTAGACTTTCTAGTATAGAATATGGAGCTGAGAGAGAACCTAGTCTATATATCATTATAATGAAATTTAAGTGTCTCTTCCTGTGCTTTAATCATCTTTGCTTGGTAAATATTCTCAGAAAAATGTGTTGGACAAAATAAACAGCCATTTGCACTTTGTTTTTCTTCGCAGTCATTCATGGATTCAATGTTTGCCATTTGATAGGCTTTCAAGGATTCAAGGCACATAAGTTACACAACATTATGGCTCCAGAAGCATGAAGTTCAAAGGAGAGAAAGACATGTAAGTAAACAACTGTGGTGCCATGGAAATAGAGGTTTATTTGAACAGTGCATGAGGTTAGAGGTCATGCCTTCTGCTTCGCTAGGGAGAGAGTTTGGGAGAGATCATATGACTTTTAACCATCCACTGTCTTCTAGACCTGAGTAATTGGTCCCTGCTTCTCCTTTCCTGCTTCCCAGGCTCTCTAAAGAAAGAAAGCTTGTATCGAATTTGGGAAACTGGGTGAACCACAAGTTTTTAACCACAACCTCCTTATCCTCCTCCTTCTTATCACCTACTGAATTCATAAAGATGCACATCTCCATTTTAATTTCAGTCTTCTTTTGCTCATGAATTTATTTATCAAGTTATTCATTCATTCAGTAAATGTTTGTTGAGTACCTACTGTGTACTAGACACAATGCCTGGGAAAAAAGCAGCAGGCAAGACAAGTTACAAGTAGTCTCCGCATCATGTAATTTATAAGCTTGTGAGTAATACAGATATTAAGTAAGTAAATTTAACTTGGATGAGACATCTTTCTCTCTCACACAGACACACACAAACCCATGTGTGTGTATATATATATATATATATATATATATATATATAAAATGTTAAATTTCAAAATTTCTTCTGTAGGGTTCTATGCTCTATTGGAGTCACAAAGTGGAAAAACTATAGCTCCCTTTAACAGTACCACTTAATGCTCCTGTTTTATGCCACCGCTCATGTAAATGGTTTGTTGCTTCTTGTTCATTTTTGCCCAATGTCCATATCTAGCCAGAGACAGCGGCTTGTAAATTGATAAGGCCACTGGCAGCTTCGATTGTTGTATTCTTCAGCCTTCCACATGGGATGGGCACACAACTAGATTCAACCCTAATGTCTCTTATTTCTGTTCCCTTGGATCAAATATCGTTTCCTACAATGTCCTGAGCACTTCAGGCCTGCCGTGGAGGAGGCTTTGAGGAATTTCTAACATCCTGTCTGACAATGCATTTCATCTGTTCTATCTTTACCCCCTCACCGGTGATGAACTGGTGGAGCATCATGTATTGCATTATGTACTGCATTGATCAAGGAGGACACCCCTAGAGAAAGTAATATAATTTTAAACTGAATAAAAAAGCTGATTAAGCACCATGGACATGAAAGGAACAACAGTAGCAGATGTTGTAAAACATCGTGTAAGGGGGAACGAAAGGGGAGACTGCTAACAGTGAATTGATTTTCCTCCTAATTCTTGCATCCTTACTCAATCACTCCAGATGGACATGCAATCGTTAAGACATAAGGTCCTGTTGGTTTGCCTGTCCTTCCTACAAGAGAACTGGTAAATACTTTCCAAAAGTGACAGAATGATAAAAGCAAGAGCACTGTTTCATTTATTAATGAAGATTCAATTTATCTCACTCATTTGAGACAACAAGCTGAGGTGGAAAAGGACAGACTGAGTTAGAGAGACAGAGCTTTGAATCCTAATTCTTTTACTTCTTACCTGTATGACCTTGACAGAGTTTCCTTTTCTCTCTGGGCCATAGTATTTTCACTAACAAAAGATTACAAGATAATATTTATAGAAATCTTACTTTGTGTCAGGCATTATGCTAATCACTTTATTTTATTGTTTCATTTAATCCTCCTGCAAAACCTTTTAGGTATGTATTAGTAACTGGTTTCTACAAGAGAAAAATAAAAGATAATTGGAGTTTAACTTATAAAGATAGGCATTCTAATGTAGAAGTTAGGTGAAGGAGTTATAGAGCAGGAGTGCCTGTGTTCAAATGCCAGCTTCATCACGTAAACTTGAACAACTTTTTTAACCTCCTTGTGCCATTTTTTTTTCTTCTATAAAAGTTGGTATTGAGAATAGCTGCATGACATAATAGCTATGAAATTAGACAATTTACTGTATGTATGTGGTTTCATTGCTGAAACATAGTAAGTGCTCAATATATGTCAATTATTATTGTCATTATCTTTATTATTTACTATATTTATGCTGGATCACTCACTGCTTATGTGATATATCTGATTTCAAGCCCAGTTCCATCTCGGAACATAGTTGGTGCAAAATACTTTCTTATTCCTGACAGTTCCTTTCCTTATCCTAATTGGCAAGAGAATAAAATCCTGCATTTGGTAAGGTCTACACTGCTCTCTTTCAATTTGGCACACAAACATCTCCAGTTTACATTGTATCCCTCAGATAGTCACTCTTCAAACCATTTCCTGGATTCATCCTTATTCTATGCTCTAAATGCTGCTGATATTCAGGAGTATGTATGTAACCAATTTCTCTCCTCATTTCTCATGATGTCCTATACCAGTTATATCCTATTAACTCCCAAATACTGTCTCTAGAAGCGCTTAAGTAAACCTGCTAGACCTGACAACATAGCTTTTCAACTCTGCCTTTCCAAGACTAAACTCATCGTTTCTGCTAAAATGGAAAAGCCTTTTGCTTTTTCTCCTTTCTTTGGTGGTTTTACCAGCCACATGGCCTCTTAAGAAATAAATACAGAAATGCAAAGGAAGGAAAAAGGAAAATGGTTTTGGCTAATCCAAATTCCTCTTGTTTTTGTGTCACATATTTAACTAGTATACAAATATAATAAATATATGGAGGAGATAGACATGCAAAATAAATTATTAAAGAAAATTGAGCAAAATATATCTTGACACAAATGAATGACTAGGCTATCATAATAGAAGCAAGTTTGGTCATAAACAGACTTATACAGAAGGAAATGCTCGGCTGGATCTCTTGTTATTTTATTAAACCATATTGTTTTTTCTTATTGCACACACAGTATATGTTTTTACAGAAAATATTTAGAGAAAAGCATTATTTATACATATATATGTGATAAAACGGGATTATCTTAATACGTGCATCTTGTAACTAATATTCTTCCAAATAAGAAATATAACAATAATTTTCCAGTAAATGATTCCATGGCATCATTTTAAATGGCTGCTTTTTTGTAACATTGTCATTTAATGAATCAATATTCTTTGCATTGATTGAATATCCATATTATTTTTAATTATTTTCCATAAATATTTGTATGAATATACATTTTGTCTAAGAATATAATTCTAGAAGAAAAGATAGTAAATCAAAAGAAATGGGCATTCTGCAAGTGCTCAATTTCTGTTGTCTTATTAGAAGCTGCTACCACCTTGCACTGTCTAGGAAGAAAATGAAATGGGTAATATCCCTGCACATTCACTAATATTAAGTATTTCACTTAAATATATAATCCCTGGGATGATTAATTTGCATTAATTTATTCCTAGTATGTTCAACTTTTACTTGCATGTGATTTGGCCATTTATATTTCATTCTCGTGACTATTTATGTTCAGAATGAAAAACACATTACATAGAACAACCAGCAAGATGGTGGCAAAGTATGGAACTCCTGGAGTCAGCTCCTGCTACAGGGCAGTTGGTAAACACACAGAGCTATCTAAAGCACCTGTTTGGGGGCTCCAAGAGACCAGAAGAGCATCTTGCAACATCCTTGAAAAAATGGAAGGAGGAGACTGCCCATTTGCAGAGAGGATTCGAGAGTAGAGCCCTCCATTCTCCCATTCACCCATTCTCCACTAGAGGCACAAGCCACCTTAGGAACTATTCCGCTGCTGGAATTGGAAGCTCTACTTCCCAAAAATAGGGGAGGAAGAGACGGTTGGGCACCAACTTCAGCTACTGATTAGTAAATTTGGTAGGCTAAAGTGTAATTCTAAGAACAGCTAAAGTTTGAATCTGCCCAGGTCAGAAAGAGGCTGGTAGCTGCTATTTTAACTCCACCCTGGAAGGAAGGGAAGCCAGGCTGACTGAAAATCACAGTGCTGGTAGGGACCGGCTTCCTCCCATTCAGATCGGACTGCAACTCTAGCATACGGCTCAGACCCAACTCTGGCAGGGAGGAAGCTAGGGAGATCTGCACCAACCTCTCCGGGAAAATACTGGTCACACCCCAGGGGCCGGTGATCATCCTACTCTGGTGGCACAAGCCGTCTCAGGAGCTATTCTGTGGCTAGAATTGGAAGCTCCATTTCCCAAAAACATGGGAGGAAAGTGATGGTTGGCCACTGATTTCAGCTATGGATTAGTAAATTAGGCTGGTTAAAGTATAACCTTAAGAACAGCTAAAGTCTGAACCTGTCTAAGTCAGAAAGAGGCTAGTAGCTGCTATTTTAACTAGCATTAGGGGAAACCGGGCAGTGACAGTAGGGACCAGTTTCTTTCATCCAGATTGGCCCTAGCCTAAGCTTCAGCCTCACCCCTAGCAGAGAGGAAGCTGGCAGTCCCTGCACTAGCCTCTGTGGGTAACTACAGATACATTCGGCTGGCACAGACTGAATAGTTGGAAGTCTACTGGGGCAACTGTGGTCATTTTGGATGCACAGGGCTCAGATTTCTGCCCACACCTGCAACTCCATCCAAGCCCCAAGCAGGGGAGAAAGAGGCAAGAAATGTCATCAATCTCTCTGGGCAACTACAATCTAGGCCTGCATGACTTGGATTATTCCACACAGCTGTGGCTCTGTCCCTACCCCTGGCAGAGGAGAAAGTTGGGAGAAGCTTCATCTGTCCCTGGGGCAATGAGAGCAGCTTGAGCCTCCACAGTTTACAGCACCGACTATATCCTTGGCTTCTACTATACAACCAGCAAAGGATAAAGGGCAAGAAAGCCCTAAACTAAAAAGAGAAACTGCACCCAGATTAAATACATCTATTAATCCAGATCACAGGACATCAACAAAAAATTACAATCCACACCAAAAAACAGGATGATATGACCCAGTTAAAGGATCAAGATAAACCTCCAGATGACATGAAGGAGTTGAAATAACTAATCATAGATGTTCAAACAAATCTTAATAAATTCAATGAGATGGCTAAAGAGATTAAGGATATTAAGAAAACATTGGATGAGCACAAAGAAGAATTTGAAAGCATACATAGAAAAAAAGCAAATCTCATGGGAATGAAAGGTGCAATAAATGAAATAAAAAATATACTGGAATCATATAATAGCAGATTTGAGGAGACAGAATAATGGATTGGTGAGTTTGAAGAAATGACCTCTGAAAGCAAACATACAAAAGAGAAGATGAAGAAAAGAATGGAAAAAATTGAACAAGGTCTCAGGGAACTAAACAACAGCAAGAAATGTGCAAAGATATGTGTCATGGGTGTCCCAGAAGGAGAAGAGAAAGGTAAAGGGGCAGAAAGAATATTCGAAGAAATAATGGTAGAAAATTTCCCAACCCTAATGAAGGACATATATATCCATCAATGTCCAAGAAGAACAATGTACTCCCATCCAAATAAATCTGAATAGACCACCTCTGGGACACATAATGATCAGAATGTCAAATGCCAAAGGCAAAGAGAAAATTCTTAGAGCAGCAATAGAAAAGCAATGCATAACACATAAGGGATACCCAATAAGATTAAGTTCTGATTTCTGATCAGAAACCATGGAAGCAAGAAGACAATGGTATGATATATTTAAGATACCAAAGAGAAAAATTTCCAGCCAAGAATCTTATATCTGGCAAGATTATCTTTCAAAAATGAAGGTGAGTTTAGATTATTCACAGATAAACAGAAACTAAGAGAGTTTATAACCAAGAGACTGGCTTTGCAGGAAATACTAAAGGGTGTGCTACAACCTGAAAAGAAAATACAGGAGAGAGAAGCCTAGAAGAGAGTCTAGAAATGAAGATTATATCAATAAAAGTAACTAAAAGTGTCAAAAGAGTGGTGAAAATAAAATATGGCAGATAAAACCCAAATATTTAAGAATAAACTTAACCAATGATGTAAAGTACTTGTATTAGGAAAACTACAACTCTTTGTTAAAAGAAATTGTAAAAAACCTAAATAATTGGAAGAACATTCCATGCTCACGGATTGGAAGAATAAATATCAATGAGATATCAGTTCTACTCAAATTGTTATACAGATTCAATGCAATCCCAATAAGAATTCCACCAGTATTTTTAAAATAAAGGGAAAACACGATTATCAAATTTATTTGGAAGAGTAAGGAGTCCTGAATAGCCAGAAATATCTTTAAAAGGAAAAGCGAAGTTGGAGAACTCTCACTTCCAGTCTTTAAATCATATTACCTAGATACAGTGTTAAAAAACAGCATAGTACTGTCAAAAAGACAGAAACATAGAACAATAGAACTGAATTGATGGTTCAGAAACAAACCCTCACATCTATAGTCAAGTGATTTTTGAATAATCTGTCAAACCCAGCTCATTCACAACAGTCCATTTGACAAATGGTACTGAGAAAACTGTATATCCATAGCCAAAAGAAGGAAAGAGGTCACATACCTCACACCTTATACAAAAATTAACTCAAAATGGATCAAACCCCTAAGCAAGAACCATAAAGCTTCTAGAAGAAAATGTAGGAAAATATCTTCAAGGTGGTTGATGGTGGATTCTTAAAGGAGATAAGAGGAGAACTGAGATGGACTATTGATGTTTAATGTATGTAGAAGTTTTAATTAACTTTACTGTAAAAGTGAGGAAATGTACAGAGTGGAGGTAACACATTATAGTGAGTAACAGCTGGTCTATAAATGGTAATGTGGTTGAAAGGGTAGTCTAGGGATATAGATGCCAATTGCCAGAAAGCTAGAGAATAATCTAGGCACTGACTAACACAGTAAACCCAGAGGTGGATGAGAATTGTGGTTGATGGTATAGATGCAAGAGTGTCCTTTGTGAACTAGAGGAAATGCATATCAGTATTTCAGGGAGGTGGGAATGTGGAGAAGCATGGGAAACATGCAATTGGAGTAACCTATGGACTGTGGTTAACAATAATAATGCAACATTCATGCATCTATGCCAAAGATGTACTGTGTTGATAATGCGGAAGTATGGAAAATGTGTGTCAAATGTACACAATGGACCATGGTTGGTGGTAATAGTCTGATGATATTATCTCATAATCTGCAATAAATATTCCACCATGGTGTGGTGTGTTTATAGAAGGGTGTTGTATGGAAATTCTGCACATGTGCATGATTGTTTTGAAAGTTTACATCTTCTGTCATAAAAATATATCTAAAAAATAATAATAGGGTGGGTTGGGGAAAAATACACCAAATGTAGGATAGGGACTCTAGTTAGTAGTAAGATTTTGACAATATTTTTTCATAATTTGTAACAAATATCTCACAATAATGCAATGTGTTGGTGGTGGGTTGATGTGTGGGACCCCTGTATGATGTTATGCATGTTTGCTTTGTAAGTTCACAACTTTTACTATACAGTTATTGTTTATGTATCTTCATCTATAAATGATATAAATGATAAAAATAATAATAATGGTAGGGTGGGTTGGGGGAAAATACTTTGGTTAGTAGTAATATTTTGAGGATGCTTTTTAATCATTAGTTAAAAAATATTTCACAACAATGCAAAGTATTGGTGGTACGTTGGGGAATGAGAGCCCTGTATGATGTTATGTACGTTTGTTTTTTAAGTTTACAACTATTACTATAAACTTATTGTTTATGTATGTTTATGTATGAGTGATATAATTCAATAAATAAAAAAAATATGCTAAGAGAAAGCACGTTAAATAGGTGGGTAACTTTGTTCCTTCTATATCTCATTTATAGAGAAATAAACATTTGCACTTTCCAACTTGAACTAGAGAGTAAACTTCCTTGTCTGAAAAGACATTTATCAAAGTAATATGACAACATGTCAAGCCATGATATTATTAATTTAATGTCTACAGTTAATCCATGAGATGGAAATTATTGTTCCATTTTATGGGCAAGAAAATTCAGTATTAAGGAATGCCAACTAATTTTCCACAGCTTATATATCTACTAGATTTTGGAGCTAGTATTTTCAACTTTTATCAGCCATAAAGTTCTTTGTGTATCTGTTCCTAAAATGATGTGATTTGACTTTAAACGTCTTTGAAAAACTTGAATGTTCTTTAGTGTTTCTTAATTTTTTTTTATAAAGTAGGATATTTTGGATTATTAAATTTACAATGCAGGGATAGGGGAGCTGGACAGTTGTGACCCAGGGATAAATCTCATAAAGAACTGAGGAATAGGGGGCAGAATTTATTACTGTGTCTGTTTTAGTGTCATTGGATTCAAGGAAAGAAGAATATTATAGGTTAAAGCTGCCTAGATTTCAATGAACTAATGACTATATCTCTTGAACGCTGTACATTAGATATAGTAATTTATAATTGAAATGGCAACCTTGCAGAAATTTTATAAAATATTTACAGAGTGACTTTCAGAATTTGTTTTCATGAAATTAAACATGAAAATATTAGATTCCTAGCTGTGGAAAACAAATACCATACAATGGGTGGGCTTAAATAGTGGGAATGCGTTGGCTTACAGCTTTAAGGCTAAGAGAAGTCCAAAATCTTGACATTCTTTGACATGTGGTGTTCTGTCTCCTTCCCTGGTGACAATCTGGGATGTTGACTTCTGGCTTCTTTCATGGATCTCTCTCTTTATCTCTATGTCTGAATTTCATTCTACTTATAAAGGACTCTGGTAATCCATATTAAAGCCCAGCCTGATTCAGTTGGGGCACAATTTAACTGAAGTATCGATGTCTTCAAAGGATCCTATTTCCAATGGGTGCCCATCCACCACAATATGAACCAAGACCAAGAATATGTCCATGCTGGGGCACATGATTCAGTCCACCAGGTAGTTGACAGCCCTGTGACAGCACCATTAGAGGCTGTTGCATCAAGTTGGTTGACTGCCCTGTCCATGGTGAGAATACTATTTCTGACATTTATAAGATAGCCCATTTCCTAAGAAAGATCCCAAGTAGGATTATCGATTATCAGTGATTAATGTTCATATGTGCTAAATGAGCCTCTGTGTTTAGCCTGTTATAATTTAAGATATAGATCAATGAGTCTCACAACTATTTATGGCACAAAAATGACTTTTTTGTGATTGGGTGGATATATAGAATTAGAAAATCAATGCATTCCCTTTCTAACTTGACAACCTTAGGCTATGGGTAAGGCAGAGGTATGAATTGCTTTCACTCCCATTCTCATGCTATCAAATGAGATGGATATTCTCTCCACTCCTGGAGGAGAGAAACTCAAACATAAAAAGGAGGGAAGGAAGAAGGCAAGAAAGAAAAGAAAAGAATAAAGATGAAAGGGAGAAAGAAGGCTTTCTTGTAAGTATGAACCTATATATTTGACACTCAAGCTTATTTGTCACTGACACACTGGCTGAGCTAAGAGTCACCGTCTAGGCTACAGTAGAAGGAAGGGTTGCTAATCATTATGTCCTTGGAATATAAATCAGTAAGCCCTAGAGAGATCCCAAATTGTACTCTGCTATATGCATAGCTGTAATTAATGACTGTAAAAGACAATGAAGATGAAAATCACCTTAATTGGAGTAACTTTCAATCATGCAGGAGCTGAAAATCCTAAGGAAATGAAAATACTAGGATGTGGATGGATTGTTTTAAATTATTGGAATGGTGATTTAAATGGAAAGTTTTCTGTTGTCTTGGTATTTCAGTTGAAGTCCCAAAGATAAAAATATGTTGCATTTTCTAAATAGAGCTACAATAAGAAGGAACAAACTGATGTGTCAAACCTGACACACCTCCAGTCTAAGTATAAAACGCAAACTACTTGGAAAGTAATTTGTAGGAGTAAATATTTCTTTGGCTTTTATGCTTTCTCAAGAGAAGAGGGAGTAGTTTGCTCTCCTATTCCCAAATCAAGGGGAGTGGACAGTGCTCTGAGAACTGTCCAGAGAGATATAGGGGTACTAGCAGAAAAGGGGAGTTGGGCATACTCAAAGCATGTAAAAAAGAAATCTGACCATCTCTCTAGGGTCACAAGGATTGGAAGAAAGATGGGGCATGAGAGGGTAGCAAAAATTTTACATATATATTTTATTTTTCTCTGGGATTTAGGGGAGTTTGTGAAAATAGAATTTGTTGCCTGCCTGTCCACTAAGGTTTGAAGGCAGGAGTCTGGCTGGAGCAGACTGCAATGGCAGAAAAAGAAGAGACAGCTACACTAGGCAAGCTGTACTTTGAATTATTCAGCAGGGTAAATGTCCTACAGATTAACTGACCCTGGAATGTGCTTTTCATATAACATAACACCCATGGAACTAGACTGGTTTTCTTTTTTTATTTTATTATTTTAGGGAATGCACTTTTTAGAAATTATGCCTAAGGGTATGTCTATATTCTTTTGCAACCCCTAGTATTATACCTGATCAATAACATAAACGTCATCTTATTTCACCTGCCTGGCTGCTTAGGAATTCATTCCTGATAACAGCATTTGCCCTATTTCCCACACAAAATGCACTACTTTTTAAAATATATATATTGGGAAGCGGCTGTGGCTCAATCAGTAGGGCTCCCGTTTACCATATGGGAGGCCCCGCGTTCGGTTCCCGGGGCCTTCTGGTGAAGGCAAGCCCACCTGCACAGCGTGGTTAGCTGACCCAGTGAGCACAAGCAGCAAGGGGGGGATAAATGAATAAATAAATAAAATCTAAAATAAATAAATAAATAAATAAATTATATATATATATATATATATATTTATGTGCTTGCCAAAAGGAAAAGTAACAATGTGAAATTGTTTTTACTTAAGTGGAGCTATATTGCTAATTATCCAAAGGACACATTCACCATATTAATAAACCTATGTCTGCAAATAGAATGGGCTTTTGGTGGCTTGGCAGACTTTCCCAGGCTCACAGAGGAAAAGCCTTCCTGCCATTGCACAGATGTCCAGGCACCAGCTCCTAGAGCGGAGGCAGGAAAATGTTCAGCGACTGGCTTTCTGATGGGTTTGTTGTTTTGGTAAGGTCATTTTTTTTTTCAGTTTCTGAATTATTGGCAAGTTGCCGTTCAACCATTAGGGTATGCATGTGTTACATTTTCTCCTCTAATAATTGGGAACAATGATGGGACAGTAAAGCAGATCCTGGTGTGACTATGCAAAATGGGAATTTTGGCCTTGGTACTACTAGAGTGACATTGACTGGTGTCTCAAGTTTGCGTGGAGAGAAGGGAACGAGGATTCTGTGTAAAAACAGAAGTAGCTTCGATCTTCTAGAGATGGCAACCAATTTTTATAGCTCTAAAAAGGAAGTTAGCTTGATTGTTATTGATTGGATGACGGTTTTGTCCATCTTGTAGGGGCGGGTTTAGAGCAGATCGACTTTATTTTGTATTGGGTCAAAGAAAGGAGGACTTATGGAACAATATGACTGTCTTCTTTATTTGTTGTCAGGAAAATTATCAGGGAAATTTTCCTACCTACAAGAGTTCATTTATTACTGTAAAGGTTAAGATATAGATGCCTATCTAGTAGTTTATAATGGAAATTAGAACTGTGTGAGTGTATACTTGTGTGTGTGTGTGTGTGTGTGTGAAATCTTTGAAACCAACAACACCCCTAAATTTGTATACTCCATGTACTGGATGCAAGAACTTGACCTACTGCCATGAATAAATTATCTGCCCCTTTGGGAAAAACTGTAATATTTTATAATTATTAAATATCATTCTAGTCAATTCCTCATCATGTTCTATGATTTCCTATATATTTGAATGGAATGGAAATAACACAAGACTCTGATCTCTACTGTTGAAATTTAAATTGGAGTCAAGTTTGAAGATTACTGCATTTTATTTGGGACATCAAGTTTTCCTGCAGCAAGGAAGCTGGTCACATGTGAAAACAGAAGTAGCCCTGAACTTCTAGGGATGGCAAACTATTTGAATAGCTATAAAAAGGAATTTAGCTTGACGCCTAATGATTGGATCAGGCTTTTGTCCAACTTATAGGGGAAGGTTTAGGACAGGTGGGCTTTATTTTATAATGGGGCAAAGGTAGCCCTTAACTGACTGTCTGAGTCATCTGCCTTGATCGGGGTTCCGTATTTGAAAGATAGCAAAAGGAAACTCAAGACAAAATTCAAAGAAGTAGGGCACAGACTTTTTGGCTCTGAGAAGTCTTCAGGGCTTTATAAAATATAACTTTATCACTGCTATAGATTTCAGAAGGCATAATCCTGGGATGCTATTTTAAAACAGTGAAAATAGAAAAAATTTTAGAACCAAACAGACATGGGCTTAAATTGAGATATTGCCGCTTACCAATCTCTTATAGCTGCAATTTATTCATTTACAACAGGAAGGAAATTTGACATTTCTCACAGATTTGTTGTGAAAATTAAATTAAAAGAATATGTGCTGTATCAGATATAAAATAGATAATCAAATACTAACTCTTTTCATGGTATTTTTATTTCTCAGATTTATTTATTTTTTCAGTACCTAACATGAAGCTAGATATCTTATTTATTTTAAGGCAATTTTTAAAAGAGCCATCTCCTACTTTCTTTCTCCTATTGACCTACTCTGATAAATTAAATAAATAAACAATTATTGACAGTCTATCATGGTCAATGCTGTCATCCCAGAAGTTGTAAGCATTAAAAAGATAAATGAGAAACTGATTACGGCTTAAAAGATGTCACAATTTTGTATAAGAGGCAACACATGCTCATAAATGTTTTTTAAATAAATAGTAAAACAAAAGGAGTGCTAGAAAGAGAGTAAAATAATATATGGGTAAGGCATTGCGGAAAAGCAAAAGGAGAGTCATTTCAACTAGGAAAGATGTGGAAATTAGAAAAGTCTCTGGAGGAAGAATTTGAAATGGGTTTTAAATATAGAGCGCATATGGGCATGAATAAAGTGTATATACACGGGAAATTCTAAGTATAGAGGAGAGCACAGGAAAAGGCTTAGAGGAAACAAAGTCTTTAAAGTAAATGGGAAACAGTAAAATATCTTTTTTTTCCTAAATGAGATGCTAGAGAAAGATGATTCTTAGGAGCTGATATGGAAAGATGATTTTTAGACAAAATTATAGAGTTCTTTGAGTAGTGCAATTGTTTTTTCCCTAAGGCATGTTATAGTCCGCTATTACAGGCTAACAAGGTAGTCTCCAATAAGCTTGCTCTGCTCTTATCCCTCTCTTGTGTGGTTCTCTTCCACCATGGGTCCACTCTGCCTGCCTGTTGTGGTCATAAGTAGACAGAAAAGGGCATTATATGACTTCAGGATCTAGGTCTTAAAGGGCATTGTAGCTTCCTATTTGATCCTTGGATTTCTTGCACTGGGGAAGCCACTACCATGTCCTGATAATCCTCCAGTTGTTCCATAGAGAGATCCAGGCAGGAAATAGCTGAGGCCTCCAGCCAACAGCCAGAATGAACCTACAAGCTATGTAAGTCACCTTAGAATTGGACCAAACAGGACCATCAAGCCTTCAGATGACTGCAGTCAATTGAGAGACCAGATTCTCTACCAGCCAGCTGACCTGTACCAAATTCCTGACCCATAAAGTCTCTGAAAGCTAATAAATGATTATTACTGTTTTAATATACTAATTTAACTATAGTTTTTTGTTGTTATTCTTTTTTGTTTTATTTTTAATCTCTTGTGCTATTAGTTTTATCAGTTGGCACCATCTACGTGGAAGGATATGTAGTGGAAAAGGTTGAAACTACCCCTGTTTTCAGAGAAAAATAGCATTTTATGGTCAACTGGGATGCAATCAATAAGTGTGTGGATGATTGACTCTCAGCCAGTCATGAGTTTGACATTGGTATCTTCAAGGCTACCAGGAACTAGGTGGAGGCATCTAAGGATGGCAGCCTTAGAAGGCAGCAGGAAACCAGGGGCACTTAGTGTGTAACCAGAATGATTCAGGAGGGTTAGTCACTGTTGAACTTGGTTCCATGGTATCAGCTTAACACTCCCTCTGGTTCTGGGTCCCAGGTCATGCCTGGAGCCCGGGGAGCATAGGCAAGAAAGCATAGCAAGAGGAGAGCCACCTTATGACAGTGCTTGGTGTGACAGATGCCAAGAGAGAGGTTAGCGCTTCCTTCTCTCACCTGCAGAAATCCTGGTATTACATAGCTAACGTGCATTCCAGACTTGTCTGCCCCCAAAACTTGATATTTTTAGGACTGCAGCATAAGTCTTGAGCTCATCAATTTTGTTTCTTCAACTGCAATTATGTTCTAGCACCAAGTCTGTTTTCCCCGGCCTGGGTCTCAGATTTCTGACATCATCTCTTCCTGCCACAAGCCTGGACAATTTCACTATAGTTTCCTGTATTTAACCTATTACATGTAATTTCATGGTTTTTTAAAAAATTTTTTCTAATGCCTAAACTATTTGACAAACACAATTCAAGTCACATCCAAATGCATTTTTCAAGACACTTCCACAATTATGAAAGAGCTTTATTACTCCAATTAGTCACTAAGATACTATTTCAGATTTTCCTGATGTTGACTACTTCATGCATGTAATCAAGAGATGCATGTGATCTATAGAGCTCTGCAAAAGATCTAAGGATTCTGGGAAGCTAGTGCAACTGGTGCGGTGGCGTGACTCAAGCTGCTGCAGTTTTGTTTTGTTTTTTGTTTTTTTTTTTTGTTTTTTGTTTTTTTTTAAAGATTTTATTTATTTATTCATTTATCCCCCCCTTGCTGCTTGTGCTCGCTGGGTCAGCTAACCACGCTGTGCAGGCGGGCTTGCCTTCACCAGAAGGCCCCGGGAACCAAACGCGGGGCCTCCCATATGGTAAACGGGAGCCCTACTGATTGAGCCACAGCCTCTTCCCGCAGTTTTGGTTTTGTGGCAGCATCACCTGTGCTCAGCCTCCTAGGAGCGAGGGAGAGGAAGTAGCTCCATAGTAAGCTAGTCACACTTCCCTTGAGCCTTCTGGGTGTGGAACATGTAAGCATTATTTCAAAGATATAGAGCAACCCAGAGAGAAGGTCTTTCATCATCAAAAACAAAAAAAAGTCTTTTTTGTAAAAATTAGAAAATTGTACTTGAAATCAAAACTTTAGAAGGGGAAGGACCTTAAAGATGTTATATAAGCCGATGAGAAAATGACTAATTAAAGGAAGAACACTAGTATTTAACTTTTTGAGTGACCAAGATACCAATTTCCATATATATAAAAATATATATAAATATATATATACATACATATTATGCACATGTATATATGTATATGTGTGTTTAACTTTTTTTTTTTAAGTTTGAGGTAATTTTAGTTATCTCCATATTAGAGCAAAAATTAAAATCCTAGAATAAAATCAACTATCACCATGTTATCTCAAAAAATCACTCATCTCAACTACAAAACCAAACCAGTATTTTTACATTTCTTCTCATCATATAATATGTATGTATTGGTTTTGTTTTGGTTATTGGGGGTAGCAGGGTGCAGGGCAGATGGCTGAGAGATTTATTATCACTAATAGGTCTGGCAGTCTAGAAAAAACATTAACTTAAGAAAGAACTGTTTTTGTATACTAGAATCTAGCACAGATGTAAAAATTAAGTTATTTACATAATCTATTTTATATAGAAACATTAGAGTTATGCATAGCAAGCTCTGAGAAGATTCTTCCAATATTTCTTCCTTAAATTTGGCTCTGAAATGACTGTTATTAATGACAATAAACATATTTTTATTAAAAAAAAAAAAAAGGAAGAATTCAACTTGAAAAACATACCACCTCACCTCCAGGCCCATTTCCTAATTCCTTTTCATGTCATCCCTTATTGTTTTAAAATGTTTTGAAAAAACTGTAGGCTTGCAGGATTTTGGTCCACTCCCAACCCCAGTCCCACTTCACTTGAGTCCATTACCCCTCCACGGATTACATCTTCCTCATTAAGAGCTGCGGTTTTGCATTCCCAAAGACAGTGGTCTAATACTGCATGCTGTTGTTACTAACTTTGGCATTTCTTTTTCTTTTCTTTCTCAAACCTTCTGGCCCTCTGCCAAGGAAGATTTTTGAGCAGAAAGAAGGCCAAAAGAATTCACTCCGTGAAACTTTCAGAAAACTTCCAGAATGTTTTCACTATTATTTGAATAATTTACTTTTATTATTGATGAAGGACTTATTACCAAACCATCCACTTACACTGATCCCTAACCAAGGCTTTGTGAGAGGAAGCAAGAAGTATTAGGCAGCTAAATACTCGTCTGCTGACAGAGAAAGAACTGTAAATGTATTAAATGTGTGCAGGGGATCCAAAAAAGAGCGGTAGCCAGTAGGAATTGTGTGTGTGACTGTGTGTGTGTGCCTGATGTGGGCATATGGATGTGCGTGTGTGGGTGTGCATTCAGAGACATCAGCGTATAGCTGTATGTGTGTAGAAAGATATGAGCTTGTGAATGTGTGTGTGTATGTGCATGTTTCAGGGGAGAGAATGAGAGCATATGGTGGATGTAAGTCTGTGGATGTGTGTGTGTGCAAAGTGTGTGTGGTAGTGAGATGTGAGCATATGACTGTGTGTGTGTCTGTACATATGTGTGAGAGGGGGATGTGAGTGAGCCTGCGAATGTGTGTTTGTGCATCTGTGTTTGGGGAAGCAGAGACATTTAGGAAAAAAATGGGACATAAATTTGGCACTGCACAATAAATATACTATCATTACAGTCTGTGGTAAAGTTCCAGGATTGTGAAATCTTGATGAATTCACAGATTTGGATTCAGTTACATTTTTCATTAAAGTGAGCTTTACGAGTGTAGCATAATAGTAAAGTTGATAAGTTTATATATGTGAACAGGCTTTGTATAGTGTAAAACACATTAAAAATGTTTGTTTATTATTATTTCTTCCACCGTAAAGTATATAGCCATCTATTCTAAAATTGAAATTAAAGTGCAATAAAACACAGCAATTCTAAAGATCATCTCTAGAAACTGAGGCTGGTGAACTCAGCCCTGCCCTTATCTTTCCTTTGCGCCTTGCCAGGCAAACTTATTAACTGAATTTTAAAAACTTAGATTTTGGAGTACTGCCTTATGGTTGAAGACTGAATATATAATCTTTGTGTTGGAAACATCTCTACAATTATGCAATAATAAAGTCCTGAAGGACAGAAATGAGCCCCAACTTCAACCTCATCCTATCCCAGAAGCACTGACTCAGGAGCTATGCTGCCTGGATTTAAATTCTCCTCTCAATTCATTTTTGCCACCTGAATTTAAGGAAGAAGAATAATTACTTTCTAGGATTTTTTAAATGATTAAAAAAAATTCTCTAAGTTTCAGATTTATTATTTACATGCATAATTAATATCAGTATGCAATCGAAGGCTCTATAAACACTATGTGATGATGAAGTGAATTTCAAAATGTTATATATATTTTGTTCTCAAAAGGTAAATATAATAAATATAATCAAAAAGGGTGGAATACATTTTGAATCAAAATAAGAACGTTGCAAAAACCGTTAGCTACAACACGATCATGTGTGTATGTGTGTGTATGGTGTACTGATTAGAATGTCCCAAATAGTAGGGCAGGGACTGAACAGAAGCAGAAGTGAAAATTCTGTTGATGTTAACCAGATTATGAAAAATAAAGCCACATTTCTAGCTTATTATCTAAACTAGACACTTCTCAATGTTAAAGATTGCATTTCTTATAACTTTTAACCATTCCTAACCCTTCCACCTTGTGATCGATCTTCCTAGAATAATATCATCCTGTGACTCCAAGCCCAACCACCTCCTCACATTATTAAGACTAGATCTAGGGAATTGAGGCCCTGGAGTCCAGCTGTTGGTTTGGGCCTTCAGAACACATCTGTCTAACTTGTCTGTCTAATGGCAGGCACACCTGGAGCTTCTTTCCCTTGCAAGATGGCTGAAGATTTTCCTAGCTGGCTTAATGCCTAAATATTTATAAACATAGTTAATTTCACTCATCTTCAATTTTTTTGCACTGAATTTTTATCTTCACAAATTGCAGGCCTGCTAAATCTATAATAAATTGATGTGGAAATTAGGAGGGCAGCCATAACTTAATATGATGCTGAGCATGAAAGAACCCAAGGAAGGCAGTGTGAGTTGATTATTAAAATAAATAAAACACCCCAAATGCTGTTTATGGAAGCAGTCAAAAGAGTGTTTAATGAGCTCCAGGAAAACAATCTGAAACAGAAGAAGGAGCAAAGGAAGCCTCTAAGCATAGCATTATATACTAAAGGATTAGCAAAGACTTCTTACCTTCACTTTCCTTGGAAACAGTCGCAGTGATTTAACATGTCAGAGAAATTTTAATGACACACTACTGCAGTTTTAATTAATTTGTTCATCCATATGCAAGCACGCAATTAAAGCTTGGCCTCCTCCCCATATGCTCTAAGATTTGCTAGTTATGTTTCAATTAAATGCATTGTTGCAATGGTAGAATGTTAGGAGAGGTTTTACTTACAAATAAGGTCAAGATAATATAGTATGTTTTAGAAGTTTGAGTTGCTTAGTAGGATGGGGAAGGACACAACACTGACTCTCAACCGTGAATGATGTTGCTCCTCCTTCGAGGGATACTTTGTAAGGTCTAGAGACATTTTTCATTGTCAAAACTGAGGAGGGATGCTTCTAACTTGTAGGGATGGAAGTCTAAGATGCTGCTAAACATCCTTCAATGCACTGAACATCCTCCTGCAACAAAGTATTATCTTGCCTAAAATGTCAGTAGTGCCAAGTGATATTAGGTGAAAGTCATGTGGTGCTTCACTCTATGAAATATTCCCTTTTAATGGAATAAACCCTATTAGTTCTGATCGTATACCAATGATAACTGCCTTTAAAAAATATCTTTTTTTTTTCTTTGTTTCAATGAAAATCAAATTCTCTGGTTAAGTTGAACCCAACGCTTCAATAAGAGAGTAAAGGGGTGGATAAGATAGAATGAAGGCTTAGGATTCAGTTTTTAACTCTATAAAAAAGATGGTCCACACTAGAACCAAGGAAGGGGAAGGAAAACACGAGCTGATAAAGAGCATTTTGGAAATGATAGCAAGGAAGACAGGAATTCAGAGATGAGACAGCTAAAAATTGCCTTCAATTGTAACCAAAAGACTAAAGGAGGAATTGGGACTTTGGCCAAGGTTTTCATAAGAGAAAGCATATATGAAAATTTTTAAAATTAAATATTTAGGGGACATCAGCCTCCTGGAAATAAAGTAGAAAGTGTATGGAGTTTCAGCTGAAAATGGTCAGCTGATGAGGGCTCCTATATTTTCTGAAGTCAATTTAGCTTTGGTTTTCAGCATGTCGATTGATAAAAAGTAGATGAAGAAATGCTGACAGAAGATATGAAAATTTTCTTTGAAGATAGAAAATGGTTCACAAAGTGAACTGATATTTGTTTCAAAAAAAACCTGGAAATATTTGAACTGGGACATTTTCTTTGATATCTGAAAAAAAAAAAATTTAGGCATATACAAAGAAAATAATACTATAAATAGAAGCAGAAACAATCGTATCACCTAAACTTAAGTGATTGAAAAGAGAGAAACTGGATGGCCCAAATGTGTACATAACTCCTGGTAAGTGGAAAAGTCTGCTCCTTCAGGGAACGCCTACGAAAAAAATTCACCAGACTGAGATGAATTTATTCAAAGCTTTTTGCAATATAGACAAGAGAGAGTAGAAAGCTCTCACAATAGGGGAGAAAGAGTAGGCCCAACTCCCTGAGTGGGCAGGAGAGTTTTTAAAGAGTAGGTTGAGTTAATGAAAGAGTACTAGAAGGGGAAGTCCAGCAATGGGCTATGTCCATTACATGATGTTATCTCCTGTGTTTGCTGTCAAGGTGGGTGGAACTCTCTGGATTCTCTAATGGCTAAAGTGAGTGAGGTCAGGGGCCTCGAGCCAAAGAGACGTCTGTGTAAAGTTTAGTCAAGCAAAGGAAAAGTTAAGGCTGATTTGCTCAGTAACACAAGCGGTATTTGTGTGTGGGCAGGGGGGGCGGTTCACAGTTTTCAGGTAAAATCCAACATTGTCAGGAAACAGGACTGTGGCATCAGCACTTCCTCAAATTCCCTTCATCTTTTTACTTTCAAATCAATTAGGCATAGAGCTGCTCGCTTGGGGGAATAATAAGATCATCAATTTAAGAGACATCAACTCCAAGGCCTTGTTCAATTTTAGACCATCTTTCTATCTTAACTAACTTCATTCATCCACATTGTCCAAGTTTATGTATTACATTGAGAAGCAGAAATATATTCCAATAATACAATATATAGATATACCTATATTTGGACATAAACTCCCTCTTTTCATCAAATTCAGGGGACAAATAAATGTAAAAAATTAATAATCTCATTTACCATGTAAGGTGAAATCCTAAGAAATTAAAGGAAAAAAAATACCCTTCAATCCCCATTATATTATTTATCAGTCAGTGTAGTGTGACTTTTTTTCAGACACCTGGCTAAATTTGAAGTTCCTTCAAGTTATCATTCATAATAATGAGCTCGGTTATTTTATCATCGTTGAAGTTGAATAAATCACATGTATCTCACTATTTAAAAAGTCTAAATAACTAAGAGGCACACAGGATAACCATGGTATTGGTCCTTCAATCACTAAATTCCCACAGGTGACAGAGCTTAGAGCAGTCATCCCAAGAATTAGGATGCTCTAGTACTAAGTGTACTTAAACTTACTCTAGTGCAACCTACATTTTTAATGCCAAAGGCTGTAGGAGAGGCTCCAGGATGCCTAATAAAGTAGACTGAGAAAATCTTCTTTTGCTTAGACTTGCTAGGCTTTGCATCTATACCATTTTTCCAGAGTTTATAACCTGTAAAAATGGAAATAAATTGAGTTGTCCTCTCAACATGAGGGCTGAAATATACCAGCCAGAGTTCTGGAAGCCAAAAGTCCCAACTCAAGTTATCAGCAGTGTTGGTTCCCTCTGGAGGCTCTGAGGGACAATCTTGTCTATGCACCTCTCCTGGCTTCTGGTGGCTACCAGCAACCCCTGGTGTTCCTTCATATGGGCCTGCATCCCGATAATCTATGCCTCCATCTTTACATGGACTTCTTCTCTCTTTGTCCCTCCATGATTATCTTTTCATGAGTGGTTAGTCTCAATGTATTTCCATTTTACAGGCCATAAACTCTGGGAAACTGGTATAATTGCAAATCTTAGCAAGTCTAAGCAAAAGAAGATTTCCTTAGTCTACTTTATCAGGCATCCCTGAGTCTCTCCTATGGTCTTTGGCAATAAAAATGTTAGGTTGGTTTATATTTACATTAATATAAATATAAATCAATTTATAAAGGTGATTATGTAGGGCTAAGGAAGGCATGCTAAAGGGTGTGGAGTCTTTCTTTGTGGGGTAATGAAATTGTTCTAAATTTTTTGAGATGATGAATGTACAACATTGTGATTATACTAAAAGCCATTGATTATACATTTTGGATAGTAATAATATATGGTATGTGAATATATCTCAGTAAAACTGCTTAACAAACAAATAAATAGTTGTGCAAGAATGGCCAGAAATAGCAGCTATGTACAGCAGGGGAAACACAGAGAGATTGAGAGGTGAGGAAATTTCTTGTCTTTTTTTTGTTATTATTATTATTTTTGAAATAATGAAAATGCTCTAATAATGATTGAAGTGATGACTGCACAACTATGTGATTATATCAAATACCATTGATTGTATATTTGGGAGGAATAGTATTTTTCATTAATAAGTATCAATAAAATTGATTTGTTTTAAAAAAAAATGTAGATTGGACTAGACTAACTATTAGTACAGTAAGTACCAGAACATCATTATTCTTGGGATGATTTTGTCTAAGGTCTGTCACTTGTGGGAACTTAGTGATTATAGGACCAATATTATGGTTATCTTGTGTGTCTTTTATTTATTTAGAACTTTTTAAATCATGTTTATGAGAAGCTATAGAACAGTATTAGTAGTTCTTTTTTCATCTTTTTCTGGCTAGGAATTGTGCACTAACAGTTAGAATCCAGGCAAATCGTTTCCTATACTTCAAAAGTTCAAGTTCTGTATTGGGTGATTGTATATATACCTAATATAAATAATGGACAATAGATAGAACTATTTCAATAATCTTTTGTCAATTGTAACAAAAATAAGAAAAAACAGAAAACGGGAAACTTGGTGCTACTCTCTACATAATTTATTGTAAAAGTTAGACATCTTTAGATGTCCCTAATGGTTTTGGGCTTTGCTACACAAAGAATGAAGAAGAGTGAAGGGATGCCACCTAGATAATTTGTTAGAAATGCAAATCCTTGAGCACCAAACCAGACCTACTCAATCAAAATCGGCATTTTCATCAAATTTCCATGGAACTGGGATGGACAATCAAGTTTGGGATGCATCATTTTGTGGTACTTCCTATTTTAGGCAGTAACTTCCTTAGTTAACATCATGTTCCTGTCTCCAATCACACAAAAGCTCCTACAAGAACTTCTTTTCTTAGATTCATGACAACCATGTTGCCACTGACTAAAAGTAGAGTAGGATCCTCACAGAAATTGCTAACTGGTGGCCATCTCATTTAATAGCCTGAAAGTCATCAAGAGTTAATGGAGCTGGAGCTTGCCATGGACAGTTCGAAAAAGCCATGGATTAAGTACAGGGCCAGGGCTAGGAAGAGATGAATAACTCTTCTGAGGCACCACATTTGGGAAAAATCAGTAATCTACAAGTACTTGTAATATCTACATGTAATATAAAAATCAAAATGAATGCACAAATTCCATGATGAACAAAATATAAATATTTTAAATGCAGACAAGATTTGACCCTGCATATGCACGACTTGTTCTCACTTGTACAACCCTGACCTCTGCAAACATTGGGTTCCAGATGTGTCCAAAAATTCATTTCAGTGAAGTCCTGGAGATATGGGCTAAATGGTTACTGAAGGAAATAGACTTCACCCTCAAAATTTCTAAAATTTTTAGCTGGTACCAGACCCACAGCAGAGAATGAGGATCTAATAAACATTGCCCCAAAATGCATCCCAATATTTACAGAATAGCTAAAACTCAGGTTTGAAAAATGTTCTGTTCAATGATTTAGCTTAGAGAATACCCTAAAATACTAGGTTTACTCTGCTGTTTCATTTTTAGTGCAAGAGGCAAGTCTTATTTATAAAAAAATATTAAAAGTGATTGCACTTGTTCTAATTTTCTAGGTTAGGAAATAAATAAGTAAAGGTGAGGTCAGGCACTGAGTTTCCACATTGTGTAATTTGGAAATATTGTTATACTTTATCTCTTACTGAACTCTGTACCAAGTAGACATGGAACTCTCAGCAAGAATTATTTCTTCAGAGAACATTGTGGAAATAAATGAAGACCACCCAAATTAGAACAAGCAAAGGCTATTTATTCAGAGCTTACTGTAGCAGGGAAGAAAGCTACCATTATTTGCATCTAGCTGACACTTCAAGGCCGGCAGAGGAGGGGGAAAGCTTTATATCAGAAAGAAAGGGCAGGCTTCATTTATGCCCTGGTCAGAGGGTGATGGCATGGGGAAGCTGGAGGCAGGCTTACCAGCAGTAGTGAGTCCTTTCTGATTGGGCTTTCTCTGCTTGATTTTGAGCTGGAAACTGGGACAAAATTTAAGGAAGGTGTAAATTATTGATTAAGTCTTGACCTTTTTGAGCCATTTTTTTACAGTGATTGTGGTTTGGCTCCCAAGACTTGTCGCTGCAGATTGTAGTTGAGTTTCCTGGCCTGGTTGCTTTAAGTTGTGGGTCAAAGTTCTATTTTTATAGATGGGTTGTCCATTATTCATTTGTATGTTCAGTCTCTAAGTTTAAATGATGTTACTGTACCATGCTGCTAACTGGGTACATTCTATGAAAGCTTCATAATGACTAATGGATTAAATAAAAGAGAAGTTTGTGTGGATAAAGTAATTGTATGAAGAACAATACTCTAAAGGATGTCTGACCTCATTGCCTCTTACAACAAATGAAAAATCTGATCATAGAAAACTGTTTGAGAGAGAGGGAGGGTTAGATCCTTGGCGAGAGGAGTCAGAAATTCTGATCATGACAATTCCCCCCACAGTCCTCTAACATTAGCAAAAAGCAAAGTAGTCTCAAGATCAATATGACAAAGAGTCAAAGATTTCACACCATAATGTGGAAAAGAAAAGGATCTGTTTCAAATTTTTACTTTTACTAACAAATGGAATCTGTGTATAAAATACTTATATTACATATATTTTCTATTCATTGCTGTTTCTATAGAACTAAATAAATAATTCCCATGGCAGAGTGATGGAAGGCATATAGACTAATAACTTTCCTCTAAACAATGACCACGCAAACAAAAATTTTAAGGAGGCAAATCGCTAAGTAGATGTCAGCTCTTTTTCCCTTTCACGAGAATCTTCATTGCATAGCAAAGCCTGAGGTTATAAAGCATCAAATGTGTTTTGTATTATTCTGAGCAAATTGCTCACGGTTTTTAGATAATGCTTTATAGAATTTAATTTTGTTCCAAACTTATTTGTTATATATATGGTTACAAGGTCAAGTCTAAAAAATAAATTATATTGCAAGAAATCTGGCTTCTAAATATGTTCCCCCCATTTATCCTCTTCATTCTTTCCTATATGTAACATTCATTTCAATTGATGGATAACCTTCTTTGGATTTTTTTTTCCATTAAAAAAATATATATATATTGAAGTATATCAGTCATACATAAACATACATAAACAATAAGTGTATAGTAATAGTTGCAAACTTACGAAACAAACATACTTAACATCATACAGGGCTCTCATACTTCACCCTACCACCAATACCTTGCATTGTTGTGAAACATTTTTAACTAATGATGAAAAACATCCTCAAACTATTGCTACTAACCAAAGTGTCTTACATTTGATGTATTTTTCCCTCAACCCACAATATTATTATTTTTATATCATTCATACATGAACATACATAAACAATAAGTATATAGTAAAAGTTGTGAACTTACAAAGCAAACATGAATAACATCATACAGGCATACTGTACATCAACCTACCACCAACACCTTGCATTGTTGTGTGACATTTGTTACAAATCATGAAAGAATATCATTAAAATCTTACTACTAACTATAGTACGTATCTTATATTTGGTGCATTTTTCCTCTAACTGACTGTATTATTATTTTTTTAAATAATAATTTTTTGTTATGGAAGTTGTGAACTTACAAAACAGTCATGCACATGTGCAGAATTCCCATACAACAACCCTCTAGCAGCACACCACACCTTGGTGGAATATTTGTTACAGATTATGAGATAATATCATCAGACTATTACCACTAACCATGGTCCATAGCATACATTTGGCACACTTTTTTCCATACTCACCCCATTATCAACACAATACATCTTTTGCATAGATGCATGAATATTACAGTATTGCTGTTAACTACAGTCCAGAGGTCACTCCAGTTGTATGTTTCCCATGCTTCTCCACATTCCCATAATCCTGCTCCAACTCACAAAGGTCACTCTTGCATCTGTACCATTGACCACCATTCTCAGCTCCTCTGGATTTACTGTGTTATTCAATCCTTAGATTATTCTCTAGCTTTCTTTCAATTGACATTTACTTCCATAGACTACCCTTTCCAGCCACATTCCCATTTATAAACCAGCTATTACTATAATGTGTTACCATCAACTCTATCCATTTCCACACTTTTACAGCAAAGTTAATTAAAACTTCTACATACATTAAGCATCAGTAGTCCATCTCAGTTCTCCTCTTATCTCCTTTAAGAATCCACGACCCACTACCAGGTCTTGAAGATGTTTTCCTACATTTTCTTCTAGGACCTTTATGGTTCTTGCTTTTATATTTAGGCTTTTGGTCCATTTTGAGTTAATTTTTGTATAACATGTGAGATAAGGGTCCTCTTTCTTTCTTTTGGCTATGGATATCCAGTTCTCTCAGCACCATTTGTTGAATGGGCTGTTTTACCTGAGCTAGGTGGGTTTGACAGGCTATTCAAAAAATCACATGACCATAGATGTGAGGGGCTGTTTCTGAACCATCAATTCAGTTCCATTTTTCTATGTATCTGTCTTTATGTTAGTACCATGCTGGTTTTACAAGGATAGATAGGTAATATGATTTAAAGTCTGGAAGTGAGAGTCTTCCAACTTTGCTTTTCCTTTTTAAGATGTTTGTGGCTATTTGGGACCAATTCCTTCTTCTTCCTCCTCAAATCTGCTCTTTATGATTCCAGAGTATTTTTAATTTCATTTATTATGCCTTTCATTCTCATAAAATCTGCTATTGTTCTATGTATGCTTTCAAATCTTCTTTGTGTTCATCCAATTTCTCCTTAATATCCTTAATCTCTTTAGCCATCTCATTGACTTTAATAAAGAGAATTGTTTGAGCATCTATGATTAGTTGTCTTAACTCCTTTATATCATTTGGAGGCTTATCTTGTTCCTTTAACTGGGCCATATTTTTCTGTTTCTTGATCTAGCATTTTGGCATTTTTTTTATGAATTCCAAAAATAGATATTGGATTTGTTTGTAAACTACTCTGTCAGAGGAATCACTTTTAATTTATTAAGTTATGATTAGGTCTTTGATTGAGCCACATCAGTAGGGTGTTGAGTCCCCGCCCCTTGGGGGGTGGGGACTCACAGATAAAAGACATGGCAAAGGACAAAGTTGGAGTTTTTTGAGGCTGAGTTTTTGAGCTGGAGCCCTGGGAAGTAAGCACACAGAGGAACTTGGACGTGAGTAAGGAGAGAAGGCCCCAGAAAAGAGACGAGTCATTTGCCTGATAGTCTACAGCTGGCCTTGTGGAGAAAGAGTACAGGAGCTGAGCTCAGAGAGAAACAGAGCCCTGGGAAGAGAGGAACCAAAGAAGCCTGAACTCTTGGCACACGTCGGCAGCCATCTTCTTCCAACACGTGACAATAGACTTTGGTGAGGGAAGTAACTTATACTCTATGGCCTGGTAACTGTAAGCTTCTACCCCAAATAAATACCCTTCATAAAAACCAACTGATTTCTGGTATTTTGCATCAGCATTCCTTTGGCTGACTAATACAATTAATATGGATTGTAACTTTTTGTAAGTGTCTTGGCATCTGGCTTACTAGATGTATTTATTCTGGGTGCAGTTTCTTTCTTTAGTCTAGGGCTTGCCTACCCTTTCTCCCTTGCTGGTTGTGTAGTAGGAGCCAAGGATGTAGTTGGTGCTGTAAGCTGTGGAGGCTCAAGCTGCTTTCATTGCCCCAGGAACTAATGAAGCCATCTCCTACCTTTCTCCTTTACCAGGGGTAGGGACAGAGCCACAGACTTGTGTAATAATCCAAGTCATGCAGGCCTAGACTGTAATTTCCCAGAGAGGTTGATGAAGCTTCCTGCCTCTTCTTCCCTTGCCCCAGGTGGAGATGGAGCTGCAGGTGAGGGCAGCAATCTATGCCATGCGGGTCCAAAATGACCGAGTTGCCCTGGTAGACATCTGACTATTCAGTCTGTGCCAGCCAAATGCACCTGCAGTTACCCAAAGAGGCTGGTGCAGGCCCTGCCAGCTTCTTTCCTGCCGGAGGTAAGGATGCAGCCTAGGCTATAGCTGCAGTCCAATCTGGCTGAAAGAAACCAGTCCCTACTGTCACTGTAATTTTCAGTCAGCCCTGCTTCCCCTCATGCTGGCAGCAGAGTCAAAATGGTGACTACTGACCTCTTTCCATCCTGGACAGGTTCAAACTTTAGCTGATCTTAAGATTGTACTTTAGCCCACTGAATTTACTAATCAGTAGCTGAAGTTGGTGGCCTACTGGTCTTTTCCTCCCCTGTTTTTGGGAAATGGAGCTTCCAACTTTAGCCACAGAATAGCTCCTGAAGCGGCTTGCGCTGCCAGAGTAGGACAATCACCGGCCCCTGTGGCGTGGCCTATATTTTCCCAGAGATGCTGGAGCAGGTCTCCCCAGCTTCCTCCCTGACAGAGGCGGGGCTGGAGTTTAGGCTAGGGTTTCAATCTGATCTGGAATGGAAAGAGGCCAGTCCCTACCAGCACTGTGATTTTCAGTCAGCCCTGCTTCCCCTCGTTCCACAGGCATAGTTAAAATGGTGGCTACCAGCCTCTTTCTGACTTGGACAGATTCAAACTTTAGCTGCTCTTGGGATTATACTTTAATCCACCAAATTTACTAATCAGTAGCTGAATTTGTGCCAGACCTTCTTTTCCTCCCCCTTTTGTGGAAAGTGGAACTTCCAGTTCCAGCCATGGAATAGCTCCTGAGATGGCTTGTGCCACCAGTGGAGAATGGGCACCACAGTAACTTGGCTAATGTTAATACACTTGTTATTAGGGCTAAAATCAGAATCCAATTCTGTGTGACTTCAAATTCCACTGTTCTAATCTTTAACACAATAAGTATTATTTTCTAAAGAATAAGAAAGGACTGGGTTGATATTCCATTAATCATAGAAAGGCAGCCAGTTGTAATGATCACTTGGCACATTCAGCCTCAAATGAAAGCAACTGCATCCATTTGTTCTGTTAAGAGTGTTAAGACTAAAATCACTGCTCTGAACACTGTGCAGACCAGATAATTTTGTCCATGGACCCAAAAACTCTATCAAAACAGAATCAACGTGGCAGTGCATTTGGGGCAGTGTAAAAGAACTTAGTGTTTTTTCCTTTCCAAACTCTTTAGTATTCTTAGCCTGAAGTAGTAGATGAGAATCCAAAACACACATGGTTCTTTATTCTCTTAAAAGACCATGTTGACTAATTGTTATGAAATTGAATTTTTAAGAAATAGCATAGAAGAACTGTAAAAATATCATGCTTGAATATTAAAAAGATACTTCTCAATAACTTTGGGTACAAAGATGAAATTATAGACACACACACATGTATATAGGTATGGACATATTTTTAAATAAATAATAACAAAGTATTATGTAGCAATACTTGTGGGATGCAACCAAAATGTTATTTATAGGACTATTTCTAACCTTACAGTGTCTAATGTTTGAAAGAAAGAACAGTCTTAAATGATTTAACCAAGCTTAAGAATTTAGACAAATAACAATAAAAGGAGAAAAAATGGAAAATTTAAGAAAGGAAAAATAATAAGGATGAGAGAATAAAATATTTAAGTAGAAAACAGATAATCTTCATCATGAATTTAGAAAAGCTTGTTTTTTGAAGGCACTAATAAATGAAAGATAACTCTGGTCTTCATAATATAAAAAATGGAGAAGACAAAACAAAAGTCTTTTTGAATGAAATGGTAAAATAATTGTACATTATGTTGATGGAAAAGAAATAAAAATATTTTATGAACAACTTTATCTTAATTTGAAAATTTAGATAAAATGTGTAAAGTACTACCTCCCCCAAAATACAACTAGCCAAAAAAAAGGGAGATAAACTCAAATAGTAATATATCCATTAAACAGAGTAAGAGAGCAGTTTAAAATATTCCCAAAAAGAAACCAAGGACCCAGATGACTTTGAGGATGTGTTATATTCACATTCAACAAAGATATTTCACAACATTTTCAGAAAATTTAAAAATAGTCAAAAAGAGAACAATTTGTAACTAACTTTATGTAGTAAGGATTAGATGGTACTAAAGTCAGACGTAGAATACAAGAAAGGAAGATTTCAAGCCAATTTTCCTCATACAAAATTCCTAAACCAAATATTGCACAACAGAACCAACAATGTTTTAAAAATTATGACCAAGTTGAGTTTAACTTTGGTTTAATATTAGAAAATACATTAATTTAACAAACTTAACAAACAGATTAGAAGACAGAAAGCGTGAAATAGATGCTGAAAAGATACATGGTAAAATTCAGCATCAAATAATAATACAAGTTCCAAGTAAATTAAGATTAGAAGCAAGCATGTTTAACTTGATAAAGAACATCTAAAACACAATAATAATTAATAACAGATGTCATCCAAAAGCCTTCTGTTTAAACAGGAACATTTTAAGTATACACACTATTGCTACAGCTATTAAACATTATACTATGAATGCAATGAGACAACGGGAACCAAAGAGACTAGGGGAGCAAAGTGTTGACAAAGAAAGAAAGAAATATGTCCTGTCAAGAAAAGTGTCATTGTTTTACAGCTGATACTATGGCCTCTGTAGAAAACCTAAGATAATAAACAGATAAAAGTTTGGAATTAATAAGAGTCCTGAATTCAATATAAATGGAATGAAACAGTATGTACTCATTTGTATCTAGCTGCTTTTGCTTAATATATTGTTTTTGAGAGTAATTTTTGTTGTTTTTAGTATCAATGATTTTTATTGTTGTGCAGTTTTCAATTGTTTGAATATACCACAGTTCTTTTTTTCTCCTGATGATGGACATTTGAGGTGTCCCCCACAAATACATCTTCAAAACCAAATCCTCAGTCATATGGCTGGGAGTCCATTTGTAAATAGGCTTTTTGTAGATGTTCTCAGTTAAGGTAAGGCCAAACTAAATCACGTTGGCCCTTAATCCATTATTTGGGTCCTTATAAGCAGAGGAAATTTGGATACAGCCAGGAGAAGGCAGGTGAGAAGAGGCCACATGCCAGAGGTAGCAATTGACTTATGTTCACTGGCAAGTCCTGTATAGACTTCAGAGAAAGTGTGGCTTGTTGATACCTTCATGTTGGACTTCAAGTGTTCAAAATTGTGAGACAATAAATACTCACTGTTTGATCCAACCGGTCTGAGGTATTTGTTATAGCAGCACTGACAAACTGAGACATGGTATTTCTGATTTTAGTCTTGTATATGTAAACCTGGTAGAAGCATTCTTGAATGAGTCTTTTTGTAGACATAGTCATGTGTTTCTCTTGGATACATTGTTAAGAATAGACTCACTGAGGAATAAAGCAGGTACATGCTTAGCTTTAAAAGATAACACTAAATAGTTTTCCAAAGGTCTTAAACCAGTTTACACAACATCAGCAAAGTGTGGCAGTTATTCTTGCTTCAAAGCCTTACTGATAACTTGGAATAAATGCTATTGTCTGTTTTTTCTTTTGTTTTAGTTACTTTTTGTTGTTTTTGGTGGTTGTGTAATGATATTATGGTTTTAATTCACTTTTGTTTTACATTTCTTTAATGAGTAATGATGTTAAATATTTTCCATATGCTTGATAGCCATTGCAATGTTTTATTTTGTGATGTCCTCTTTCAATCCTTTTGCCATTTTTAACTGAGTTTTTGTTAATCTGTAGGAATTCTTTATGTATACTACATACAAGTAATTGGTTTTGTATGTATGTGTTTGTATGTGTGTGTGTAAAATCTATTCTCAGCATGTGGCTTGCCTATTTACTTTTTTTAAAAAACAAATCAATTATATTGATACATATTAATAATGCATACAATTTATCCAAACTGTATAATCAATTATATTTGGTATTATCACATAGTTGTGAGTTCAGAACGTCAATCATTATTTAAGCATTTTCATTATTTCAGTAATAATAATAAACAACAGACAAGCAAAGAAATTCCTCACCTCTCAATCTCTCTCTGTTTCCCCTGCTGTATATAGCTGCTATTTCTGGCTATTCTTGCACAATCATGTATTTGCTTATTAAGTAGTCTTATTGAGATATATTCACATACTATATGATCTATCAAAGTGTATAATCAATGGCTTTTAGTATAATCACAATGTTATACATTCATCATCTCGAAAATTTTAGAACAATTTCATTACTCCAAAAAGAAAGACTCCACACCCCTTAGCATTCCTTCCCCAGTCCTACATAACCACTAATCTAATTTCATCTTTATAAATTGATATATATTTATATTTTATATAAATGGAATCATACAGTATGACATATTCTGTGTCTGGTCTCCTTCACTTAGTATAATTTTTTTCTGATATTAACATTTTGTAATATTAACCTACATTTGTTCAGCTTCAAAGAAAAATGGTCTTATATATACAATTTTGCCCATATTGTTATTTCACATAATATATTTATATTTCACATAATATATGTAGTTCATAATAGGGCAGTCATACAGTATTTGTCCTTTTGTGTGTCTGGCTTGCTTCACTCAACATAATGTCCTCCACGTTCACCTATATTGTCATGTTTTACTACTTCATTTCTTCTTATTGCTGTATAATAATCCATTGTGTGAATACACCAGTTTGTTTACCCATTCATCAGTTGTTGGCACCTGGGTTGTTTCCAACTTTAGGCTATCGAGAATAATGCTGCTATGAATATCAATGTGCAGATGTCTATTCGTGTCACTGCTCTCAGTAGTTCTGGGTAAATACTTAATAGTGGTATTGCTGGGTCACATGGCAAGTCTATATTTAACTTCCTTAGGAACTGCCAAACAGTCCTCCACAGTGGCTGTGCCATTCTCCATTCCCACCAACAGTGAATAAGCATTCCTATCTCTCTACATCCTCTCCAATGTTTACAGTTTTCCGATTTTTTAATAGTGGCCAGTCTAAGAGGTGTGAAATGATATTTCATTGTAATTTTGATATGCATTTCCCTAATCACTAGTGATGTTGAATCTTTTTCCTGTGTTTCTTCTCCATTTGTATTTCCTCTTTGGACAGTTGTCTTTTCAAGTCCTTAGCCCATTTTGTAATTGGGTAGTTTGGCTTTTTATTGTTGAGTTGTAGTATCTCTTGATATATCATGGATATTAAACCCTTATCTGATATGTGCTTGCAAAATATTTTCTCCCATTGAATCAACTGCCTTTTTACACTTTGAGGTGCAAAAGTGTTGAATTTTTATGAGGTCCCATGAATCTATTTTTTCTGTTGTTGTTCTTGCTTTGAGTGTAAGATTTAAGAAACTACCACCTACCACAAAATCTTGAACATGTTTTCCTACATTTTCCTCTGGAGTTTAATGGCTGTTATTTTTCTATTTAGATCCTTGATCCATTTTGAATTAATTTTTGTTTAAGTTGTGAGATAGGGTTCTTCTTTCTTTCTTTGGATATAGCCATCCAGTCCTCCCAGCACCATTTGTAGAATAGACTGTTCTGGCCCAGCTAGGTGGGCTTGAAAGTCTTGTCAAAAATCACTTGACTCTAGATGTGAGGGTCAATTTCTGAGTTCTTGATTTGCTTACATTGATCAATCTATCTGTCCTTATGCCATTACCATGCTGTTTTTTTACCACTGTAGTAAAGTAATATGCTCTAAAGTCAGGTAGTCTGAATCCTCCAACTTCATTCTTCTTTTTAAAGATATTTTCGGCTATTCAGGGTCCCTAATCTTTCCAAATAAATTTGATTATTGGCTTTTTGATTTCTGCAAAAAAAGTCTGTTGGGATTTTTATTGGGATTGCGTTGAATCTGTAAAGCAGTTTGGGTGGAGTTGACATCTTAACTTCATTTAGTCTTCCAATTTATGAAAACAGAATGTCCTTCCATTTATTTAAGTCTTCTTCAGTTTCTTTTCACAAATTTTTGTAGTTTTCTGAATACTGGACTTTATATCCTTGGTTAAGTTTATTCCTAAATATTTGATTGTTTGAGTCTATAAATTGAATTTTTTTCCGATTTCCTCCTCAGGTTGCACATCAGGAGTGTATAGAAATGCTATTGATTTTGGCATATTAACCTTGTATCCTGACACTTTGCTGAACTCGTCTATTAATTCTAGTAGCTTTGTTGTGGATTTTCCGGATTTTCTATGTATAGGATTTAGTCATTAGCGAATAGTGAAAGGTTTACTTATTTATTTCCTATTTGGGTGCCTTTTATTTCTTTGTTCTAGCTAGAAATTTTAGTATGTGGAATAACAATGTTGACAGTGTGCATCCTTGTCTTGTTCCTGATCTCAGCGGGAAAGCTTTCAGTCTTTCACCATTGAGTACAAAGCTAGTTGTAGGGTTCTCATATATGTACTTTACCATATTGAGAAATCTCCCATCTATTCATATCTTTTGGAGTGTTTTTTATCAAGAAAGCTTGCTGTATTTTGTCAAATGCCTTTTCTGCATCAATTGAGAGGATCATGTGATTTTTCTTCAATTTTCCATGTGGTTTATTTCACTAATTGATTTTCTTGTGATGAACTACCCTTCTATTCCTGGGGTAAAACCCACTGGATCATGGTGTGTAATTCTTTTAATGTATTTTGGATTAGTTTGCAAGTATTTTGTTGAGGATTTGTGCATCTATGTTCATTAGAGATATTGCTCTTTAATTTACTTTTTTTTGTAGTATCTTTATCTGGTTTTGGTATTAGGGTGATGTTGACTTCATAGAATGAATTGTTAACATTCTTTCTTGTTCGTTGTTTTGGAGGAAGTTGAGCAAGATCGGTATTTGGTTGTCTTTGAATGATGGGGTGCAGTTTTTTTTTCCCAGAGTTAGAGAACAGAGAGACCCAAGTGCAGTTGTTGACCATGCAATTTCCAGGCTGGCTAGCGGATGACATTCATTGGCGCAGATTTCCCAGGAGGTGTTTCCCTCGGTTTTTATTTGTTTAGTTCTGGCCAAAGCTGAGATTCAAAGCAGACTCTGCTGGCTGAATTAACTGAAGAAAAACCCCCTGACTCTCCTTCTCTTTTACTTTGTAACAGCAAAGATGGGGTTGTGAGGGCTGTTCCCTTCTCAGCTGCAGTGAGCCAGGGGTTCCCCCCAAACCCCCATCACCACTTAATATATTGGGGGGTGGGGAGGGGAGCCCTTCCTGGCATCTGGGAGGTTTAGTGCCTCACAGTTTGTTGTTTCAAGTTCTTCATTTCTCTGTCCCTTACCCAACTGGGAATTGTGAAGCCCTGCCCTGGTCTGCTGACCCCCAAAGTAGTTCCCCCAGGCAACTTTTGGCTCTTTTTCCATTGTTTTTGTGAGACAACCTAGCTTTGTCTGCCTAATCGGATGCCATCTTCCCACAATCCCCCAAGAAGGTTGTATTAGTCAGCCAAAGAAGTGCTGATGCAAAGTACCAGAAATCTGTTGGTTTTTATAAAGTTTATTTATTTAGGGTGAAAGCTCACAGTTACAAGGCCCTAAAGAGTCTAACTCAAGAGTGCTTTTCTCACTAAAGTCAGTTGCCATGTGTTGAAGTAAGATGATTGTTGATCTCAGCAAGGGTTCAGCCTTGCTCTCTCTCAGCTACAGGTTGGCATAGGGTTTGTTTCCTTTCTAGTTTCCTCAATTTTACTATTTTGCTCTATTCAGCTGCAGACTATCAGGCATATGGCTCATCTCTTTTCCCGGGCCCCAGGATCAAAGTTCTCTCTTGTGCCATGTGAATGGAGCTCTCTTATTTTTCCATCTATCTTCTTTTTCTGTGTCTTCTTGAGTGAGTGCCCATTTATATCAGCCCACCAAGGGGGTGGGGACTTAACCTGAGTTACACCCTACTGACATGGTCAAATCAAAGCCCTTATCTTAACATAATTTAATCAAAGACATCTCAGCTGAATCTAATACAATCAAAGAGCATCATGGCCAGAGGAAAAGACCAGTTTACAAGCATAATCCTTATCTTTTTGGGGCTCATAAATAATCTCAAACTGCCACACACGTATTTCCTTTTTTCATGATATGTTTTATTGAAGTCCAAGTATCAATTCCTTTCTATACAATTATTTTCTTGGTGCTTTACTTTAAAAATCTTTGCCTATCCCAGAAAGGTAAAAATATTCTTCTATTTTTAATTTAGAAGCTTGATGTGTTTAACTTTTTCACATTTAGTGCTTTCCTCTCCCAATTTTGGTTTCTAATTTAGTTAGTAGATTCTTTCATCATATATTTCAGATATATGTCAAACTAACAAAACTGTGGATTAATAGAATTTGGGATTAAAAACTGGGGGCAAGAAATATACAATACCAGGATGGCACATATAGGCATCCTCTTTTATTAACCTAAGTTATAGGGACGCTTTTCTTTGTTTCACTAGGCATGTGCTCAGCCCAACATAATATGCATTAACAGGAGAACAGTGGAAAATTGGACCTACCATAAAAGAAGTATAATTATATCTGAGAAGTGAAGATAGGCAAATCAGGAAAAATAAACTCATGCAAAGAAGGTGGTCATTGATAGTCTAGACACTTTGACAAGACTTGTGAGGTGAAGTTCCAGTGAAAAGGATGGAGAACATAAAGCAGAGTGGAAGGACCCACAATTAGGGGAGACTATAAGCTCTAGGTCATACTTTGGCACTATTTGGGTATTAGTAAAGAAATTCCAAGAAAGACCAAAACAGAACACACATCCTATAGTTCTATAGTTGAGCAACAATGATGGTAGGTTAGGGGCAATTTTAATTTGTTTATTTTTAGAAAGCCCTAATTTTTGACCAGTGAGGGAGAAACTAGAATTTTAGATGGTGGTAATGGATACCTTCACTAGTTTTGGAACACGTCAAAATTTTAAGCCACAGCAGGCGATGGACTGTGGTTGTTAAAGGTTATACAACCATAGTCAGAACATGTTTAGCTTCTGAGACAGGAATAGGACACACAGGTAGTAGATATAAGAGAAACCACTATGAGAAGCTACAAAGATGAGGCAGAGGACTCTGTCCAGAGGCAAAGAGAAGCAGCTGCTTGAGCATTATTTATGCCTAAGGGCAGAGGTAAGGAGTTAGATGGCTTGAAGCTAACTCCATGGACCTTACTTTTGTTTGTTCTTTATAGTCTTTAGTAATTTCCTATATAAACCATAGTTGCAGAGATAATTCATTTTCAACCACCTAATCTCTGACAAGAGAAAGCAACCAAATATTTGAAAAGTGAACTCAAATTTTTTTTTATTGATTTATTTAAGTTTGGAGGTCTCTGATAACAGTTTTTATAGAGTAGTTGTGGAAAGAAGAGGAGTATTCCAGGAACTCCCTAGATCTGACAGTGACTGAATCTGCTGGCAAAATTTGGGTTTCAGCATCCTTGTCCTTGAAAACTTACTTCTAATTAAATGTGTTAGGTAAGTTGACAAGTGAACAGTTAATATTTAATTCATCTGAGCAACATACTTTGACTGGCTGATTTATTCACCCATAGTAACTTACGATCCATTATAGCATCATGTCTAATTTTATTTCTGCTATTCAAGTATGTTGGTCCTCTTTATTCTTTCCAGATTTAGAGAAAGATGCTACTTTATTCTCTTCCACAAACAGAAATCATACCATTCCTTAAAATCACTTTAAGTCCATTTTCCACCACAAACGTTCCGTATGTAATCTCTCAAATAGTCCCCCAAAGCTGTTAGAAAATATACCATACAGTATTGCACCTATATTCATACTATCTTAACAAGAGGGTAAAGCACTGGATTTAAACAGAGAGTTGAGCAAAAATACAATTTGTAGTCTTTATTTTCCCAGTGGCTGTGGGCATCTCATTTAAGTCATTTGATTCTCAAGTTTTTCTTCCTGAACACAAGCATTCCTAATGTCTCTGATTTTTCCCAATCTTCCTGAATATACAGACATTTCAAAAATTACATGAAATAATTTTCAAAAATGCTATAAGGGGCCTATGACAGATTCTAGATGACTATGAATTCTTTGACAACTTTACCTTATAGGGGAAAGCATTTCCTCTAGTTTTGAATGTCTGTTCTACAACTACTTTGACCAATAGAGTAGAGTAGAAGTTACACAATAGAACCTCCAGGACTGGCAGCTTCTGCACTGATCTCTTGGAGTTCTGAGCAATCACGTGGAATTCCTGGAGAAAGATCCTGTGGAGGAGTTTTGAGACTATATGTAGAAGGAGAAGAGTCCAGAGAAGCCTGGCTATTGCCACCCACACCAAGGCACCGATGATATAAGTGAAGTGCTCTTGGACCATCCAGACAAGCTGAGTCACAGAAAAATATCATTGAGTGACCTTAGTTGATGGCACATGGAGCAGAATTGTCAGCTGAGATTTGCTCACATTCCGGACTGCAAAATTTTGAGATATCATAAAATGGTTTATGTTTTAAGGCATGAAGTCTTGGGGTGGTGGGTTTTTTTTTTTCTTCTTTTTTTTTTTTTAATGCAACAATATTGTATAGGCCCCAAAGCATAGACATAGGCCGTCCTAAGTCTGTGCTAGATGAAATAAAACATTAATTGATAGAAAAAACAGCCATGGCCATCAACATGATAAGATCATTTACTGACATCTTGGGAAAGAGACATCATATGTTTCTCATCCTGCAATAAAATGTGACTGTGCATTAAAGGTTTCAGCTTTCCCTTGGTTTGCTCTTGGGAGATAACCTCTAAGCCCTTGCAATATCCTGCTTAATAAGAGTGTCTTTGTATTCCTGGGACTTTGGACCTTTCTGCACAGTTGATGCTAGCAAGGTGATTCAATGGGTGGGCCTTGGGCAAGGCTGTATCAGTATAACTTGTGGAGCGGCTTGAGAGAGAGTAATTCAGGTCAGTCTCCTCAGCCTTCCATGCCATCATTACTGAATCCCAATAAAAACTCTGGACACCAATACTTAGGTGGCGCTTCCCTTGTTGGCAGTATTCTACACATGTTCTCATGCATCACAGGTTGTTGGGAGAATTAAGCACTGTCTGTACCACTTCCCTGGGAGAGGGCAAAGGAAGCTTGCACTTGCCCTATGCACCTTTACCTTGGTTTGTTTTATTCTGTTCCATTTTGCTGTAACACACAATACACATGAGTATAACAGCTCTATGTAGTTCTATGGAGCCTTCCAGCAAATAATTGAACCTAAAAGTGGGGGGACCCCTGACCCAGTGATTTAAACAATAAAACATGAAAGTGGTGTCAAGAGAAGAGAGGAACAGTTAAACACTAGTCCTCAACTTCCCTAGGTGGAAAAGGCATCATGTTGCCTTGCAGCAGCTAAAGACTAACTTTGTGTCTCACACTCAAATTGTACAAGCCTGAGAGGAAATAATGGTGATCACAAGGAACAGTGTAATCTTACATAGAATGGTATATAAGTGCAGTAAAACAGAGGTGAGGTGGGAGCAAAATTTCAATTGCCAGAGTTCTTTAGTATATTTCTGCTTCTGTACTTCTTTATCTCCTAAACATATCTTTATTCCTACTAAGATGTCTTCAGATGGGAAAGACCAAAATAATCAAGAAATGCATACATATGTATATATACAGTGAGATCTTGAGCTTCATCATGTACTAAGTTCTATAGCAGGCAGGAGACTGCATCAAACTTTAGCACCTGTTCCACCTACTTCTGTTTTCAAGGACTTGGCCAGGTAGATTCATTAAGACTTGGATTCAAATCCTCTCTCCACCAAACACATTACTATCTGTGACAATTTTATCTGAATTTTTTCAACCTCCTTTTCATCTCAGTTTTCCCATACATCTTATAGGGATAATGCTATTGCATTATAATACATTATAAATATATTGTAATGCATAATGATAGATAATGATATTATGGGATTTTGAAAAAGATTAAATGAAGCATTGCTTGTAAATCATTTAGCTTGGTGGCTTGCACATACAGATCACTGAATTCTTCCTCTTAGCATTATTACAAATAATAGTAGTGAGTCTGTGTATGCTTTGAAATCACTGAATCATCAGACACCTGTTAGGCCTAATGTAAGGGACCATTTTTCACAGTGCAGTATCATATGATGTTGCATACTAGCCAGTATGCCATTTCTTATCATTATGTTTCTTTTAGTGCTAAGCATACAGGCATCTCATATCACATGCTACTTAATCAATTGATTTGCAATTTAGTTATGGAGGCAAGCAGATAGGTAAAATGAACCCAGCCAGACCTTATTCATAGATGTGAACTTTTGAGTGTTGGAGGAAGAATAAATGAAGTTCAGAACACACCAGTAGCAAAACAGGTTCAAGCAGGCTGAAAGCTACAACTTGCTCAAGGCATTTGCCACCTACCACCAATTAAGGCACACTGCCTTGACCACTAAATGGGGAGTCAAACTGAGAAAGCACCTCCCCCAGGGAGAAATCTGGAGGCACAGTTGTTCCAAAGGGCTCAAATGAAGAAAAATCAACTGGAAGAAATAATAACTTTAGTCTGAGCGGTGCATTAGCTCCACTAAAGGTGTTAAAGTGTTTCTGGAGTTAGCAGAAACATTCACGACCGGAAGAGTAAAACTAAATCCAAAATTAAAGCTGCTAATTTGCTGGAATCTGAAACACAATCATATTTGTTGCTATTGCTATAATTGCTTCTAAGAGGACCATGACTAAAACAAAGGGTTAAAAAGAAAATAAATATTAATTCTCAAACATATCTGCATTAATCTGACAGTAGGCTGTTGGTTTATATACATATATATGTATATATTCCAACTTATTAAAAAAGAGCATGCCAGAATAGATCCCTTAAAATGCACTAAAATTAAAGTAAAGAAACAGATGAGTAAACAGGCAAATAAGTTAACTGCTCTCAGAAACCCTCATAATTGGGGTGGACAACCAGAATGAATAGGAGCCCAAACAATTACAAATCAAATACTCGCTTATACTTATAATATGAGGATTTCTCTTTAGGGAACTTTTGCCAAGCCCACATATAATTTATATCTAGATTTCTTTTAGTTTACAATGCTTTGGGGAATTTTAAGTCTCTTCCTGATTTAAGGATTCTTAAATAATAAGCAAATTCTGTTGGAGTCGGGGAAAGGGTTGCAATTAAGATTTCATTGGGTAAAACTTGAGCAGTGTTTAATTTTTCAATAGTGACCATGAGCCAAAAGCTGACTGTAGAAGTAATAGATAAGACCTGGAAGAATAATAGGAAAAACTAGAAAGAGGCAAGGAATGCTGAAAGAGTAATGTGGAAATTGTTAGGGGTAATCTTTGCCTACTTCAAATGTTTCCTGAGATGATTTAAATGTCAGTTGCAAAGCAAAACTTTTCACCATTGAGTGTATGTTTAGTCTGTTGTCTTGTAAATAAACAAACAGGCTAGACCATCCAGCAATTAGTTATACTGAAATATTGTGCTCAGTTTGAAAACAAGAAGTAAATGAAGAGTTTCATAGAGATTGATGGCAATTATTATGAAGCTTCTACAGAGAATGGCAGGCTCATGAAAATGTAAATAACCAATGTTTTGATACTAATAGTTGAGTTACTGACTCAAAATTTTTAGGAAGTAATGATGATGAGATAGAGGAAGAGGATGAAGATGATTATTTTTAAAATAGCTAAAGTCTAATACCATATTAATAGACTCTAATAAAGATTTATTAGATTGTCTTATGCTAAATTTAGTAAGATAAATAACCATAAAGAAAGTTTGGAGAAAATATTGAACCTGGGAATTTGCAGATTTCCTAAATTTTATATTAGTTCTGCTATGGATTTGCTTCTTAACCTTGCAAAAGACACACGTGTTTCTTATTTGGAAGAAAAGAGTTTTGAAACCCCCAGATATCTTGAGTTTTTTGCCCTTATTATTATTATTGCATGGAACAACTTCCAAATTTGGGGTGACCAACTAGAAAAAAGGATATTTCACAGAAAAGTTTTGTGTGTGTTCACACGTGTGTGTGTTACCATTGAAAAGATATCTATCTCATATATAATGAAAGGAAATGTTTAGTTTAAGATATTTGGAGAAAGATTTTTAAAACTCCCTTTTGTATTAAGGTAATTAAATCTAGGAAAAAAAGTATCTAGGAAGGATCTGAAGAGCCCACAAAGGAAATAACCTGGTTCCTGATAGCCTTTCTTTTATGCAGCCAAGTTTATAATATAATCAGAGGAAAAACAATAACTGATAGAAAAAAACAAAGCAGTTCTTTTATTTGTCCTTATCATTCCTTACAATAATATATTTGAATCAAGTATGTTGAGGTAAAGTTTAAAATCATGTGATCTGAGGCTTGATTTTTTGGTTCAAATATGAGTTCTGCTGCTTTTAACTATATGAAACTAGGCCAGTTAACTTAATAGTTGCCAAGTTTCTTCATTTTAAAAAATAAATATATCTATTTACAAAAACTCAAACACAATCTATATTGTGGCTTTATTCTTAATTATCCCAAACTGTGAATAAAACAAATATACATTAACTTGTGAATGAATAAACAAATTATGTTGCATCCATATAATGCAATAGTACTCAGGAGCATTATTGTGCCATGAACTATTGATACATGTATGGAAATTCGCAAAAGCATGAATGAATCTCAAATGCAATATATGTGAAATGGAAGAAGGCAGAAATAAAAGACAATGATTCTATTTGTATGGTATTCTGGAAAAGGCAAAGCATAAGGACACAAAATAAATCAGTGGTTGCCATGGGCTGGAAATGGGAGAGAGGATTGATTCCATATGGGCATGAAAATACATTTTGGGGTGGTGAAAATATTCTTTATTTCAACGGGAGTGGTACTTACATGACTTAATTTTTTTTTTAATGAAAGTTCATAGATATGTACATGAAAAAGTGTGAATTGTACCATTGAAAATTATACCTCAAAATACTTGAGGATAAAACAGTCTTTAGATAGGTACCTACATGATTAGACTATAGAGAGTATTAGGAAAAATAATGCACATGAAATGTTTTAAATAGTGATTGACATATTAAGCACTGAATAAATACTAGCTATCATGATTGCCATAGCTCTAATCCTTCAAAATTCTAATGATAACTATTTTTGTTAGGTGAAAATTATTTCATTTTTTAAATGTCACTTTTGAATAAGTTTTCATCAAAATACAGTTTTTGTTTTTAATAATAGATTGCTTTACAGGGATGCTCACCTGTACTAGCACATTAAAACCGACTGCAGCACTCTCGGAACTGCGTTTACAAGATAGATAAACTTATTGAGGCATTACCTGAGCTTTAGTGCCAAACAAATCTGGCCACGACAAAATTAAAAAGAAAAGGAACCTTACTTGCATTTCAGAAACATCACATTTTTCTTTCAGGATCCTTTCGTCCCCATCCTAGGGAACAGGTTCAGGACACATTCTTCTTTTCCCCAAGGCTTTGATTTCTTTCATTTCTAACTCTTACCGTGTCCTCTCAGCTCCCTTCTTCTGTAGAGAGGCATCCTTTGTGTAGTGGACATGGGATTGTTCATCCTACATCCATGCCCCGCATCTCCTAATTCTATCCCAGTCTTCTCAGCCACCCAGCTCTGTAAGAATCCACAAATACTATCTTGGCTAAATTTTCTCTGTCTTGTTGCTCCCATAACTTAAAAATATTAAAATACAACTTTACTTCTTCATCTCTGCTTTACTAACATTAAATGGATATTGTGAGAGATAAAAACTGTACAACTTCTTTAGTTCATAAAAAAATAAAATAAAATTACTTAGAATTTTGACAAAGTTGATTGGATCTAATGTCACTTAATATTTCTTTTAAAACTTTAAAAACAGAAGGGTTGCAGTCGAAAACTTCCAACTGATATACAGTATACTAAGTGTCCAGCACACAACCCAGTACTTTTTGGAGTAGAAACAAAAATTGACAAAATTATCTTCATTGATGAGAAACAAAATGAGTGATTAGCAATAAATCAGTTTTGCTGGAATTTTCCAGAACCAACTTTTTGTTTTGTTTTGGTATTTTGTTTCATTTTATTTTACTTTTTTGAGGATATGAGTCTCTTAAACACCAAGTCATTACATCCTGTCACCTCTAGGTTTTCACCAAGACCTCTGTGTCTGCAAAACACTCTCCCTCTTGTCCTTACTCATGCTTGAAATCTCATCACTGGGACATTTTTCCAATTAGAATAGATAATATGCCACCAGGAATCTAAAATATCCTATGAAAAGGTTAGCACTTCACTTTCCTACTCAGTTTTTGGAGTTCAGTGCTAGCAAAATTATCAGTCATTGCCTTAAATCAATATTTAAGATGAGTAATTGAGAACAAGTGAAGACACCGAAAATTTGCTAAAGTGGAAAAAGGGAGGAGATAAAAATAGAGGTTCCCAATCGAGAAACAAATTGGGGAATTAGAAAGAGGAAAGAGAGGGCCAAGAATAAGCCCCCCACTTCTAGTTTTCTTATCCTCCATCCTTGAGATGCCCCTGCTCCTCTGACCTATGGGACACTTCAGAGGGCCTGAAAGAAAATGTCCAAAGTGATTAGTGTGCAAGCTACGAACAGTGTGCATAAAAGTGGAAGAATTAATCCCTGGCCTCAGAAAAATCAAATAAATAAAACTTAACTGCCAAGAGAAGACTGCAATGAGAGAAGGAGCCAAATGGTTAGAACAGAAGAAATAAATTACAGAAACAATAAAAAAGTAGAAAGAGAGTTAAAGAGCCCCAGAAGTCTCCTTAAAGTTTCCCTAGTCCAGTGGCCCTCTACACATGCACAACTCCAGCCTTGATAAGCATTGATATACCAAACACTCAGTTAAGATGATTTGAAATTTAAAATAAGATAAATATCATGGTTAGAATAAATCAAAGCAAAGTAACTCTTCCCTGCTTTATTTCCAATATACATAACCTTACTGATAATTCATGTTTCAATTCTCCTATGCTAGGACATCTCCCTTCCCTAGTTGAAGAATAACCAACAAAAGTCTAGTCTGATACTCTTGATTTGAAGGAGGGAAAGAACCAAACACAAACTGTAGAACCAATTGCTCCAGAGTAAATGATTTACCCAAGGCCACCTAGGTAATATGAAGTAGAACTGGAAATGAATCCCGTTTTCCTGATTGCATGTAATCGACTCTTAGATCATCAAATACAGACAGAGGTATAAAAATATTTCTCAGAAGAGAAAGATAGACTGATTAAGAGCGACTCTGGAGTGTCAGACAGCTTAAGGTCAGCTCAGGGACATCCATGCACTGTTCTGGGCCAGGTAAGTAATTGATGACTCCACCTGGCTCTTTCTATAGCTGAAAACAAGAAGAGAACATGGTTGTGAAGAAAAGTGGATGATGCACATAAAGGACATAGTATGGTGCTCATGACATAGAAATTATGCAGTATACATTATCTATTATTATTAATAATGATAATATTAAATAATTCAGAAATGACAGCTGAAGTGGATGCTCCCTGCCCACTCCCATAACCTTCACAAAATACCAATCCTTGCTCTGTGTGATGTTTTAAAGCTAGAAGGACCCCCAGAAAATCATGTTCTTAAAACTAACCCATTCCTCTGGGTACAAATGTATTGCAAGTAAGGTCTTGTGATTAGGTTACTTCAGTTAAGGCATGGCCCAGGATGGTTCCTTTTCCTCTTATTGGAATCATTTATAAATGAGATGAATACAAAGAGAGAGAGAGAGAAAGCCATAGAAGCAAAAAGCTGAAGCAAAAAAAACATGGAAGAGAAAGGAGAGACCAGCAGGTGCCACCATGTGCCTTGCCATGTGACACAGGAACCATGGATTGCCAACAGCCGGTCTTTCAGAAGAAAGCTTTGCCTGTTAATGCTTTGATATGAACATTTTTCTCAGCCTCAGAACTGTTAGCTTGCAAGCTAATAAATCCACATTGTAAAAGCCAACCCATTCCAGATATATTGTTTTTGGCAGCCTAGCAGACTAGAACACTCTATCATTTCCGAGGCTGTAACTTTTAATGGCTTCTTCCTCAGCAATGTGTTAGGTCAAACAAAGTCACTGACAAAGTGCTATCATGGGGTTTTGTCTTAGACTAGGGGTCAGCAACCTTTTCAGTAAAGGGACAGATAATAAGTTTCTTTGGCTTGGGAGCCACATGGTCTCTGCTGTGGTAACTCAACTCTGCCATTGTAATGTAAAAGTTTCATAAAGAATTTGTAAACTAGTGATAATAACTGTGTCCTAATAAAACTTTATTTATAGATACTGGAATATGAATTTCATATGTTTGATATGTCACAAAATATTATTCTTCTTTTGTTGGCTTTTTAAAAATCATTTTAAAATGGAGGAAAAACCATTCTTAGTTTATGGATCATAATTTGCTAAACCTTGTCTTAAAGAATTTTTTAGTTTTCACTATTTACTCTCTTCAATTTTTCTTATTTTCAACTGGCTTCTCCCACTTTTATTCATTCAAGTCAAGTGCACTCTCTAAAGCTTGTTTGGTTAGAGAAAAGTTTGGAAATATGTCAGATATTTCCCAAAGGGCGTAGATCATGCCACCTTGCCTTTGAGTGCAATAGCCTACAAGAACACAACAGACCATTCTTTGGCAGAACTCTTTTCCCTGCAGAACAAATTGGCTTGCCAATTCCTGCTCTTCCTACATGGCTTTCATAACATTGAATTAGATGATATATGAAAAATAGTTTTGAAAAAAAAACAAAGTGCTATATAAATATATGCAATGCCATATACCTCTTGGACATAGTTTTTCATTTTGGTACTGATTTTTTTAACTCAATTTAAGGAGAAATAGCTTAAGATCAAACACTGTGCATCTGTATTCCTTTATATCTAGTGCCAAGCAGGTGGTAGACCTATTGGTAACTCTCACATTAAATTAAGTAGTGAAAATGACAATGATGGTAATGACTGTGACTTTTCTGTTCAAATACACCATTAACTAATTTTCATGTCAGCCCTGTCCAAACCTCTCGTTATTTTCCCTTCCAAAATAGTGGCTTCATTTGACATTCATGTACATATCTGAGTCATCACTATCCTTATTGACATCAATACATCATGGGACTTCCAATCATTTTCCAACATAAGTCAAATAGCTAGAGCAAAAAAGCCCAGATACTCTTCCTCCCTTTTCAATTCACCCTCATCCCTCCAGTTAGTAAGCCAACGAGTCAACCATTGCTTGACCTTCACTGCTGACCCCTCATTGTATTGGCAGCATCTCCATCTTGAATCTGGTCTTCATTATTTCCCACCTGAATGAATATAATCTTGTCTCAGCTGCATGCCTTATTTCCTCTCTTCTCAGTTATTTTCTACTCAAATTCATCCTCCACAGTGTAAGTGATTTCTAAATAAGCTTTTGCTTCGCCATTTAACACTCTCCATCTTTGTGCTCAGCCTCTCCCTCCCACCTGGAATTCTTACTTATCACTTCTGCCCACATATCAGAATTCTATCCATCCTTGAAAGTTCAATTAAATACCAGCCTTTCCCAATGATCTTACTCGATGTGGTTGCAACCACTTAGATGTTTGTTTTACTTCTATGCCATTTAAAACATCCTTTGGCTTGGACAGATTTTCATTTCTTCCTTAGTAGACTACGTTTCCTAAGGCCAAAAAGTTTATCTTTTTAATCTTTGTATTATTTACCCCACCTGTACATAATACATACTAAAGAATAAGTAATCTGTTTTCTTCACCAGTATGTTCTCCCAAGTGAAAGCTGATCTTTCTTTCTTGCATTTAGCAAGCTTCATATTTTCATGTGTTCAAAACTGTAATTGACTCTTTGATGGGATATATTTGAGAGAAAATCCTAGTTTTTCTGCTTTTGAATAACATATGTCCACTCCATCTGGGAAACAGAGGGAAATGGATGAGTAGCACATACATAGCTCCAGTTCTGTGAGGAAGCAGAGTACAGTAATGATCAAAGAGGGATTGATCTGGGAAGTCTCCTTTAAAGGGCCTAAATCATAGTCTCTTTTATTCACTTAATCACCCAGCTCAGTTAGCATTAAAATAGGTAAACTTTGGGATGAAAATATTGGACATAGAGAATTTTGTGTTAATGGAGATTTTTAGTTCCTCTTAAAGTTACTCACATATAAATACTTTACATTTTTGGAACAACTAAGTTGCTACTAAAATAAGGACTCCAAGAATTCAGATGTGAACATTGCAGGTGTCACTAATTAATGATTATTTTTTCCGACTTGGTTTGGAACATGTCCCAATAGTTAGGCACACTGTCTCCCTGCTAACATCATCTGTCTCTTAGTGCTTGTCATTTGCTCCATCCTACCGTAGACGCATGGGCTCCCTTGTCAGAGTTAATCCAGTAGATGAAGCAGTGCCCCTGAAAATAGTCAAACATGGATGTATGCTAATTTCAGACTTTTAGTTAGAGAAGGGGAAGGTGTGGGATGGAACATGCAGAATGGGATAATGCATTCAAATAGAACTTCATTTGTTTTCAAGATCTTTTGTTGGTCTGAGTTATCTTTTGTTTTGGCTTAGAAAATTTCAAAGTACTTAACAAAAGGCTGATTATATGCTTGACTGTACAGAGCCCTATGACTGAAGAAATAGAGTTGGTGTGAAGTTTCTGTTCTCTGAGGTCTGGAGATGTGGTCTGATTAGTTGTGACATTTTGAAGGGTGTGAATGGATTTAGAAGAATAGGGAAATGGACACAGATTGCATTATGAACTAGCTGCCAAACGCTTATAAAATCAAGTACCATCAACCAATTTATTTATTTTCATGCTTTTAGAGGCCAGACAAGACTATGCATATTGTACTAATTTTCTAAAGGGAGATTTATGTTAGATTTTTCACAAGCACATTATCAAAAGTATTAAAATTTGTAGGAGGGCTGTGATTTTACACAGTTTTAATTCCAGTAACTAAATGAAAATCTGATATTTTATGTCATCCACACATTTTTCCTGTTTGCCAAAATTTAAGAGAGTAGATGTCGTACGGATCCAGATAAATTTGAGTAACTATTCGGTGACTTTCTCTCCCAGATACATTAATGTTTTAAGGATCAGATTTTTCTTCCACTTGAAATTCTGACTTTGAGGTACATATTGCAGAATAAGCACAATGTTTGACAACAGGTATTAAAGTTACATTGGTCCATTTAAAAGACACAGAAATAGATCCCAGCAAAGTGTCCTTAATTATTCACAAAATTGAAAAAGTTTGAAAACACTGAATTTTCTGATAAATCAGAATCTGCGTAGGTATCTGGGGATTTTCTGCTCTGTTTATGTCTCCTGCTTTGGCCCATGTGGGTGACTTACCCCTCTCTTTATTTTTTGTTGTGTGAGTATTGTAGCTCCTCCTTTCATCGGACCAGCTCTGAAAGCTGTCAGTTGGTAGCTGAGCTGGCCCTTGGAACTGGACCGTGGTGCTCATTATTCAACAGAAACTGCCCAAAGATCACCAATATCAGACAAGGAAATGCTGGCTGTGATGGAAGAAGATAGAACAAAATCACTCATTATCACATGTAAGCACAGCCCCAAACAGGTACCCTGCCAACTATAAAAATGACCAAACATCTTCTCCCAATTAACATGAGGGACTGCTGCTTCTTTAACATGCTTCCTGCTGCCTCTTAAATTAAAAAATTTAAAGCACCCAATCATAAAATCAGCTTTGCTTTCTGGCAACACACAAACCAGAGCAAAGATCTTCTTCTTTGACTCCTCCTCAAACCCATGTAACACAAGCCAAAATTTTAAAAAACACCTCCTGACCATACTTGGTCCCTCAATTCCCCACTCCATTTTGCCATCCTCCATTTCACAGCAGGAAATACTCAATTTCCTTTGCTAATGAGAGTGTTCTCCCTGGTAGTTGACAGGTGGGTATTGATAATGCATTCGTTGAATATTTATTGTATGAGTTCTGCAATCCTAAAGCCTTAGGGAATACCATTGTGAATATAAAAGGATATGGAGATATCTCTGCTCTCAAGCTGTATACAGCATCTTGGGAAGTAGAAGTTTCTCAGTGATTCATATGCCTTAGGCATTGTGCTATCCACATACCGGTATTGACTTGCTGACCTTCTCTTACCAGGCAGAAACGGAGGACAAAGGAAGTACTAGTGCCAGCCCATTCCTGCAAGATACAGGATTTTTCTACTGGGCAAGTTTGGCTCAAGAACTCCCCTTTGGACTGGCCAAGCCTTTATTAGAGCTGTACTACCGTCTGGACATTTCTTACCCAATTCTCCTTTCTTCTCTCTCTTCTATCTTAGCTCTCTCAAGGCTCTTCAGATCAGCATATGGTCTGAAACCATCTTTGCCTTCTCTCCTTTCTTCATCACGGTTGTTTCCCCAATATATCTAACACCCATATAATTTCATCTTGGCGCCTGTTTCTTGGAGCATCAGAATTTATACAACTACCACAAGTAAGTAGAGGAGTTGCTAATGCTTTTAACAAGCAAAGAGAGAATGAGACTGCTTTAACTACAAAATCTTGAAGGGTGATTTTAAGATGTCAAAGGAGCAAAATTACATTAAGATAGTTCCAAACATTGTATAAAATGTGTCAGAGCTGTATTGTGCTTAATTTCTTTAGTGAGGTATGGATTCCCTTCTTCAATTCCCTACCCTATTTTACTCCCAGGACTTGGTTTGTTTCTTGCCTCTGATACCAATGAATTGTGGATTTCCACATTCCATTTCTTCTGACTAAAACTATCTTTCCTCCTCTATAGCATCTTTTATCCTTTAAGATTAACTCTGCTTCTTGAGGAGCACTTATTCAAAAATCTGCAGGTTTAGTTGGATTCTCCTTTTTCATTTGCCTGCCCACAGCACTTTGTTCTTACCACACTCGATGAAAATTACTGGTTTTCCTACATTTTCTTACCTTACACAAGTGGAAAAATCTCACATTTGGTTTTATAACTGCATGTCTTAGCATAGTGTCAGGTAAATAAGTGTTTTTAAATATATTTTTACTGAAAGAGTGAAAAGCAATTGAATGACTACCACTTGATTATTAGTTCAAATTTACCTACCTCGGAAATGAATATTTCTGCATTTACTAAATGGCCTTAGTTCCAACTATTGTGAAGGTCTGGTATTTCCTCTGCTGCTTTCCCAGACATACTCACTCATAAAACCTCGAATTACATGTTCTACTAGGTCAGATCTTGAGTAATTCTATATATCTGTAATACTTTTCTAAAAAACTTAAATCTTTTCTGGTTTTACATTATGTATGTCTAATAATGTATACTGGAGGCTCCATGATGAAAATGAACTTTATTTTTTCTTGTCATTGATCTGTCTCTAGCCACTGACATGTACTAGGCATTCAATGAATGAACTTGGTACCAGAGTATACAGAGTGCTGTAAAACACAATAGAAAGTCATGTTAAGAAACAGATGAGAGCTAGTATAGTTTTCTTAATGGTAAGGCTTTAACTTAAGAGAAAGGGCATGTGAACTAAATTATTTAGTTAGATGATTAAAGATTATTGGAAACCCTTCAGCACTGGACAGCTCTAACAATTAAAGAAAGGTCCATCGGTGTCCAAATTCTCATATGCAAGCCCCAGGGACAGCAGAGAATGATATAAATGACCATATTAAACATCACAGTTTCAGATTGTCCTGTGACTTATAGAAGCAGCCATCTTTAGCTCAGACCGTGCAATTCGAAAACTCAGAATCTGGACAGGAAGCCAGTTAAGTCAAATAAAATTTGAAACTGTTCTCCCAATGCATTCAGTATGGTAAGTGGCTGAGCGTCTTTCTGGTAAGCACTATTTCATTGCAGATTACTTATTTTATGAACAACACAAGGAATGAAAATGCTACCTGGGTGTAGTAAATGAAACAAATTGGTTGTTATATTTAGTAAAAAATGGAGGAAATAAGGTTTATCTATTGAAATGTATATAACTCATTTCACTTTCACTTCAGGGGGATTCTATGTAGATAGTTAACTACTTATTTATAAGACAATATAGCTTCATTTGGATGTTGTACTTAAGGCAGAATCATACCTAGAAGTCAACATTTGCTGTGATATTCATAAGTCCATAAATTGCCCACCAAAATACTTTGAGTAAATTGGAAAAAGATTCCAACAGTATTGTGCATGTTTGGCCCAGGCAAAGCAAAAAATATTTTGAAATAATTATGGTGAGAATGAATACAGATCTGCTCATGACAGGAGAAAAACAATGAGAAAAAAATCTCAGTAACATCCTTAGAAACACTTCCCCTAATGGGCTTCCTTTGTGAAGTTAGAGCAGGTGTGTTCATGGGAAAACTTAGTCTCTCACAGTCCTGATGGTGAATTGTGCTGACAGTTCTGACTGTATAGTCAGGCTCAACATCTTTTCAGTTATCACTCTGCTGCTCAAAGGAAAAGGCTATTCATCCAAATACATAATGGAAAGAATATGATCAAAAGTTCAAAAGCATTTCTTAGCACAGGCTTTCTTCTTTATGAAAAATTATCTTTTTCTGACTTACTGTGGCAGTTTGATATTATTTATGAATTCCAAAATGAGATATAGATTTTGTTTTTAAACAGGTCAGTTCTTCTGGGTGTGACACCCTTTGATAGTATTAAATTCAAAGTTTATGTTTATTTTATTAAATTAGGATTAGGGCTTTGATTCAGCCATGTGAGTGGGGGTTGAGTCCCCACCCCCTTGTTGGGTAGAGACTCACACAGAGGAACAGAGACAGCTCCAAATGACAGGGTAGAGGAAAGAACTAAGTTTTGACTGCTGGAGCCCTGGAGAGAGAGCTGAGCCGCTTGCCTGATAGTTTACAGCTGACCTTAGGAGGAGACCAGAGCAGCTGAGCCTTGAAAGAAATGGGCCCCTGGAAGAGAGACGATCCTTATGCCAGCCTACAGCTGAGATTGGAAGAAGCTGGGATGATGGAGACTTAAGAAGAAGGAGGAAGGCTGAATCCTCGCAGACATCGCCTGCCATTTTGCTTCAACAAGTGGCCAATGACTTTGGGTGAGATAGTAACTCTTAAGGTACCTTGAGTTGGACTCTTTAGCTGTAAACTTCTACCCCAAATAAATACCCTTTATAAAAGCCAAGTTCGGGTACTTTGCCTTAGCACCACTTTGGCTGACTAATACACTTACTTTCAGTCATCCATGTAATCACATAATCATCTAATACCTTCCTAATTGCCTAGCGAATGCTAGACACTGCAATAGGTACAGAGTTCAGCATGGAAGGGAAATTAGGTGTTTTAATTACCTAGGGAACCTGAGCAAATACCAAGGCAGTGGTTTGGCTTAGACAATGGGAATATATTTGCTTATGGTTTTTAGCCTAAAAGAAAGTCCAAATCAAGGTCTCAAGGCAATACTTTCTCCCCAAAGACTGGTGTTCTAGGGCTGGCAGCTGGTGATGTTTGGTCATTCATTGTCACAAGGCAAGGCACATGGCGGCATCTCCTGGTTTATTCCATCTCTTCTGGGTTCCATTTTAGGTTCCTACTTCCATGGCTTTCTCTCTCTGTCAGAATTTCCTTCTCATGTAAGGACTCCAGTAATAGGATTTAGACCTATCCTGATCGAAGTCGGACACACCTTAACTGAAGTAACCGTGTCAAATGTTCTACTTACAATAGGATTACACCCACAGGAATGGGTTAAATTTAATTTTTAATTTCTTTGAAGTACATATAGCTTCTAACCACCAAAATTGTTAAGAATCCTCAATTGTGAACACACTCTTTAGCTTGTACAGGCTGCCTCAGCTTCCTCATAAACAACTGTTCAGATAAAGTCTAAGTCTGAAAGCCAGCTGAGACAGAGGAAACCAGCAATTTCAAATTAGAAGCTATCTGCCCTCAAATTTCTACTACAACCCTGGACAAACAACTCCTAAGAATTTTTTGTTTTTCTCAGTGCACAAAATCACCCACATCTGATATGGATACAAATTAAGGTCACCTGCCTAGAAATCACGAAGATTCTCAGCTTCTATAATGACTCAAAGGGAATCAAAATCCAAGGATTGCTTTTTCAAACTAGTTATCAGATGGTAGTAATTAAAATAAAGCCTTTCTGATTATCAATCTGAAGGAGAGATTGGTGCTTAGTAAGCAGACTGAGCCAAATAAATTACTCACATTATGTCTTTTATTCACAACAGTAACTCAGAAACTGGGGCAAAGCAAGGCTCAAGTTTTTCCCAGTGTCACAATACCAAGAAGTGGCTGACCTGGGATTTAAATCTCTGCTATATTTTGTGATTCTAGGAGAACATGATTAAGACGAGTGAATAAAGTTTACCCACGTATAAATTTCAATTCAAAATAAATTTTCAGTAATTATAGGACCGTCTTAATTGCACAAATTGATATATGGGGTACTGATGGTTTTAAGAACTGGAGGTATTGAAGCAAAGATTAGCCAGATATCTCTCACAGATGGTGCCTGTGGACCTGAGCTCTTTATATACTGGCTATAAATTATTGCAGCATTTAAAGCTTACAACATTCTTATCTTAGTCAGAAATCCTAGGTGCAAGAAACCAAAATTCAATCCAGATGGCTTATGCAGGTTCATTTATCCTAAAGTATTAAAAAGAATTTAAGAATTCTTTATGTAATACAGTAAGTATTTATGTAATACAAAAAGTACAGAAGACTCCCAAGGTGAAAAAAAGATTATTTGAAGTACCCCTGTCTCTGCATTTCTGCATCTATCTCTGGCTCTCTATCTCTTATTCTTTCTGACTTTACACACACACACACACACACATATGTTGTTAGCCTCAATCCATTGAGGTCTCCAAAGGATTTTAATCTCACCTCCCATTTCAAGAACTTAAAGTTAGCTTTGTGTTGCTAGCATGGCAGCTCTTTCTCTTTTGGGTCATGTATCAAACTCTCAGTGACCAGGGATGGACATCTAACATAAAAATGGCTTTCCACAATTGCCACTTCAATTAAGGCTGAGCTGGGTGGGGGGAGCACTTATAAAGAACTGAATGTGGGCTGGATGGATTCCCAAATGAATCTCATCTTGCTCAGCATCCAGATCCTCTTTATCTCTCTGTTCTTCCTAGACCCCCAATATTCTATTCCTTCCCAGATTAATCCTTTAAATTTCCATTCTAGAAAAGCAATTCAAGTAAGATTGGCTATCATATTTTATTAGAAATTATACTGATTTTCAATCATTCTGTCTTTCTATCCCTATTTAACTGCTGCCAGCATAGGTTACTAAATTGCTTCAAGATTGATTTCCTCTGTTCCGTCATTTGAAAGCAGAGCTCACTCTTAAATCCCTATGAACCTGAGTTAGATTGGAAAAGCATATTCATTTTATATATAAATTATATAGACTAAACTTTCTTTGCATAAACATGATTTTAACCTCCTTTTTAACCTATTTTTCTTACCAACATCCCCCCGACATGGAACTTTTGTGTGAATCTGCCAGACCAACTCCTTTTTCTAATTGACAAATGTGGACCTTCATCCCAGATGACAAATGAGCCATCTGATCTGAGTTATTGTACATCAGTGGTCAATGACAGATGCCAGTAGTGGGTGATGGAGCTAGCAATCTGATCTACCCAAGAATATCAGACAGATTCAGTGGCTTTCCTCTCACAGAAATATTTCGCTTATCATAGTCATCTTTTCTGACATAGGATTGTTCTATGATTCTGTGGAACTCTCAACACATGCAAGCACTTCTTTTCCTTCAGAAAACAATAAAGATGATTATGTTCACCACTTATCTCCAAGGGATGTTAAGCGGTTAAGGTAGTTACTCTTTAAAGTGTTCGAAGATAAATGGAATTTAAAATAGTATTTGATAGAGTTAGAAAAAGATTATCACTGTATTTTTCAAGTAGAGGAGAGTCACCTCTTTAAATAAATTTATTCAGATATAATTGATGTAAAATATACTGAATATTTTCTCTGCACTTTGATGAGTTTTTACTTATATATACAAGTAATAACACATCACTGCAATGAAGAGCATAAGCATATCTATCACCCCAAAAGTTTCCTTGTACCTTTGTATTCCTTCTCTCTAACCCCTCCTCCTCAACTTCCCCAGACAATCACGAATTAGCTTTCTGTCACTACCAGTTATTTTGTATTTTCGAGAATTTTAGATTAATGGAATGATATATTGTTTGCCTTTTTGGTCTGTTTTATTGTGAGAATCACCAAGTTGTTGTATGTATCATTTTTTATTGCTCAGTAGCATTCCATTGTATGGTTATACCACTATTTGTTTATCCTTTTATCCATTGATGGACATTTGGGATGTTTCCACCTTTGGGCTCTTCTAAATAAAATGAATATGAATGTTTGAATCCACTATTTTGTCTGGAAATATGCTGTATTAGTCAGCCAAAGGGGCGCTAATGTAATATACCAGAGATTGGTTGGTCTTTATAAAGGGTATTTATTTGGGGTAGAAGTCCACAGTTACCAGGCCATAAAGCATAAGTTTCTTTCCTTACCAAAGTCCATTGTCACATGTTGGAGCAAGACAGCTGCCTATATTTGCCACGGTTCAGGCTTCTTGGGTTCCTCTCTTCCCGGGGCTGCATTTCTCTCTGGGCTCAGCGCCTCTGTTTCCTCCACAAGGACAGCTGTAGACTATGAGACTCTCTACGCTTTGCTTCCTTCCTCAAGGCCAGCTGTAAACTCTCAGCAAATGGCTTGTCTCTATCCCGGAGCCTTCTCTCCAACATCAAAACTCTAACATCTCAACATCTAGTTTGAGTTGCTACTCAAAACTGCTGCAACTCTGTTCTTTGTGATGTCTTTTATATTTTCTTCCCCCACCCACCAAGGGGTGGGGCTCAATGCCCTTCTGATGTGGCCCAGTCAATGCCCTAATCATAATTTAATCATGCCCAGATTAACAGATCAGTTTAGAAGCATAATCCAATTGTATTTTTGGAATTCATAATTACATCAAATTGCCCAACGGCTACATATGCTTTCATGCTTCTTGGACAAATTTCTAAGAGTATAATAGCTTGTGGTGGTGTTTGTTAACATTTTTTTAAACAGCCAAATTGTTTTCCAAATTAGTTACACCATTTTAATAATTCACTAACGGGGTAAATTTTTGCAACCTTACCAACACTTAGGATGGCCAGTCTTTTTAATTTTGACCATTCTAATATTTACATTGTGGTATTTCATTGTAGTTTTTTTTATTTGAAATTCCAAAATGATTAATGATGCTGAGCATCTTTTCATGAGTTTATTTCTCATTTGTATCTCTTCTTTGGTGCAGTGTCTATTCAAATCTTTTGCCTGATTTTTATTGTTTTGTTTTGGTTCTTTACAATTGGGCTTTGAATTATCTTTGTATGTGTTGGATACAAGTCCATTATCAGATAAATGATTGACAAATATTTTCTGCCAGATGGTGGCTTTTCTTTTCATTCTTTCAGTATTGTCTGTTGAAGAGACAAATATTTTAAGTTTTTGATATGACAAAACTAATTTATCTTTTATTTTTATTTTATATAGTGTACTTTTGGTATCATATTTAAGTAATCTTTGGCTAACCCCAGATCACAAAGATTTTTCACTACATTTTTGTTGAGTAATTTTGTAGATTTAGGTTTTGCAATTTGTCTTTGATCCTTTTAGAGCTGATTTTTACATATGGTATGATGTATGGATTGAAATTCAATTTCTTTGCATATGATTGTCCAATTATCCAAGATCACCATTTGATAAGAAAATCTTTTACCTCCTGCCATTGAATCTTTGTTGAAAATCAATTGTCCCTCTAAGTTGAGTCTAGTTTTGGAATCTTTCCTCTGTTCTATTGATTTTATTTGGATATCTTTATGTCAATACTACACTATCTTATTAATATAAATTTTTAATAAGTTTTGAAATCAGATTGTGTTCATTCTCCAAACAGTTAATTTCCATATAAATTTTAGTATCAGCTTGTAAATTTCTACAAAAAAGTTATTACAATACTATATTCAATAGTATTGTATTGAATGTATAAATTAATTTGTGATAAATGACATTTTAAAATATTGATTCTCCCTTGCCATGAACATGGTGTTTCTCATCATTTACTTAGGTATTTAATATCTCTCAGCAATGGTTTGTAACTTTTTTTGTATACATCTTGTACATGTTTTATCAGATCCATATTGCATACTTCATTGCTATTTAAAATAATATGTTGCTTTTATTTCAATTTCCATAGTTAAAATTCTAGCATAAAAATACGATTGATATTTGTATATTGATCTTGTATCTTGAAACTTTGCTAATCTCAATTGAGTTGTAGGGTTTCTTTTATTTCTTTCTTTAGTTTTTTAGTTTTATTTTTTGTATAATCCATCATATTTTCTATGTAGATAATCATGTCAAATTTAAATAATGATGCATTCATACTATGATACAAATATATTGTTTAATATCTTGTTTGATTTTTAAAAAATTTACATGTATCCATTACATTTAATTGAGAAATGTATATATTTATTCATCTGTGTTTACTTTTTAGTTTTTAATTGTTTATGTTTTCAATTATTAAATGTACAAAATAAAGTTAAAAAAAAAAATAATGACAGTTTTCTTCTTCCTTTCCCATTTGGTTGTCTTTTACTTCTTTTACTTGACTCAGACAGCTTCTCTGAGCAACTTTCTCCTCTCCAGAATTCTGTACTGTTAAAACTAGTCACAACAATGAACCTTAGCTTTATAATATCATTAATAATACAATTATAAATAATTTATAAATACACAATTATAAAAATGTTCTTTCATGAATTGCGACAAATATAATGCACTAATGCAAGGTGTTAATAGTTGGTGGTATATAGGAACTCTGTATTTTATATATTTTATGCATGACTTTTCTGTAAACCTACATTTCTCTAGTTTAAAAAAAATGTAAAAAAATTGCATGTAGACCACCTAGCACTGTGCGTGGTACACAATGTCTGGTATACAGTAAATGTTTAAAAAGAAAAAAACAAACAAACTAGCCACCTTTGATTCCTTGGACCCTCCACTCTGTCTCCTTCACTTGGCATTTCTTCTGGGACCTTCTTGGGTGTCTCTCCCTGCATTTTGCTTGTAAACTCTCTCAAGGACATGAGCTGGGATGCTTGTCAGACTGACCTCATTTGTTTTCTTTCAGCAATCCTTGTCTTCTATTGCCTGATAGCCAGTGTTTCGAAAATTGTTGTTTATATATTGTGTCTTTTCTGTTGGATTGTTTTTTCAAGTCGGAGGGTATATCAAGTCCCTTTTATTCCACCTTGGCCAAAAGTTTAAGTCCTCAAAGAGTGTAGAGAAACATCTGTGTCCTAATTATTTTAGAAAACAACTCTGTAATTTTAAAGCATGGATTCTTATTCCCACCTGAGGCAAAGTCTATTTTTGGATGTATTCTTTATATAAAAATGTTTTTAGAATGAATACATTTATTATCACACCAGATGGGACTTTTATATTTGACATGGCAGAAATAATTTTTTTATTAATTAGATTTTTCATTTTAAAACTTCCTCTGCAGTTTCACGCATAAACCAATGAACTTAGAATAAATTTATGAATGACCTTGTTTGTGTAACCTGAAGGATGAAGGATACAGAAGAAGAATGAAAATTCCTGTTACTCAGAATGTGAAAAAAAGAAAATTATCACTGTATAATATTCATCAACCTCCCCTATAGTCTCCATGTCCTCACAAATTTTGTTTGCTCTTTTCTCTAGATCTAACAGCTGGCATTTACCTAAACATTATCCCTCCCTATTTCCATCAGGGGTTTTATTACAATGCTGAATTAATGAAATATTAGAACAAGTTTTAGGAATAAGAATGTTAACTGTTACCAGGAACCAGGATTTGATTAATTTCTTTTCAACTTCTATTTAATGTGTAGTTCTAAGTTCACTCTCTCTTCAAACTTCTTTAAAAATTTAACATGGGAAACCCCAAAAGACAAAAAAATATATATTATAGAGTACCCATTTAATAAGATACTAAAGAGTGTTTAAATATTGATTTGCCTCTTCCAGTAAATAGGTATATATATATATATTCTTAATATGTATATATATATATTTTTCCCAATTCATTATTTGCTCTTGAGATGTAGTAATGTCACTTATTACTCCCTTAAAGGGACTTGGGATCTGTTTTAGTTTCCTGGGCTGCTCAAGTAAATACCATGAAATAGATCGGGTTAAACAATGGGGATTTATTTGCTCATGGTTTGAGGTTGGGGAAAGGTCTGAATCATGGCCTCATCTGGGTGATGCTTTCTTCTCGGAGATTGTGGCGTGCTAGGGCTGGCTGCTGGTGAACCTTGGTCCCTAACTTGTCACCTGGCACAGCATATGGCGGTATCTCCTGGTCTCCCTTCTCTTTTGGATTTCATTCATGTTCAGCTTCTTGCTTCATGTGGCTTTCTCTCTGTCTGACTGAATTACACTCAAGTTACTAAGGATTCCAATAATAGGGTGAAGACCCATCCTGATTGAGGTGAGCCATACCAACTGAAGTAAGTTCATCAAAAGTCCTTCTTAAATTCAAACCCACAGGAATGGATTAAATTTGAGAAAACATGTTTTCCTGGGATACATACAGCTGCATAATTAAACTCCACAAAGTTTAAGTAATAAATGCAACAATAATCAAGCCATTCACATGTCTATGGATCAGCTAGAGTGTGCCTGAGTTAAGCAGGGCTAACTACTTGGCTCCAAGCTGCACATTGGGTTAAGATGACTCTCATCTTCCTTAGACCATCATTTACTTGAGACCCGTGCTTCTCATGGAAAAATATAGGAGCTTGAAAAAGCAAGCACAGCCACACAAATTGTTTTAAGCTTCTGCTTGCTCTGCATGCCATTGGCTAAAACAGGTTACATGATGAAATTTATCATCAATGGCAAAGGAAACTATATTCTACATCACCGCTGCCATCATCCAATCCCATAGGCACATATTGCATTTAGGTGCCTCTTTCTTTTCTGGTCAAAGATGTCTTTCATTGTTTATTTCAAGTATGGCTCCTTCCATCCACCCAATCTTCTATCATCCTCTTGCCATCTGTTTGGGTTGTTTGAGTGTGAGAGTCTTGTTCCAGCAGCCACTATATGTGTAACTGTATTTCAAAAGGAAAATCTTGGCCTTTTGCTGAGCTTAATTGCCCACCCATACATTTAAAGGAGAAACAATTTGATGTCACTAGAAAGATATTAAGATTCACACGACTTAGTCTTATAACTTTAAAAAAAAAGAGGGAGTGAAGATAAAGTGACTTTGGTGTTTATGTAATTATTTAAAATCAGAGGTAGAGGTCATGATGTTTTTGGCAATTTAGATAGTAAACCTATCTGTTTATAAGCACATTTCACAAGTAAATAATGCCATATATGTTACTCTAATGAGTTCTATGGAGTATGGTAATTTGATCACTTCTCTTGGAGTATATTAGCTTTTGGTGTTATATAAAGAAAAATATAGTTTCCGAGTCATTCAGCACCTGGTGTGAGGATGGGGACTCTCTACCCTTTTTAGGCTTTTATGAGTTGACTTTAAAATTAATAATGCTTAATGCCTGTGTGCATGTTCTTAATCCTCAAATCTGTGAGAAGAAGAAGAGAAATTGAGGAGATTACATATCTGGGTTCACAGCACAATGAGCAATCTCTTTGCAGTAAGAAATATTTGCTTCATAAAAGCACTGTGTGGTTTTAAAAAGTCACGTGGCAAACAGATTTGTCTCAGGCAAGCGAAAATCAGTTTAGAAAAGCTGCCCATGCCTTCTCTTACCACCACATGTTCGACTTTCAGAGCTTATTTTTTAGTATTCAAAACAAACATTTTGGAAGACTGAGATTATCAGGCAAGTTCTCCTCATTTTACACTGCCATCTGGACACAGAATACAAAGCAGCACCATTTCTTCAAGAGAACTATTCCTGAAAAATGGAGAGCAAGGTTTGAATTGAAGAAAACTCTGGCTTTGATATTTAAACTGCTTTCATTGGATTTTCAGCCAATTTAAGGCAGGGTGGTAAAAAGAATCCTTTTCATAACCTCAGAATTATCTCCAAACTTAGTTATTTTTCAACCACATTTATGGTATAGATTCAATTTATGCCTTTTCCTTCTTTTGTCTATTAGGACAAGGAAAATTATAAGGACACTTAGTAATCTGCCTTTAGTAATTCTATGCCTGTCATTTTCAGGATCTCTCTAAAACTATAGTGGTAGCAAATGAAAATAGAGAAAGCCTGGAGTGAATTTATTGTAATGATGAGGATAGAGGACAGTTTTTTGCTGAGAACAGACTGAAACGTGTTACTATCCATTCTGGGAAGGGATAACTATCAAAGTTGATGCAATTATGAAGGAGATGAGGGGTGTGGACGAAGCACCAACATAGTCTGGAAGATGTGTTAGGGAGGCGGGAAAGGGATGCATGGTTATTAATGCTTAAACGATACAGATTTTGTCTAAATTGTATGCTCTATCAAACAGGAGTGACATGCTTAAAATTTATCATCAAGGCAGTACAGGGTGCTGTTATAAATTATTGAGTATGGCTTTCTTTAATTCACAGCTATTTATAATTTCTATGAAGCAATTTTTTTCTCAAGTCAAAGTCACAAGTTTTGGTATTTTTTTTCCATTGTTCTCCATTCCCCACTACCCTATCATACTTTTTTCTATTAAGCAGTATCAAGAATAACTCTTGTGATTGAATAATGTATCCTTAATCTCTCCCTAACTGATATTTTTTATCAATAAAATGTACTGTTTGCCTGCTCTTTTGATACTGTCTATGAAAGAGGGACATGAAGGAAAAATGTGTAGCTAAGTATGTACAATGCTCAGGTCACCAAAGAAATTAAAATGTACAGAAGCAATGGGAATGAGTTCAGGCCTTGGTTGAATTAAAAAAAAAAAAAACCTGTTCCCTGGAAAGGGAAGCCAATGAAAAACCTTTACATGGGCTTTGTGTTACTTAAATCATGCTAGGATCTCAATTCCTCTTCTGGAAAACTGGACCCTAAAAATTTATTCCAGCCACTTTATCTTGGCCCACAGAAAGTGATTTTCCTGAAGAAACACCATTATATTAAGGATGACAATCACAGTGACAAGTTAATTTTACTCTCTCCTAAAAAGGTGTCTAGCTTCTGAAGTCCTTCAGTGTCAACCCAGCTCTCACCTCATTGTCAAAGGAGTGGTGTGCACTCACACACTCACACACACACACACACACACACATACATGACACTAAGGCAAGGTTTGGACAATGCCTTGTCTTCTTTTCTTTCTATTTCTTGGGTAATCCTTGTTCAGACTATCTACTTTGAAGCTAGAAGGAGACATTTGTCTTTTTTATTCCAAGGTCCCCAAACCTACAATATGATGAAGCAAATTTTACCTAATTGCCATTCTTGCTATAGGATTCCAGACTCCAGGTATTAGTCCTAAATCAGTCCAATTACAACAGCTGTGAACTCACTTTCCTCCTTGAGAAGCACTTCTTCCACCAACATTGTCTTCTCAGCTGCATCTCTGATGCTTTAGAAAATAATCTTTCCAATATAACCCGTTTTCCAGATTCAGTAATATCTGGTTTGCTCTGAGACCAGATGCCATGTCCAGTTCTAAGTAGTTTCATTTCTGTCAAAGGCACAAACTCACCTTTATCCATGTTCTTGTTCTAGATCTGTGTGAGTTGTTCATGTGCCACATCCTCAGAGAGACTTAGCACACTTCTGAGATCAGCTTTGATTTTTTTTTTTTTTTTTTTTTTACAATCCTGGATTTCTGGCATGTTTCATCTCTTATCCTGATTCCTGTTGTGTGCACTGACCTTATCTACTGCAGTCTTAAACTCTTGTTTTGTTTGTTCATTTTAGCATTGACCTCTTGCCTCTCAGATCTAATGGCAGCTGCCTAGCTGCCTACCTTCTTCTACAATACTTTTTTTTTTACCGGGAGGTACTGGGGATCGAACCCTGGTCTCTCCATATGGTAGACGGACGCCGAACCTCTTGAGCCACATCCGTTTCCCGTCTACAATACTTTTGACTTATGGGTTTTTTGTCTTGCTGGGTCAATAAATGTTTCCTTCCTATGAAATGAACTTCCTCTTCTTGGTGTGTCCCATTGAGTCTGATTTTTCTTTCTTCTTCTTTTTTTTTTAAGATACCATTGAACCAAAGGAATTTACAGATTTTTTAAATGTACATAATATAAACAAGTGTGAACGCTCCCTGAAAGTAGAGGAAAATAACCTAGCATATCCCATATATGCTATGTAGGCTAAAAAAAAACAAAACAGAAGAAAAAAACAAAAAAGAAAAACAGCAACAACAACCAAAAAAAACATGTAAATCTTCTATATAAAGGGGACAATAAAAGTACCTGATAGTTCTAATTTAAATTTTTCCCTTACAATGAAATGAACTAATCAACCTACTTAACAGTATGTTATAAACTTCCATGAAAAATATGCATATGTTAAATTTAAGATAAAACCATTTGTTAAAAAATGTTTCCTATATTAGTGAAAACTTTCACAGCCGTGTGAATGTAGAATCGTAACATTAATTCCAGAATATGGGTTATAGCTCTACAAAGATAAGCAAAATCATTATTTCCAGGTGCTTTTATCTAGATTTCATTGCAGGACAAAGGATCCCACCTGCCTCATTCTGCCCTACTCGAACAGATGGATCATGAACGTATGGGCTCACCAAGGAACGTTTAGTCTCATCCCATTGCACCTGCTGGTCAAGGGAGAGTCACTAAGTGGATACTATCCAAGAGAATGGCCCTGCAGACCTCGCTGGCCAGCTGGGCTTGTCCTTGGCTTACTTCCAAGAACATAAGTAGATATTATGGGCATTGCTGACCATCAAGCATCACATGTATGCAGGCTCAAAGAACTGTTTCATTTATATGGTTAGGTAAAGAAGATGGATTATTAACATGCAAATATAAGGAACTTTTAAAAAATACTTCTTAGTTGGAAGAAATGTCTATAACTCAGTCTAATATGTAAGCTAGGTACCCCACTGTCCCAGGATCCTATCTCTTGCAATTTATCCAAAGGAATGTCATACCAATGTGAAAATATGTATTTACAAGGATGTTATTGGAAATTTATTGTGAGGACAAATAGTTGAAAATAACCAAATTTGTGTAAATAAGGGAATAGATAAATAAACTATGGCATAGAAATAAAATGAAATACTAAGTATCCATCAATTTGATGAGTTGGAGTAAAGTTATTGGCATGGAAACTTTCAGTGATACATATTTTACGGAAAAGGCATATTGCATAATTTGTCTATTTTAATACAATTAATATGAAAGATGAAAGTCTGTACTTACCTGTGTGTGTATGCACAAGTAGATACCAGACATTACCAAAATATTAATGATATTGAAATTTTGATGGCTTTTACTTTCCTCTCTGTTTTTCAGTATAATTTTTAAATTTCAAATGAGGCATATGTCACATTTACCAAAACAATACATCTAGTTTTAATGTCATGCCAAACTACAACTCTCTATCTGAGGAGTACAGATTTTGTAATCCATTCATTCGCAATTTTCAACTGCCTGATAGTTGTAGAGGCTAGTTTCTTTTTTGCCCCTCTAATCTCTTATGGACCAATACAATGTAATAAAATAAAAATAACCTATAAAATATAATAAAAATGAATTACTAGAAATATAATCACTACTTGGATGTCATAGAAATACCAAATTGCTATAAAAAGTTTATGCACTCTTACTATCAATTTTTGTATTATCTCATTGCTGACTGGCAACACCTTTTGTGAGTCAGTACTGGTCTGCAGATCACACTTTGATTACCACTGTTCTAGAAAATATGGTAGTTACTGAAGAATCAAAGAATGATTTACTGAAGACCATTTTCTTTTTAATCATAAGGATAGGTCCATCTAAGGGCTGAAGTTAAGAACAAAGCCTCAAATCTCAGTGGCTTAAACTAATAAAGTTTCATTTCTCAATAATGCAAAGTGCTTTGTGTTCAGTCCTTGGTCCTCCTTCTTGCAAATACATTCTTTGGAACACTTAGCCTCTGCCTCTCCAGAACAAAAGAAAAGAGAGAGATGAAAGAGTAATACCAGCTTTTTATTGCCTCTGACTTTAAGGAGTATATATCATTATTGTTCTTAGTTCATTAACTAGAATTAGTCAGATGGCTCTAAACTAACTACAAGTGAGGGTGAAAACTGTAGGGGAGTAAGTCAATTTTTGGTGAGCATTAATTCTATGGAGAAGTCCTTAGTTGAAGTTATCTGACCCTCTTAAGCTCATAAAAGTTAATGAGGGAGTTGAGAATAAAACTCATATGTTTTGATTCCAAATTCAATATAGAGTATATTAATCATGATGCACTGTATTATGCTAAAGTAACAAATTAACTCCCAAATATCAGAGACATAAAACATGGAAGTTCATTTCATGTTCATACAATGTCTGTTTCATTTTCAGCCATTTTTTCTGGGGCAATCAGCTTCCTTGCTATGACTCAGTGAGCGAGGCTACCTCTATTTTGTAGAGCTACCATCGCAGTGTGTTTTTTTCAGGGTGACAAGGGCAGGAGAGGCTAGTGCATAGACTAGTAATACCCGTTATTCAATATTCTGACCCAGAAATGACACTTGTCACTTTCTCTCACAGCTAATTGACAAGAGCTGGCCATATGGAAGCACAGCTACACAGGAGCTGGACATTGAGTGAATTCTCATGTATTGTTGGTGTGCAATATATGTATAATTAAAAAAATTCCATTAAAACAAACCAGCTCTTAATAATTAGTTCGAGTTTGGATATTTTTGCATTCTACAATTTCAATTAGGTTTAAAATGAATGAATATAATTTGAAAATTGCCTAATTTAGCTCTTGTCTTTTACCCTAGAAATGCCATGAACTCTATGTATCCACCCAGAGCCAGTTCAACCGTTTTCCCTAAATTGTGCAAACCTGTGATAATTACAGTTAAAACTGTCGATAATTATGTGAAAGACAAATATACAAATTTTATCAAACTCATAATGTGTATAGACCTAAACTTGTACTGCTTTCTTTAGGTTTCCAATGATAAAGTGGAAACCAATTCCATGGTTTCATCGTTCTCTATTACCTTCAACTGCAATTAGATTGATCATTCTGTTGTCACTAACATGATCAAGAAAATGTGTGTACGAAATGTGGCACGAGGCCACTTTATCTGAGTCAGGCTGTATATGAACGTTCACCATCCACAAATTCCCCAAAATGATAGTTAGAGAAAGTGTATTTTAATGAGTTGAAGAAAAGTGAAATCTGTGTGCTCCAGCTGTTCTAGACATTCCCTGATGGAAAGCCAGGAGGAACCAGGTGATATCTTCAGACAAATTTGAGCCCAAGAGTGTCAAGTTCAAAACATAGCTTTTGATTTGGATTTCACATGCCACATTAAACAGTCACATTTCATCAGAAAATGCAATATGAGTTCAATAACAAAAGCAAGCTCATTTAGGAAAATGGCACCTGAAGGTAAAAATGTAATAGCAGATCACATGAAACTGTCAGACCTTCCAAAAGAGTGTTTTGCCTTTCCATCCTCTACTTATCCCAGTTCTGTCTGAGGTGCCTCCCAGCTGTCTTGGCAGGAATCTGGATGAAATTATCAGTTCTCTATTAGCATATGTTTTACTTCTTGGATGTTTGTTTATGGGGAAAATTAATGTAGCATGCAACTTGCAATTAGTTTTTACACTGTTAATGACAGGTTCCCATAAAGTGCCTTGCATTGAAATATGGAAACTAATGGCATTATTAAGGTATACAGATGCTCAGATTCAGTGCAGAAAGGGCAAGCTAAATCAAAATAGTTCAACTATAAAAATGTGGAGTCGTTTGATAGGATTGCTAGGACTTTTGCAACTGGACTACCATTTAGTAATTGAATATTAAGGAATTCTTTATGGCCAAAACCCTTGATAAAATGTGGCCTTGGTGGACAAAAAAATGAACAAAGTAATTAATTTTAGCTATTCTTTATATCAAATATTGGTGAGAGCTTCAGTTCATATTTTATTGGGAAACTGCTCTGGACTAGGTTTAGAAGATTAACATATGAGTACAGCATGGTGCCTGACCTCCAGGAGAATAGAGCAGTGATTCCTATATGTCAATGCATGTCAGAACCACCTGGAAAACATTTTTAGAAATAGAGATCCTGGGGACTGTCCTTCAAAGTTTCCAACTCATTAACTCTGAGCTTGGGTCTCGGCACCTGGATTTTTGTTAAACCTCCCAGTTCTGTTGTAACCAGGTAGCCAATTAAGTATTCAGAATCCACACTAATATAATTCCTTTTGCATTGTACTGAATGTACTATTATCTCTCCAATTATCCAAAGCCTACAAAACTTAAAAACCAATCTGCATTATATTTCTCCCTGAGGACTTCTCAGATCATAAGCTCTAAAAATGAGTATTCTCTATTATCATTTCATTCTCTGATGGGGGAAAAACACAAAAACAAATAATTAATAATTAAGCCTGAATACAAGGATAATATTGATGAGTAATATAATAGAGTTGTGAAATCCAATGAAAGTATGAAGTGTGAACCTATTAATTCTTATTTGCCAGTATTTTAATGGGCTTCTTGGCAAGGTAATGATTTGAACAAGACTTTGAAATATCCTAGGTTGCCCCTCAGGATCTGCACTCTGTCCTTCCTTTTTCTACAATATGGCTAGGAGGACAACTGCATCTTTCCGGTTCTCTTAAACTTCCGGAATTCTGGTTTACTTAAATTAATGGGGAACATCAGTGTGAGATCAGAAGCTGGAGGAAGTCTTCTCATTTATTCCCAGGGTATTTGCCTACCATACTGTGCCAGCTCATCCTACCAGAAACCATAACCTCTAGTCTACAGCTGCAGCTTTCGTGGAAATCTACTTAATTCCTCCACTTTATCACTTTCTTTTTAAAGGAGATATAATTTACATAGCATAACATTCACCATTTTAGAGTGCAAAAGTCAGAGGATTTTAGTATATTCACAGAGTTATGCAATCATCACCACTATCAAATTCTAGAACATTACCATTATCAAAAAGAAACCCTATATCTATCAGCAGTCACACCTCATTTTCCTGCCTCCAGACTTTGGCAACCTTTAATCTTTCTGTCTGTAGGGAATTGCCCATTCTGTACAGTTCATATAAATGGAAATATATAATATGAGGCATTTTTTGGTATGGTTTCTTTAACTTTGCATAATTTTTCAAGATTCATCAATGTTGTAGCATGAATAAGCACTACATTCCTTTTTATTATTGATTAATATTGCATTGAATGGTTAGGCCACATTTTGCTTGTTCATTCAATAGTTGTACATTTGGGTAGTTTAAACATTTTAGCTTTTAAGAAAAATGTTCCTATGAACATTCACATACAAGTTTTTGTTTTTGGTACTCTCAGATATATACTTAAGAGTGAAATTGCTGGATCATGTGAGAAGTCTATGTTTAACTTTTAAGGAACTTCCAGAACTGTTTTACATAGTGCCTTCACCATTTCACATATGCATCCTCTCCAACATTTGTTAATGTCTGTCTTTTTCATTATGACCGTTAGATCCCAGTTCAATGAGGCTCGGGGATTGCTGATATGGTCTAAAGAGAGACTTCAGCCCCCCTGGATGAGCTGGGGAGTACCTTTTGAACTGGCTGAGTGGGGCTGGATTTGAGAGGGGCATGGAGATATGGGGTGGAAAAGTACCAAGCTTGTTGTATTCAGGGTAGGGAGTGACTTTCTGAGGACTGCCTTGTCATTGGGGGAGAGAATGTTCTGTGGTTTGACGGGGATGTGAAAAGAGCAAGGGCCAGAATGGAGCATTCTGTGTTTAGACACAAAGCTTGAGCTCAGGGTCAGTAAGTTACAACCTAAGAATGGTCATCCAAATGTCTTTGATATGGTATATCATTGTAGTTTTGATTTGGATTTTCCTGATGACTCATGATGTTGATCTTTTCATGTGCCTATGGGATATTTCTGAATCATCTTTGAATAAATGGCTATAAATTCTATGTTTAATTGGGTTATTTTTCTTTTGCTGTTGAGTTGTAAGAGTTCTTTGCATATTCTGGACACAAGTCCCCTATCATATTTACAATATTCTGTCCCATTCTCTTGGTTAGTTTTTCACTTTCTTGATAATGCCCCTTGAGGCACAAAAGTTTTAAATTTCGATGACATCAACTTTACCTGTTTTCTCTTTGACTGCTCATGCATTTGGTATCACATCTGAGAAACCATTTCCTAATCCAAGTTCTTAAAGTTTATTGCTTTAGTATGTGAATACCAGTTGGCCCAACACTAGCTGTTGAAAAGACTGTTCTTTCTCCTTGAATGGTCTTTGTGCCCTTATCAAATAAAAGTTGACTATAGAAACATGTTTTTTTACTTACAAGATTTTGTTTTAATTCATTGCTTGCTTTGTCTATCCTTATGCCAGTATGACATAGTCTTGATTACTGTTGCTTCATAATATTTTTTTTTAAATTACAATGACTGAGAATTCCAACTTTGTTCTTTTCCAAGATTATTTTGTCTTTTCTGGATCTCTTGTATTTCCCTATGAATTTTAGAAATCAATTTTTCAATTTCTAAAAGTAGGAGTTTTAGAAACATTGCACTCTATATCAATTTGGAGATTATGCTATCCAAAAAGTTGAGATTTTCAATCATGCACACAGGATGTCTTTCCATTCACTCGTATTTTTACTTTTCAGCAATAATTTTTAGTTTTCAATGTACAAGTCTAATAATTTTATACCTAAGTATTTTATTCTTTTTGATACCATGGTAAATGGTTTCCTGAATTTCATTTTTGAAATTCATTGAATTTCACTTTCATTGAAGTGTATAGAAAAGAAATCCATTTTTTATATTTATGTTCTGTTGTACAGTATTGTGGAACTCATTTATTAGCTCTTATAGTTGTGGCTGTGTGTGTGTGTGTGTGTGTTAGGATTTTCTCCATATACGATAATGTCACCTGCAACTAGAAATATTTTTACCTCTTCTTTTCCAATCTTGATGTCTTCTATTTCATTTTCTTGCTGAATTGCCCTGGCTAGAATCTCCACTACAATGTTAAATAAAATTTGTAACAGGGGACCTCCTAGTTTTGTTTCTGTCTTCAGGAGGAAACATTCCAGTCTTTAAACATTCAATACACCCTCCATCAAACTGAGGAGGTTCTTTCGATTTCTCGCTTTTTGAGTTTTTTTTTTCATGGAGTTTTTTTGCATTTGTATAATGCTTTTTCTGCATCTATTGAGATGGCCACATGCTTTTTGCTTAATTCTTTTGATATTGTGTAATGCATTAATTGATTTGCAGATCTTAAACCAACCTTGCATTTCTGAGGAAAACCCTATTTGGTCATTGTGTACAATCCTTTTATATGTTGATAGATTCAGTTTGCTAGCATTTTGTTGAAGACTTGTGTCTGTAGTTATAAAGAGTGTTTTCTGTACTTTTCTTGTGATGCATTTGTTTGGTTTTGCTAACAGTATAATACAGGTTTCATACAAAGTGTTGGGAAGTGTTCCCTGTTCTATTTTTTTTTTTTTTTAAGAGTTTGTGAAGGATTTGTGTTAATTTGTCATTAAATATTTGTTAAAATTCATTAGGGAATTCAGCTGGTTCTGTGCTTGTCTTCAAAGGAAACTTCTTGATTCTTGATTTGGTCACTCTGTTACAAGTCTGTCCAGATTGTCTGTTTCTTCTTATGTCAGATTCAGTAGTTTGTGACTTCCCAATAATTTGTTTATTCAATCTAGGTTATCTAATTTTTTTGTCATTCAGATGCTCATAATATTCTATTATTGTTTTATTTATAAAAGATTGGCAATAATATTCCCTGTTTAATTTCTGATCTTAGTAATTTGGGCCTTCTTCCTTTTTTGTTGGTCAACCAAGATAAAGTTTTATCAATTTTTTTAAATCTTTTCAAACAGCAGCCTTTGTTTACATTGATTTTTTCTACTCTCTTTCTAGTCTATATTTCATTAACTCCCTTTTCATATTTATTATTTCCTTCGTCTGCTTACTTTTTACTTAGTTTTCTCTTCTTTTATTTTCTATTTTCTTGAGGTCAAAAATTAAGCTATTGATTTGAGATTTTTTTTTTCTTTTTTAAATAAAGGCATTTACAGCTATGTTTCTATCTATGTACAGCTTTAGCTGTATTCCATGTGTTTTGATATGTTTTCATTCTCATTTATCTCAAAATATTTTCTAATTTCCCTTGTGATTCCTGCTTTGACCCATTGATTTTATGGTTTAATTTTCATATATTTGTGAAATTCTCTTTCCTCGTTTTTGAAATGTATTTAGAAAGAAGAGTTCTCTTTTTTAAAACAAATAAATTTTATTGATATATACTAATAAAGCATACAATTCATTCAAAGTGTGCAATCAATGGTATCTGGTATAATCATATAGTTGTGTCTTTATTATTTCAATCATTATAAGAGCATTTTCATTAACTCAATAATAATAATAATAAACAAAAAACAAACAAATAAACAAACAAGAAAATCCCTCTCTTCTCAATTTCTGTGTACTTCTCCCCCTATACATAGCAGGTGTTTCTGGCTATTCGATCCAAAGTGTATAATAATCAGTGGCTTTTAGTATAATCACAATATTTTACAATAATCAACTTAAATGTTTTAGAACAATTTCTTTACTCCAAAAAGAATGACTCCACACCTCTTAGCATTCCTTCCTCAGATCTACATAACCACTAATCTCATTTCATCTGTAACTTGATTTATATTTACATTTCATATAAATGGAATCATCCAATATGTAATACTCTGTGTAATACTTAGTATAATTTTTTGTCTGATATTAACATTTTGCAGTATTACCTTACATTTTTCAGCTTCAAAGAAAAACAGTCTTTCATATACATTTCTACCCATATTTATATCTTACATAATATATTTATAATTCACATAATATATTTAGTTCATAATAGGGCAATCATACAGTATTTGTAATAAGTAACTCTGGCTGTTGGTTGTCTTGCTGTGCTTAGCTATCCCTTCTTCTCTCATCTCTTTACACATCTTTATAGATATTTGCACCATTAAATCCCTTCATTTTCTCCTTTTGTGGGAGCCATCTGCTTCCTACTCGAATCCCTGTGCATATAACATTTCAGCAAACAATTTGAGGGAGAGCAGTGAGTGAATGCAGTATAAGTTAGAGGAATGATGGTGAACAGGTAAATACAGCTGTGACAAAGTGAATGTGGTTGTTATAGTGAAAGGGGTGATTGGAGAAGTTGGAAATAATTATTGAGTAGCTATTGACAGATATGTCACTTTCAGTGCTCCTTTATAGTAAGTTTATTGAATTAAAATGTTATTTTATTTAATCTAAGATGATATTACAAGGTACAACAGCATTGAATATGTCAATCCTAAAAAATATATGTTGGTAATTAAACTATGTCACATTATTGATTATACGTGTTCTAATTTCAGAGATTCTATGTTGTGAAACTATCTTAAAATTGATAAATTTTGATGCATAGCTTCCCATTGTCATTGCAACCTAGATTCATGTTAAAAACTTGAAAAATATTTAAAAGGAAAGGTAAGGAACCATCTTATAATAAATGAAACATTTTAGTGTATTTCTTTTCTATATTCTTTTTTACAGCTATTACATGGGATTTTTAGATGGTTGAAGTCATATGATAACTCATTTATATTCTCTTTATCCAAACTTCATGCTTCCCTTAATCTTATTTTACTGTACTATATGGAATTTCTAATTTATTTTTAGTTGTTTTCAACTGTACATCTCCCAGTTTACTTAATCATTTCCCTTCAGATTGACATTCATGTTGTTTCTAATTTGTTGTTATTGTAAATAATACTGCTAAAAGTATATTGTACATATTTTTCTCTTTTTTGTAGAATTTGTGACTATTTTCCAAGAATACAACCATTGATGAGGAATTACTCTGCCAAAGAGGTTACATATATATAAGGCCCTTGATAGATATTGCCAAATGATTTTACAAATACTTTTGCAAACGTAGAGTGTTTATAGAATGAGATTGAAGGTCATCAATAAACATTTACTTCTATTTCAGAACTTCTTCAAGGGACAGGAAACAGTATAACATTCTTGTCTAAGGGCTTTGTGATACAATGGATGGCTAAAGAAGCCTGCCAAATACATCGCATGTACTTTGGAAGGAGTTGCAGTGTCGAGGTGTTGGTCGTGGTGTCCCAGTGTACTTTAATTTTTTTTTTTAAAGAAGCTTTAGATTACATAAATGGTACATAAAAATATAGGGGATTCCCATATGCTCCATCCCCTCCCCCTCCCACACTTTTCCACATTAACAACATCTTTCATTAGTGTGGTACATTTGTTAAAATTGATGAACACATGTTGAAAAATTGCTAACAAATGAGGACTATAGTTTACACTCTGTCGTGTACAAATTTATAAGTTTTGACAAAATGTATAATGGCCTGTATCTGTCATTGCAATGTCATGCAGAACAATTCCAATGTCCCAAAAATGCCCCCATGTTACACCTATTCTTCCCTCTCCCTCTTCTTAGAACCTCTGGTGGCCACTGCCTTTATATCAATTATAAAAGTTCTTCCATTGCTGTAATAATAATAAGTCTATAAAAGAATAATAATAAGTCTATTTTAGTCCATTATTCATTCCCCAATCTTGAGGATTTGGGGATGGTGATGCCCACTCTGTTTCTAATTGAGGGTGTAGGGTATATGGGAATCCCCTATATTTCTTATGTAACATTTTTGTAATCTAAGCTTCTTTAAAAATTAAAAAAATTTTTTTAAATGATTTAAAACATTATCAACAAACTTCTAAGGTCTGTGAGAGACATGATAGCCTTGAGCGTGGGGAACTACATTTGAAAGCTGTTTGATGTTTTTCCTAACATTTTTTTTAATATATATTTTTAAATCACATTTTTTACTTGAAGGGAATCTACAGAAATTGACCCAGTTTTATAGTTTGTTTAATTGGTGTTATATAATATATTCACTTATATTAATTCAGATAGGTGAGGCCATGTAAAATCCAATCTATCTTGATGTATAAAGTAGAATATGCATATATGTCATTATTTTAGTATGGGCACTTTACTTCCCTCCAAAAATGTAGACTGCTGAGATATTCTTGAGATTACAGTGTCAAATTTTTAAATGAAGATGATGATCCTAATAACATTGTTTAATCATTTTGAAATTCATTTCCCTCATATGTAAATGTGAACGATAATCTTATAACCAAAAATTCAAGGTGATAATATCAATTCTGTAAGGGTGATGCCATAAACAGCGGTTTCTTCCCTTTGTTGTCTTCCATAATTTAAACTCTCTTTATTGGTGGAACCAGTTATACCTTATGGAACTTCTTATGTATTGAAATATGACTAAATCCAGCTCATGTCCTTCCTTGGAGTTACTGAAACCCACCACAGTATTATATTCATTTCTGTAACTAAACTTATGATCCTTGTGAGCCCTTATCTCACTGAGTAGCTGAGAAATGTATACTTCCCAATCTAAAGCATCTCATTCCCTTCCAGTTTTTTTTTTTTTTTTTTGACTTTTTAAAATAATTATTTTTTTTACTTTTAAAGAAGCTTTAGATTACATAAATGTTACATAAAAAATACAAGGGATTTCCATATGCCCTACTCCCTCCCCCTCCCACACTTTCCCACATTAACAACATCCTTCATTAGGGTGGTACATTTGTCACAACTGATGAATCCATATTAAAGCATTGCTACTAACCATCTACATTAACATTAATTTCTTTTCAGCTTAAACATTTAACCTATCAAACGCTCTATCCCCTAGCAGAAGCAGCTTAAATAGGCTCTTATGGATGATTCAGTGTATTTAGAAAAAGCATTCCTCTCTGAGTTCTCTTCCTATGGTTCTTTCAATCCCCTTTATGGAATCAGGCATACGTGTGGACTTAATGTATTTTGTCGTGGTAGGGAGAAGTCATTGTTGCATGAATTCAATGTTCTTGGGATCCACTCTGCTCTCTGTAGCATATTAACTAATGGAGGACCCGCTCTGACAAGTACTGGTTAGTATAGCGTTGTGAGGTGACATGTTGGAACCCAATGGTGAATTCCTTGCAGTTGTTCACGCTTTGCTAGAGCACTGATGACAGCATGTAGGCACCTCTGGTGCCCAGCCCCCCACAGTTGAGGAGATGCCAACAAGGCCTCAGACGCAACCCCGTCAATAGTTCACCCCTGTGGCACTGTACCACTACCCCTTACCTCCTTAGATGTTATCATTTTTAGGGTTTCTCTTAAGACTTGGGTGTTCTGCAACAGTCTCAGGCTCTCCACAGTCACCTGGGCTTCCTCTACTCTTTCCTATCACCCCAGGGCAAAGTGAGGAGACACACACTTATGTCTGCCAGCCTCTCTCCTTTTCCCTCAAATTTCTGGGCCAGAAAGAGAAGTTTCTTCACACAGTCCAAGTTCATTTTTCATTCTGGCATAAATAAACTCCAAGATCTAATATGCCTGGATTTTGTGGCGTTAAGGAGTAGATTTCAAATTTATAAAGCCTTTAAAATGATGGTGTTTTTGGAAACTATCATCTCCCTAGCAGAGCAGTGAACTCTTTGTTTTAAGGAAACTGCCTTCTCCTTCCAAGGACAATATATTCCTCATAGATCAGACTTGGAGCATGAGGATCTGAGAAAACACAATTCAATTGGGAAAAGAGATGAGTTAGTAATATTTAGATGCCCATTGTTAGTTTCAAGATATTAAACAAATATGCACATAAAATGGTTATTGAAAGAATTTATTTTTATTTCTCTTTTTTGCAAATAATTTTGTGGGTAATTTAAGGAAAGTAAATGTTTGAAATTATTCCTTTATCTAATAAGTAAGTATATATATCCAAGTTGTATTATTGATATGATAGCATCATTTAATGGAAAAAATACAATACAGAATTGGTGGTATGTGGCCTGTTTCTGAGTATGTTTCTGCTTTGCAGCTATCTTAAAACCAAAGTTCAACTAACTCTAATATTTGATGATCCCCTGAAAAAAAAAGTGTTAATATGGGTTTATGAGAACACAATTGCTTGTCTACCATTCGTCAGCAAATCTCTCTTTACTCCCTCATTCAAGTGTTCCAATAGTACTGTGGCATGTAGCAAGTTTACTTCATGTGGCTACAAATCGGCAGCTCCAACTGACTTAATTCCGCTTTACCTTTTATGATGTGACCAGGCACACCCTGAAAAATGTTATTCTCATTTCATAAATCAGCCTAAAATTGGTATCTGCTGGCAGATGTCTTGGAAGGTCAGATTGGAAAGGAACTAAATAATGAATTCTGAACTAATTGTGATGCATGGAGCAGAGTATTGCACCCTGTTTATATGCTGCATGGTGAGTCAGCATTTTGTTTGTCCCCACTTATGTTCCACTGGCTTTTTTCATTAAAAAAAAAGATTGACACCCAGGGATATAGCCTTAACCAGTTTGAAAGCATATGTTATAAAAGCAAAAGAACATGCTGCCTGCCCCTGATCATTATTTGGAAAGATGGTACAATATCCAAGCACTTTCTTCAAAGTGATAACATTTTTTGTCTCCGTCGACCAGCACACAGTATTTCTGGAATAGATTCAACTGCATTGGTGCATGTCACATAAGAAGAGCAAATACATTTCTCTGACCTCTGAACCTTCATGGTACAGTTGCCTAGCATTGGTTCTACCATTTCATGGTGGAAAAGCAACATGATGTCGGACAATGTCTGTCAAAAGCTCTTGGGAATTGAGAAGTGCTCTATATTTTGAGCTTCAGTTGCCATGCCAACACATATTATGCTATTAATCTGCCATTCACTGTCATGTTTCATGTGGATTGTTCCCACAATAACTGTAGGATATATGTACCTTATACCACTGCAAATTGTGGAAAAGAAAACTGAGACTCGAGAAAGCATGTCTACCTCCCAAGGTCATAAAATAAAGAGAAAAGCTGGGGTACAAATATAGGCAGTCTGACTTTAGAATTGATATTTTCATAACTATTACATAAGCCTCAGTGTCTTTTGCTTCTTTCAGTATTTAATAAGACCATGAATATCAATATTTGACAATATACCTTGCTACAATACCAGAAGTGCTCAAGAATATAGGTGACAAACATTTTGTCTATCACTGGAAATTTGTCTATCACTGGAGTCCCCAGGCCATATCTGGCCTACCATCTGTATTTTTTTAAATAACGTGATATCAACATACAGCCATGCCCATCTGCTTACATATTACCTATAGCTGCAGAATTGAGCAGTTGCAACAGAGATTGTATGGACTGTGAAGTCTGAAATATTTACTATTTGGCCTTCTATAGAAAAAGTTTTCTTACTTTCTGTACTTATGATCTTCATTGTTTTCTTTTGAATCACTTGAAGATAGTTAAATGGCCTATACTTGGGATGATCATCCTGTCTAATTCTTAATTCCAAATGAAGAGGGATGATTTCTAGATCTGGATAGGGTGGCAGGTCATCATAATATCTAGCAGGTGATACACACACTGCAGTGATGTTGTAGATAACAGGTACCAGAGGGAGCAGAGGGAGCAGAAATCAGTGAAGATGGGTTCATTCACATGTTGCAATTTTTTAAAAATGAGTGCCTAATTTTTTACAGGTTTTGAAGTAGGCATTCAGGGTCGAGTGATGAAGAAGACAATAATATGTCTTGCCTTCTTGTGGCTTAAGAGAGAGCAATGAAAACAAAAGGTTGCCTTTCCATTATAATCCTTAGGGCTGAGCATATAAAAACCTGCTTTTGATATCACCCTGGTAGGAGCTGTGTTGGATCCTTTCTTCTTCTTACTCTGCATATTGTGTGACAAGGGTTATTTCCCTTTACAGGCAGTCTGGAGTCTCCTGTGCTCTCCAATTCCTCAGTCAAATCACTGCTCCCACTGCTCTTGCCACTCACCCTATTGAGCCCAGGATATTGCAGGGAGTTTCAGCAGGCCAGAACGACAGAGCACACCATACCAGTCTAACTCACTAATTTGGAATTATGTGATTAGTGGCTGGGAGTTTAAAGTGGTATCTATATATTTGGGATGAAGCAAATAATTTGATGATGTGCCTCATGAAGTCTCACATATAAAATTGGATCAAGTTGCTTGGAAAAAGAACACTGTAGAACTGGAGAATTGGCAAGGGGATGAGCCCCAGAAACAACTTCAGTCTGAAATGTGTGGGCTCACAAATATAAATGGGTGGAGGAGAGCATTTAGAATTTTTTAAAGTGGTAATTTAGGGAGGAGAAGGGCAATTATATCTGTTGCATACAATGATTTCAAGGAATATAATGTGTCTCCATGCATTTCTCTGGCCTTTCCCCATTAACAAAAGCAATCATTATTTTCATGCAGACCAATACCACTGGAGTTCATGAGGATTATACAGAAAATGGGACCAAATCCAGAATGTAAATATGGCTCTTCTAGTGACTTTTCACACCCGCTCTTCCGGTACTTCCCCTTGACATATGTTCCATGCTCTAATTGTAATACTTTACTGAGGTAATGTTTACCCAAGTCCAACTTCTCTCTTCCCTGAACCCAACTTCCCTATTCACGGCAGCCTATCACAGCACTCCCTCACAGCCATAACCTTATTTGGACATGTTGGTCTTCTCCTCTAGCCTCCCCCCTCCCTCCCAAATCTTCCCCCCACGCCCAGCAACAGCGTAGCCCTATCAGAAGACAACACGCTCACCCCCGCCCAACTCTGCCTATAAAACTGCGCAGCTCTCCCTGAATAAAGGTCTTACCTTCCAGCAAGCAAGTGAGTGGTGTCTCTTCATTTAGTACTGTCAGGGAGACCACAGGGCACCAAACGGCGACCCTGTGACAACTTCTCCTTAACCCCCGTGAAGACCAGGGAGCCGGGCCTGCGCTCTCCTGACAACTTCTTCACCCCCCGCCGTTCTGGAGTGCATGGCCGGACGGTCCACAACTAGCTCCTGTCGCTCCCCGGGCTGCAGCAGGGCTGATCACCCTCAGGCCCGGAAACAAAGCAGCACTTTACTACTTCACGGTTCCAGAATTCCTTTTCCCTCACCCAATTGCCCCATTGTATCACCATAATGACCTTATCTCTTCTACAGGTTTTACGGGCTTGATCATCCTACCAAAATCCCTCTCTCGGCCTCTCCCTCTCACCAACTGACCACACTTGGTCACTCGGCTATGGCCCACTGTAAACTCAGGAATGTTTTTCAAGCCTGTTACTCATCTCCATCTTCACTGCCTCTGCTAAAGGGAAACAGCACATTTTTCTATGTGGACCAAGCCAACAAATTTGTCTAGGCCAGAAATTCTCAAGTGCTAGTGAATATCTGAATTATCCGTAGGGCTTGTAAAAATTCAAATGACTGCGTCCTACGCAGGGTTCCCAATTATGGAGTTCTGAGGTGCAGACTGTGAAATTGCATTTGTTACAAGCTTCCAGGTGGTGGTGATGCTGCTGGCCTGGGGATCACAGTTGGAGAACACTGTTGTAGACACCCAGGATGTATTCTCTTCCTTCTCCCACACTTACACTTTGCTGTCAGAGAGAACTTCTCAATTCTGATAATATGAGTCTCTTGCTTGCAATTGTCAAGCCAGATTAAGAACAAACTTTCCAACATAAAATCTTTTAAAATATATCTAGTACTAGTATCTCTTTTTGCTGATGCCCCGATTCTGTATGCCATATTAGATATACTGGATGCACCAAACTACTTTCAAGTCTCTAAAGTTCTTATCTTTTCTTCCTACTCTCTGTGCATGTGCTGATTCCTGTTGTCTGACTGACAAACTCCCAATCAATATTCAGTTTACAGGGACAATATCACCTTCCCAAGAAGCAATCTTACTTTCCCTGCAGCTACTAGGCACTTCATTCTCTACAGACCTGGCATTTACATCTTTTAGGGTATGTTCTCTATTGTGTTGCATTTGCTTTCTTATTTATCTTTCTCTAGGAAGGGAATTTACATTCCTTGAATGTACTGATATGGATGGCTTAGTCTTCAGTATACATCAGTATATATCAGTATACAAATGTGATGTGCTGAAGCTGTATGTAGCCCAGAAAATCATGATCTTAAAGCTAATCCATTCTTGTGGGTGGAAACCTATTCTAAGTAGGACCGTTTGATTAGGTTACCTCTGTTAAGGCATGGCCCAGAGTGAGTTCTAATCCTTTTACTGGAGTCCTTTAAGGAGAATGAAATTCAGACAAAAAAAAGATAGAAAACCACAGAAGCAACAATCCTAAACCAATGAAAACCAGAAGAGAAGGGAGATACCAGCAGATGCCATCATGTTCCTTGCCATGTGATAAAGGAGTCTAGTGTCACCAGTCTTCAGAAAGAAGGTATTGTCTTGATGGTGCCTTGATCTACACATTTTCATGGTCTTAAAACTGTAATCTTGTAAGCTAATAAATCCCTTTTGTAAAAGCTAACCCATTTCTGGTATATTGCTTTTGGCAGCCAAGCAGACTAAAACAGCAGGGTTCTCTGCAAAAGATGCTCAGTATGTGTTTTTTAAAAATTATTAAATGATTCCCCCATTATGGCACTTCCCAGGCCAGGTGTGGTTTGTGAGCCAGATCTCTTCTTTCTTGAGAATTCTTACTCTACAAAACTTAAAATAACTATCACATCATGTTAGCAGAAGTTATAGATTTTATCAGTGCACAGGGCTTTTTCATAACCTTCAAAAACTTGCTTAGAAGCACTGTCTGAGCCTCAATTACATTAGAATAATGGCACGTTAATTCTTTGTAAACTTAACAGCTAATATTTATCCTTTTGAGCATGTATATGTTTTCAGAGATGTTGTTCACAAGTAATACCTCATCAATTTTCAAAACAATTTTATCTCATGAGTATTTATATGAGTCCCATATTAAGAGATGAAGGGATAAAGAAATTAAGTAAGTTGTTCAGGATCATGCAGATCATATATGGTGGTGGGTGATTTCAGCTGAGGCAGTCTAATTTAAGAACCATTTATTTAAGCTCTGCTACATGCCTAGAAATATGTTTATAATGCACACCTACAGATTAATATTATTTCAGTATTTATAAGGCTTTCAAGATAATCATACACTCTTGAACTTACAGTAGATTACTCTCAAGAAATAACTTTTCCTACACTTTGAATAATAGAGATGTCATCCAAATTGTGCATTGTGGGGTTTCCCATTCTCATGGAATTTGAATTGGGCCCAGTATAACAAATCAGTTAGGTCAGAGCTATGTCAACCATCCCTGGTTTTCGAGTACAATTTCTGAGTATGTTTGACTACTGGGAAAAGATAGTTCTTTCCCCACAATCAGAACCCACAAATTGTATAGGATCTTGAAGAACTCAAATAGACTTAGAGAGTCTATTTTAGAAGAAATAAACTAGACTGAGTATGTTATACAGAACATTGGATAGAATGATAAGGTGTTAGGAGAAGACAGGATATCCAAATGGGGAATGTTCTCCTGGAATGATGACATTAATTAGAACACAAAGACTCACTAATTTACCAACAAACTGTAATCTTACACAAGTAAATGAGAGATGAAGCTTACTTAACACAGATATGTAGATCAAAGAGACTAGGTCATATTTGTAAAAAGCTTAAAATCTAATAAAGGGGATATTAGAGGCATTGGTGTACTTTAATAAAGTTTCAAACCCTGATAGTAAGCCACCAGAGACCCTAGTCCTAATAAGAAATGTTTGCAGGAAGGATGGCCTGGGAAGAGGTTCTGTGGAGCAGTGCTTGAAAACTCAGGATGCAAGCTGGATTGTCTTAATTCAAATTCTAATATAATCATTTGCTGTGTGATTTGGAGTGCTTTATGTAGATGTTCTGAACCTTAATGTTCTTTCTGGTACAGTGAAAGAAATACCAGTACCTCAATCAGTGTTACTGTAGTAATTAACTGAGATTACTTCACACAGTGCCTGTTTTTGTTCAAGAATTCAGTAGTTGTTAATTCATAATACAATTGAATTATTGTGATGATAATGATTTTTTATTTTTTTATTTTTAAAGAAGCTTTAGATTCCATAAATGTTACATTGAAAATATAGGGGATTCCCATAAACATCACCACCTTCCTGTCCCACACATTTCCCCATTACAACATCTTTCATTAGTGTGGTACATTTGTTACAATTGATGAACACATATTAAAGGATTGCTACTAACTATGTTCAATAGTTCACCTTATAGTTTACTCTTTGCACTACACCTTTTTATAGGTTTTGGCAAAATGTGTTATGGCCTGAATCTATAGTTGCAATGTCAGATAGGAAAATTCCATTATCCCCCAAATTCCCCCTATTCTTATACCTATTCTTCCCTCTCCCTCCTGAGAACCTCTGGTGACCACTGCCTTTATATCAGTGCTACAAGATCTTCCATTGCTAGTGTCATAATAAATCTACTTTAGACCATAGCTGCATTCTCCCCTTATGTTTGTTCCATAAGGAACAATCTTGAAGATTTTAAGATTTTAAGATGGTGAGGTCCACTCTGTTTCTGATTGAGAGGGGGCTTAGTTACCATGGGGCAGATTGATAGAACTGTCTTGATTGAAGTTGTAGAAACAGTTTCTTGCTGCTCTATTACAGAATGTAGCAGGACTTCCCAGGATTGGAATTCAATATTCTTTCAGTTATTGTGTGAGTCTCAACCCATGGAGACAATGCCCCGTGACCACTTGAACATATTTATATGCCATACAGGTATGCCCGATGTGTACCTCTCTCGCACACCCTCCTATCACTGACACCCTGCACCAGTGATCCTCCCGTTACAGTTGAGACCTTTCTGCAATCCAAAACCTCCCCAAAACAAATCCAAAATGCAAACAAATAAAAATAATAAGAAAACAAAATACTAATGATTTAAAAAACAAATAAAATACAAAAAATGAATAAAAATTTCATTGTGTCATTCATCACCATAACATATTCTATCTTTTATGTACAATGAAAATTTCTTCTGTATGTTCCCCCAGTGTCTTATATACTTTTTTGCTTTATTTTCAAAGAAGTTTTAGGTTACAGAAAAGTCACATAGAATATATGGGGAATTCTCCTATATCCCATCCCCTCCACTTCTCACATTTTCCCCTATTGATAACATCTTACACGAGTATGATACATTTACATCTTACATGAGTATGGTACATTTGTTACAATTGATGAACAAATATTGAATAATTGCTACTAATAATGGTCAATGGTTTACATCATGGATTACATTTTGTACCATACACTTTTGTAGGTTTTGACAAAATTTATAATGTCCCTGTGTCCTTCTTTGCAAGGTAATGCAGAACAATTCCAATGCCCTAAAAGTGCCCTGTGTTCCCTCTATTCTATTCTTCCCTCCCTCTCCCCTTGGGACCTATGGTAATCACGAAGTTTCAATTTTTGAAGAATTAGGTTCATAGTTACATGGATTAATATTGAGGGTTTAACATATTGGTTTGTTTTCTTTTATTAGGCACTGCCTATTTTTTCGAAAGATTCTTGCCCTTCTAACTGAGAACATAGCAGGACTCCTGAGAATAGGAGTTGAGTATTTTCTTGTTTATTTTGTAGGTCTCCACCCACTGAGATAACACACTATGACAAGATGAACATTTTCATATTCCATAGAAGCATTCCCCAGGTGCACCCTATCCCACATATCCCACCCCACCGACACTCTGCACCAGTAAACTTCCCCTGCGGTATTTGCCAAAATAACATTCCCTCCGTTGTAGTTTTTAACCACAGTCCTACAAATCCCCATAGTTCATCTGTTTCTTCCTCCAGCCCTCTCCCCAGGCTCATGGTTAGTCCAACCCAACCCCCCCACACCCTACTCCCCCTCACATTCTAACAGCATTGGCTCCTCTCACATCCCTGTACCAACATCATCGCCATTCACTGCCCAACCACCCCCTTCCACCCTTTCATAGGTTTCCCATATTGTGCATTCACTCACCACACTCTACTCTCTTTCTTTCTCATGATAACCTGTCTTCTAGATTCTAACTGTGAATATACTCAATTCGTTTAAGTCATATCAGTGAGATCATGTAATATTTGTCCTTCAGTGACTGGCTTACTTCATGCAACATAAAGCCTTCAAGATTCATCCATGTTCTGTGTGTTAATACTGTATTCTCTCTTACAGCTGAGTAATATTCCACTGTATGCATATAGCACAATTTGCTTATCCTTTCATTTGTTGTTGGACATTTGGATTACTTCTAATTTTGGGTGATAGTGAATAATGCTGCTATGAATATTGGTGTGCATATATCTGTTTGTGTCCCTGCTTTCAATTCTCCTGGGTCTATAACCAGCAGTGGGATTGCTGGATCACACGGCAATTCTATAGTTAGCTTCTGAGGGATCACCAAATTGTTCTCCACAATGGCTGCACCATTCTACATTCCCACCAACAGTGGATGAGTGTTCACTCTACTCCACATCCTCTCCAACACTTTTAGTTCTCCTTTATTTATTTATTTTTATAGCCACCAATCTGATAGGTGTAAGATGTTATATCATTGTAGTTTTGATTTGCATTTCCCTGATAGTTAATGATTTTGAGCATTTTTTCATGTGCTTTTGAGATATTTGTATTTCTTCTTTGGAAAAATGTCTATTCAAATTGCTGGCCATTTTTCAAATGGGTATTTTTTTTTCTTTTTCAAGACGTAGGATTATTTTATATATGCTGGATATTAAGCCCTTATCAGGTAAGTGGTTACCAAATATTTTTTCCCAGTGAATAGGCTGCCTGTTCACTTTCTTGACAAGCTCTTTTGAAGCACAGAAAGGTTTTAATTTTAAGGAGGTCCCATTTATTCTTTCATTGCCTGCTTTTTAGATGTAAAATATATGAAACTGTTTCCTACTACAAGATCTCATAGATGATTCCTTACATTATCTTCTGGGGGCTTTAAGGTCTTGACTCTTATATTTAGATCTTTGATCCATCTTGAGTTAATTTTGTATAGTGCATGAGATGATGATCCTCTCTCATTCTTTTGGATATGGTTATACAGTTCTCCAAGCATCATTTGTTGAAGAGGCCATTCTGTCCCAGTTCAGTGGACTTGGTGGCCTTATTGAATATCAGTTGGCCTTATATGTGAGGATCTATATCAGAACTCTCAATTCAGTTCCATTGATCAATTTGTCTATTCCTGTGCCAATACCATACAGTTTGGACCACTGTAGCTTTTTAGTATACTTTAAATTCAGGTAGCATGATTCTTCCAATTTTTTTTTCTTTTTCAATATGTTTTTGGCTATCTGTGGTTCCTAGCCCTTCCAAATTAATTTCATAATTAACTTTTCCAATTTAGTGATAAATGCTGTTGTAATTTTTATTGGAATTACATGAATTCTGTAAAAACTTTGGGTGGAGAGTCATCTTAATGATGTTTAATCTTCCCATCCATGAACAGGGAATATTCCTCCAATTATTTATGTCTTCTTTGATTTCCTTTAACAATGTTGTGTAAGTTTCTGTGTATATGTCCTTTACATCTTTAGTTAAGTTTATTCCTATATATATGATTATTTTAGTTACTATTGTAAATGGATTTTTTTTCTTAATTTCCCCTCAGATTGCTCATTATTCATGTACAGAAATGCTACTGATTTTGAGTGTTGATCTTATATCCTGCCACTTTACTTAACTAATTTATCAGCTCAAGAAGCTTTGTTGTAGATTTTCAGGGCTTTCTATGTATAAGATCATGTCATCAGCAAATAGTGAGATTTTAACTTCTTCCATTCCAGTTTGGATGCCTTTCATTTCTTTTTCTTGTCTAAGTGCTCAAGCAAGTACTTCTAACACAATGTGAAATAAGAGTAGTGATAGTGGGCATCCTTGTCTTGTTCCAGATCTAAGAGGGGAAGCTTTTAGCATTTTATCATTGAATATGATATTAGTTGTAGGTTTTTTATAGATGTCCTTTATCATATTGAGGAAGTTTCCTTCTATTCCTATCTTTTGATATATTTTTATCAAGAAAGGATGTATTTTGTCCAAAGCTTTTTCTGCATCAATAAAGATGAAAATGTGATTTTTTTTTTCTGTCAAATTGTTAATGTGATGCACTACATTAATCAATTTTCTTTTGTTGAACCATCCTTGCTTACCAGGGATGAAACCCAATTGATCATGGTGTATAATTTGTTTTATGTGTTGTTGGAAACAATTAGCAAGTATTTTGTTGAGAATTTTAGCATCCAGATTCATTAGAGAGATTGGTTTGTAGTTTTTTTTGTTTTGTTTTGTTTTGCTTTGTTTTTTGTTTGTGTTTTCTTCTGGTGTCTTTATGTGGCTTTGATATTAGGATGATGTTGGCATCATAGAATGAATTAGGCAATGTTCCCTCTACTTCTATTTTTTGGAAGAGTTTAAGCGCAATTGGAGTTTTTCTTTCTGGAATGATTAGTAGAATTCACCTGTGAAGTCATCTGGTCCTAGGCTTTTCTTAGTTGGGAGGTTTTTGACAACTAATCCAGTCTCACTACTTGTGCTTTTTCTGTTCAATTCATCAATTTCTTCTTTCAACACTGTAGGCTGCTTGTGTGTTTTTAGAAATTTGTCCATTTCATCTAGTTATCCACCTTGTTACACAATTTTTCGAAGTATCCTCTAATAATATTCTTTATTGCTGTGAGATCAGTGGTGATATCCCCTCTCTCATTTTTTAGTTTATGTATTTGCATCTTCTCTCTTTATTTATTTGTTAGTTTAGCTAAGGGTTTGTCAATTTTATTAATATCTCAAAGAATCAGCTTTTGTTTTTGTTAATTTTTTCTAGTGTTTTTTGAGTCTCAATTTCATTTAGTTCTGCTCTCATCTTTGTTATTTCCTTCTTTCTGTTTGCTTTGAGATTAGTTTGTTTTTGTTTTTTCCTAGTTCCTCAGGTGTGCACTTAGGTCTTCAACCCTAGCTCTTTCTTCTTTTTTAATATAAGCATTTATGACTAAAAATTCCCCCCTCAGCACTGCTTTTGCTGCCTCCCATAGGTTTTGATATATTGTGTTCTCATTTTCATTCATTTCAATTTAATTACTGAATTCTTTTGCAATTTCCTCCTTTACCTGCTGATTTTCTAACTGTGTTGTTTAACTTCCATATCTTTGTGCCTATTCTGTTTCTCTGCCCCTTATTAATTTTCAGCTTCTTTCCATTGTGGTTTGAGAAATTACTTTATATAATATCAATATTTCTGAATTTGTTGATACTTGTTTTGTGGCCTAGCATGTGGTTTTTCCTGGAGAATGATCCATGTGCATCCAAGAAGAATGTTTTTCCTACTGTATTTTGCTGTAATATTCTGTATATGTCTGTTAGGTCTAGATTCCCTAATGCTTCATTCAAAGCATCTGTTTCTTTATTACACCTCTGTGGAGAAGTTCTGTCTAATAGTGATGATGGTGTATTAATGTCCTCCGCTATAATTGTAGAGGCATCTATTTCTTTCCTTAATTTTTCCAATGTTCATCTCATGTATTTTGAGGCAGCTTGGTTAGGTGCATAAATGTTTATGATTGTTCTTTCTTTCTAATAGATTGCACCTTTTATTAATATATAGTGTCCTTCTTTGTCTCTTCCAATAATTTTGCATTTAAAGCCTATTTTGTCCAATATTAGTATAGCTACTCCTGCTCTTTTTTATTATTGCATGTAAAATCATTTTCCAACCATTCACTTGCAACATCCTTGCAACCCTGGGTTTACGGTGAGTTTCTTGTAGATAGCATATAGATGGGTCATATGTCCTTATCCATTCTGCCAATCTGTGTCTTTTGATTGGAGAGTTTAATCCAATAACATTCAATGTTATTACTGTTAAGGCAGTGCTTCCATTAACCATTTTTTCTTTAGTTTTGTATATGTCATATATTGTTTTGATTTCTCTTTTTATCTTTTTTATTATTCTTACTAGTAATTTTCCTTTAATCACTGTCCTCCAACCCTCTCTTTCCTGTTTATTCCTTACAACCTACAAAACTTCTTTTAGTATTTCTTGAAACGCAGGTTTGTTGTTGACAAACTCTCTTAATTTCTGTTTTTCTGTGAATATTTTGAAGTCTCCCTCACTTTTGAATACCAGCTTTGCTAGTGACAGAATTCTTGGCAGCAGTTTCTTTTTTTTCTTTTAGAACCTTAATTATATCATACAACTCCCTACTTGCCTCCAAGGTTTCAGATGAGAAATCAGTGCTAAATCTTATCAACCTTCCCTTGTATGTGGTGGAACTTTTTTCTCTTGCTGTTTTCAGTATTCTCTCTTTGTCTTGAACGTTTGACAATCTGATACATATATGGCTCATAATAGACCTGTTAGGATTTATACTGTTTGGAGTGCTCTGTACTTCCTAGACATGTATATTCATGTCCCTCAAAAGAGTTATGAAATTTTCAACAATTATTTCCTCCAACACTCCTTCTACCTTCTTTCCCCTCTCTTCTCACTCTGGGATGCCTATAATGCATATGTTTGTGCATTTCACATTGTCATTCATTTTCTTGAGTCCCTGCTGAATTTTTTCTCTCTTTTTATCTATTTGTTCTACTCTTTGTGCAATTTCAGATGTATTTTCCTTGGTGGTAATAATTCTTTCCTCTGCCTGTTCAAATCTGCTGTTATATCTTTCTAGCATATTTTTTATTTCTTGAATTGTGCCATTCATCACCATCAGATCTGTTATCTTTTTATGTATGTTTACAATTTCTTCTGTATATTCCCTCACTGCCTTCTTAATATCCTTTATCTCTTCCTTCACTTCATTAAGTTGATTCATGATATTTATTTGGACATCCTTGATTAGTTGTTTCACATTGTTTATTTCTTCCTGTTTTTTGTTTGTTCATTAGCCTGGGCCATGTCTTCCTGTTTCTTAGTATGGTTTGTAATTTTTTGCTGGTGCCTAGGCATCTGTTATCTTGATGAGCTTTTCAGATGGTTAGCTTCTCTTTCTACTCTAGGGTTTTATTTTCTTTGTATATATGTTAAGTTTCCTTTTTGATACTTGGTTCCACTTATTCTTTATCCTTATAGTTGTCAGTGTTACTCTAAAAAATTTTAATTCTATAAAAAAGGAAAGATAAAAGAAGAGGAAAATAATAATAATAATAATAATAATAATAATAGAAGATAGAAAAGGAACTATGTAAGAGTCAGGAAAAAATAAGTAATAAGAGTGAAAATTCATAAAAAGTACAAAGGTGTTATAATTTAAAAAGGTAGGATAAAACAATGAAACAAGAATAAAATGATGCTAGAAAAAGAGTAAGATAATAGACCAGAAAAATGAGAAGAGAAGAGAATGAAAATGAAGACCAAACAAAAGAAGATGGAATGAAAGAAAAGCAATGGAAGAGGGAAAAAAGAAGTAAAGGACTAAAGAAACTAAAGAGAAAAAAATAAATAGGAAACAAAGAAAGACAAAAAACAAAAACACAGTCCAGGATAAAAAGGCTTCCCTCTTAGGCCACTAGGAAAACCATCTCAGGGTGCCAGTACCCATCAACCAATCACTCTCTAGGCTGCCCTCCATAGGGATGGTACCTGGTTTTAGAGAATAAAATAATAAGAAATATAAAATAGATTTAAAAAAAAAGAAAACAAACAAACAAATAAATGAAAGAATAAATAAATAAATAAATAAATAAATAAATAAATAAATAAATAAAATCAAAAAACCTGAAAAAAACATCTCGGTCTATAAGTTCCCTGTCACAAGGTGCCAGCTGGATGTCTGACAACCCACTGGATCATTCTCTGTATCCCTTTGATTAAGCAGTACCAGGGATTGAACCAGGAACCTAGTTAGATATGAGGCAGACATTCATCTCCTGAGCTACACCCACTCCACAGGTTAGGTAGTCTTCTGAATGTTTCTCTGAGTCTCCCCTCTCTCTATCCCCTCAGGTGTATTGGGTTTCTCACAGTTTGCCAGCTGTCTCTCCTAGCTTAATTCTCTCCATGGCTGTTAGCCTGCTGCTTACTGACTTAATTCCTCTCTCTCCCAGGGCTGGTTGCTGTGACTGCCTGCCTGATATGATACCCCCTCCCCTCTCCCTGGAGCTGTTTCAGAGCTGGCTGGGGTTTATCTTATCTTCTCTTACCTTATTTTATCTTATCCTTTCCCTTAGTTCTGCCCCCTTTATCTCCCCTCCCCCTTTCACTTCTCTCTCTCTGTGAGTTGCTGGGTGCCTGTACTATACTTATTTTCCCTTCAGTTCCCTCATGGATGGGTCATTTGCAACCTTCACTTGCTAGGCTGGTTACAGCCAAGAATCAAAGGGGGGTCAGCTGGCCAAACTCTCTAAAGAGAAATCACTCCCCACCTTCCTCCAGAACCCTCTTCCTCCCATAAAGGAGGACCGTTTCTCCCCTCTCAGTGAGCCACAGATTTTACTGAGTCTATTCACCTTGAGGGTGGAGGACATGTGCAGTTTCCAGCCACAGGGATGACTAACATTTCATTTGCCTCTTTGTCTCTCTGTGCCTCACCCTCCTGGCTGATGTGCAGCACTCTCCTGGTCTGCAGATCCTCAAAGCAGCTCTCTTTTTTTTTTGCCCTTCCACTGTTGTTTTTGTGAGAGAGTTGAGCCCTGTCTACTTACTCTGATGCCATCTTACCGGAAGTCTGTGATGATGATTCTTTATAGTATTTAGCATGGAGCAAAAGGAAGAAATGCATATGAAAGACTTTATAGACTGAATGCAAAAATACTCAGAAATATTGGGATATGGGGAGAAAAGCAAGAAGGATATGTCGAAAATGACTAAAATATTGAGTCTGGGTGAAGGGAGAAATATGGGCATCATTAATTGACTAGACACCACAATTATTCTTGCTCCCTAAATCATTGCCTGGCAATAGAACTACTAATAACAAAATGTAAAGAATTTTTATAGTCAAACTTTAATCTTCTCTTTTCAGGTCCATCTATGGAGCAGCATAGGACTGTCCCAACATAGGAACAGAGAATGACAGTAGAACAACAAAAATCAACTATAAATGAATCTTTTTTTTTTTGTATTCTTCTGAATCTGTTTTAAAATCAAAGTTACAGCCACCAAAGAAACCAACAAAAGCCATTTTTATTAATTATTCTTTTGCAAAATAATTTTATCCATAATATTTTCTACATTTTGTCCTCTCTTATTGTCCTTTTCTAAGCTTTTATATCCTCAGGCTTTACAATTCCAGTCCTCAAAATGCTTTTCCCCAAAGGACTTGTGTTGAATAATATATTCTGAAAAACTAAAGAGTATAGATTTCTGACCATAATTTATTTTGAGTGGATGGTAATTTAGAGAATCCTTTAAAAAATTAAAAGGAAAACATGGACACTTCTTTATAGACTTCAGGGGAAAAGAGATGAAATCTATATTCTAATGATATGTGACTAATGAAAAATCAAATTATGCTTACTCATTGAGTAGTTTGAACTTCCTTGGGACAAAGGAAGAGGATTATTATTGGCTAATATCAAAATAGTCTTCTTTATGGCCAATAGACCTATTGAACACACAGTAAGATTTATTGAGACAACTTAAACTTCCTCCTAAGGAAAATTATGTTAATTTGATGATAAAATCTACAGATTAACAGATTAATTAACACTACTGTTTCTTTCATTATACAGGATGAACATTTTCTTTATGATAAGAAATATGCAAATAAAATAGATGTATATACATGCTGGAAAAATATCTGTGAGAGCAGCAGAAATAGATCATAAATTCTTGCTTTGGCCGAGATCCATCACACTCTTGTATAATGAGCACCCAGGCACGTGCAGACAACCCTTCTACTCCAAGAACCAGGGGTGATACTCAGCCCACATAGTGACAGCATGTGATAGAAAAATGCTCTTGGGCAGCTGCAGTGAGCACTTCAGTAAATGTCTGCTGGAGTTCTTTCCTGAATATCCCATGATGAGGCAAATCTTTCTGCCTGGTATTTTTATGCCAATGTCCCTTAGAAACCCAGGATTCTTTCATTGTCTCCTCCCACTCTATAGTCCAGTATTAGAGAGAACCTCTCCTCTATACCCTAGTCAATGGGCTAAGTGCTGTTTTTCTGCCTTATTACTTCAGCTTAACTTCTAGAGATTAGGCTCCAATGTTCATTATGTTGCGCTTTGTTTTATAATGATTTTCTTGGCTTGGTCGCTGATTCTCCTACAAACCTTTGGCATTCCAGAAACTATATTTTCCTTGCCACTCCCTTATGCTTATTAGATTTGGATCTTCTACTGGGTTCAAATTGTCTAGGTTCTTATTTGGACATACCATTTTTAAATAAAAGGAATTTATGCACTACACTAGATTCAGCCTATTCCACACCCCCAATCCCACTGGGTTCCTTCCCTTCTGATCAGTTTGGTTTCTTGCCACTTTCAGAATATTCTTCTGAGGCTCATTAAGCAGAAATGTTTGTCAAGAGTCAGATAAAGAAGACTCAAAACTACTTCCTATTTATGAACGTTTACTACGCCACTGCCTGATTCTAGATGTCCTGGAAATAAAATTGCATTACATGGCAAGTTACCACGGAGTCACAGGAAAAAAAGATAAAGTACTTTCTAGAAACAGAAATAATGGAAAATAAACAATAGATCTTAAATGTGGATACACAGAGGTGTTTCTAACATGACTCAAATCTTTATACTCAAGGGATCTTGAAAAATGGTCGCTATTGACCCAAGAAGAATCCCTGAAAATTACAAGTTTAAACAGGCAGTTCTGATCTAGATATTATTTTCCATTCCTTGGAGGCTATTTATTAGAAGTGCAGAACAAAATGCCAGAGAGAGAGAGAGAGAGAGAGAGAGAGAGAGAGAATGCAAGCACTACTGCACAAGAATGGATACAATTTCACTGTGGATGTATCTGTTAAAAGCTAGAACTGTGTTTCCATTATTAACATTCCCTAACTTTTACTTCTGGACATTTTTGTTCCTCTAATATTTTCAATAATATTGAAAAACGCTGGAAAGTTCAACATTAGGTTATCTTTTTTTAAAACATGTGGTACATATATCCCACTTAAAATGCCCATATTTTACTTTGTTACATACTTAATTACAGGCTATTTTATGAGAGTTATTGCAAGTGGGACAAGTGACAATAAAGCTGAGAGCAATTGGTATCTTAATGTTTTTTTTGAGAAAGAGCTGTAGGAAGTAAGGTGTAAAAATGGACTTCATGGGAGGATATGTGATTTTATATGAGGCGCAGTTCCTTCTCCCTCTTTTTTTTTTTTTTAGTCTCTAATTTCAAATTTATTTTAAAGAACAGAAACTACGTTGATAAGTTTCACTTTGCCTAAATTTACCAGTACATCCATGGATCTCACCAGAATTAGTACAATTTGATTATCACACTACATCAGAAAGGAGGACAGTAGATGCAAGTCTCCTACCAGTTCTGTGCATAAGGACTCTCCTCTTGGGAGTCATGGTATCTGAGAAAGCAGTTTTCCCCTCAGATTAAGTCCTCAAAAAAACCTCTCTCAATAAGCAATTAGGAAAAACAGTGCTAAATGGAGAGTTTCTTTTGTTTAGTTAAATCTGGAAGGTCTGAGGGTTCCAGGAGTCTCCATCAGGATGTGTTGTGGGCAGCAAATTCCTCGAATGTGAGTATTCACTATTAGAGGGCTCTGTAGGGTCAATCAGATTTACAAAATTGCTGTCATCTGATTCATCAACACTATCTCCAATTGCTCTTTGGGAAGGAGGAAGGTCTGCTCCACTTCCGTCACTGGTGGAAGCATAATTGAAAGAGCCCACGGCTTGAGGTCGAGGCATAAAGGTACTACTTTCCATGCGAGAATGGCTTAAAGTATTTTCTAGATTGTTGGGTTAAAATCTGAATAAGGGGAAGGAGGGTCAGAGGCCTCTGCATCTCCAAGAGTACTTTTGCCTTCTGCTGCGAACCCAGAATAGGGCATCCAAGGACTGAACATTAGTTCCATAATTTCAGATGGCATCTGCTTAACATGGTTTGCTGCATTCTTCTTTCCTGTTCTCCCTCTTGACCACTCCAAAAGCAGGGCTGCTTTTGAAAAAATAAAATTATCAAATATTTTTCTTTGTTTCTTCTCTATTCACTATTTTCCTTCCCTCCTTTCCATATCCTCATGCTAAGATTCCAGGACAAGCTTTACTTTTATAACAAGAAGTATATTTTATTGTTGAATTACATAAACTTGGATTATTATTATGCAAATTAAGCTATAATTACGTTTATCTGCTCCCAGTTCTTTCCTCTAAGGCAACTCACAGTAAGTCAAATATTTGTACTTGAAAGTTTTTCAAATAATGGGTAAAGCTGCCATGCTTTCCTTATATCTTATCATGCAGGTTTTTATTACTAATATTTTCCTGGGTTTTATATGGCACGAAAATCCAGGTTAAAAGACTCTTCAGCAATATTGAAGAGAATAGAAAATAATCTATTATTTTCATTTTGTATATATATAACCTTTATTGGATCTTGAGGTGAATACAAGTTATTCAGTGTCCTGCTCTGAATGTAATATCACAGGCTGAAGGCTTTGAAAGTTTAAGTGTAGCCTTGCATGCCGTGGTATCATCAACATAAGTGGGAAATTAAGATTTTCAAAGATTTTGGAGATTGCAGAGATGGAAAAACATGGCATATAGCTTTGACTAAAAAGTTCAGAGGGACAGGGGACTGCTTCAGCTATTGACTACTGGAAAACAAATTTTATGGAACAAAAAAATAAAACTCTGTAGGGGAGCAGATGTAGCTCAAGTAGTTGAGCACCTGCTTCCTATAAAAAAGGCTCTGGGTTCTATCCCCAGTACCTCTTAAAACAATAAAATAAACAAACATGAAAAAAACAGCTCTCACTGGGGAGCAAATGTAGCTCAGTGGTTGAGCACCTGTTTCCCATGCATAAGGTCCTCGGTTCAATCCCCAGTACCTTCAAAAACAAACAGACAAACAAAACACACACACACACAGAACTATAGCTCCCTTTCTACCTTCTGAAAAATAAATTAACCAAACTAAATTTTCTAAGAAAAACATTTTATTAGAAATAAGATGACTTTTTAAATTAGGTTATCCTTTCATATATCTCCTCATGAAATTTCCTATTTATTTTGAGATGTCTGATTAGATTTAAGCTTTATTTTATGAAATTTTGGACTAATTACAGTATATTTAATCAAGAAGTAAAAACTTTAATGACCAAATTAATACTGATTGATATTAGACCAATAGAAAGACAATACAATGCATTTATAAAATGGGTGGAAAATGCTAACAAATCAAACAATCTACCATCAAAACAAACAAATTCCATCAGTCTGTTCACTTCATTTAAGAAGAACCTTAATCCTATTTGCTTAGTATTTGAGGTTCATGTTTGAACAAAGCATATGGAATTTTTTACAGCTTTTGCCAAACTAACTTTGAAAATATAATCTACCATGTCATGAAAAATGCCGATATAAAGATTTAAGCTAAGAGTGATGTTCAACAAATGACAGCATAGACAAAATAACAGACAATCAACAATAGAAGAGCATATTTGAAATGTCTATAAACAATAAGAAATTAATATGTAGAATGTATGAATAGGGATTTCATGGGAAAGGAAATAAATATCCCTAACAGCAACACTCACCTTGATTAGAAAAGAATCCTGGGTGAAAGGAATGTAAGATATTGAACTTAATTCATCATCAGATAAATATAAGTTAAAATAATCATGAGTTATCACTTTTATGGCCAGGAGAGACAAATATTAGAAAGTAGAATAATACCAACTGTTGGCAGGAGGAACAATTGTGTAATGCTACTGGCAATAATTAGTAATATGAAAGTTAGGTATACCCCATAATGAGCAGTTCTAATCCTGGATGTGTCCCCAAGAAATATTTTCACATAATTCATGAAGGATATGTGCTGGAGGGATATTGTAACTAACGTGCCAAGGAGTTGGAGGCAACCCAAATGTCAGTCATCTGGGAAATAGAAAATAGGATTGAGGAATACATAGAATGAAACCTGGTAGAGCAAAAAAGAAATGAGTCTGATAGAAATACAACAGCATGGATATACCTTTTAAAAAGGTATTGAATGAATAAAGTAAGAAGCAGAGCAAGAGTTACAGCATAATGCTCTTCATATAAAATAAATGGACAAACAAAAATTAGTTAATATGATGATTTCTTAAAAATCTGAGGACAGATATCAAATAAGAGGTGTTAGCAATGGGATAGGGGATATCTTAGGGGAAGATAATCAGGAAACTATATATTGAAACTACATATAAATTATGAATAATACAACATTTCATAAAATAAAGGGAATGGAAATCTAACATATATACATATGAAACAGAGAGAGCAGCAGGTACCTATGAAAATAATGTGCCAGGAACTAAAGCTTATGATTAATTCAATTCTTCCTACTTGATTTCTAAAAGAAAAAATGTCTTCTTAGAATTCAGTGACAGGAAAGCTATTTTTCTTCTGAAAAGTACATGATTCCTTTCATTGGTCCATTAATTTTCTTTTCTAAAAAAATATCTGATTTTATGGAGAACTTACTTACAAATGGGGTTACCTGGATGAGAAAACCAGCAATAGCAACATAACATGAAACATACTGATTCTCCCTCCAAGGTCCTCCTAGCCTAATAGTGACACGTACATATCTTCTCACTTTATTTCCAGCTCATGTTCCTCCTCTATTTCTGGGTGGGAAAGGTATGTCTGGTGATAGAGAAAAAAAAAAGAGACATTTTTCTTTAGTAAAATGAGACAGTGAAGTTATGTGATAAGAGGTCATCAATATTATCTGAAAGTCCAGAAGTTTTTGTTTGTTTTTTAACATTGGGACTCAAGTTCTATCTAAGTATTCCATTGACTGAACTACTTCCCTCCAGAATGGATCCAGTAGACACTGGAGCTTCAAAAAAAAAAAAAAGAGGAAAGAAGGAAAGAATGTCAGAAGTAGACTGTGCATCGACTAAAAATAAATTCACGTTAATAAAACATATTTTATGCCTGTTGGTGGTTGGCTAATAACGTGATCATTTTCTTTTTCTATAATGGCCTTTGAGGCATTAAAAAACATTATCAAAAAACAAAAACTCAGAATTCTGTGCTAACTTGGAATTTCCTTTCTGTAGAATCATTGCTGGGGATGGGGGTGGGGAGCATAGCTTGGAATGGAGGGAGTGGTTCTAAGGCTGTGTGGGAAGAGTGGAATGCAAATTATCTAACTTCAAGTTAAGAGCTCTTCTTAATATATTTCAGCTGTGTTTCTAAAAGTGATAATATATTCCAAAGAATTCTGTAAACTGTAAAATACTAAACAAATGGACAGAATTATTTTGTTGTACACTAGCTAGCCAAAAATAATTCTTCAGCTTCAAATACTGCATTATGCATTCAGTTTGGTCACTTGGTGGGAGATATATCAAATTCCAATTTATAGTTGAATGTTTTATAAGAAAACAACAACAAAAAAAAAAACCATGCTGGGAAACAGGACAAATGTTTTGCAAAATTGTAGTCTGACTGAGTTACATTTAATGAAATTTTACCACATTTATATGACAGCTATTCCCCAACAGAAACACTTGGGAAACAGAATTATACATAAACTATCCCTGACGCAACTTATTGAAGGCTACTTGTAGTAGCCTTCAGGGCCTGGAGTTAGGTCTAGCTTAATTTCAACAATACTTCTCAGGCTCCTTATAACCTGTCAGAATTCCCCTTACGCCCAGGCTGCCAAGACTGCACAACTGAATTTATGTTCAATTACAGTAACTCTGCTAGCTGAAGCATTTGGCATATTTACATCACATTCCCACCATATAATATTTGAACCTAACGTTTAAATTTAAATGGTCTTATTTTAAATGTCTTTTATCATAAGCAAGCTAAAAAGTCTTTAAAGAAGATATAAATCAAAACTCTAATAAACAAAATTAAATGAATAAATATGGTTTTTTGATGAGAGGGTTTAGAGAAGCAGCAGAGACCTGTCCTGTCTTCTTAAAACCACAGTAGTTAGAAAAGGTCCTGGGCCAAGAAGATGCTTAACGAATAGTTTCAAAAAGTAGTCAAAGATGGACTAGAATAGACTTACTGGTATTCTACTATAGACTTATTGTGATTCTAGCAATGGAAGAACTTATATCATTGATGTGGAGGCAGTGGCCATTGGAGGTTCTGAGGTGAGGGATTGGGAAAAACAGTTGTAATATGGGGGCAATTTTGGACTTGAGAATTGTCCTGAATGACATTGCAATGACAGATACAGGCCATTATATGTCTTGTCATATAATGTCATAACCTACAGAATTGTGCGGGAGAGAGTTTAAACTACAATGTAAACTATGGTCCATGCTTAGTGGCAGTGTTCCAAATGTGTTCATCAATTGTAACAAATGTACCATACTAGTGAAGAATGTTGATGTGGGAAAATGTGGGAGCGGTAGGGAGCGGAACATATGGGAATCCCCTATATTTTTTACGTAACAATTATGTAATCTAAGTATCTTTTGAAAAAAAATTTAAAAGTATATTAAAAAGAAAAGTAGTCAAAGGATTCTTTTCCTCATCTCACCCAGTTAATGACACTTCTATTCATATTATATACTTGTTACAGTTCATGAGAGAATGTTCTCATATTTATTCTGTTAACCACAGTCCATCTTCCACCACAGGATTCATTGTGTTATACAGTCTTATATGGGTTGGGGGAAAAATACACCAAATGTCAAATATTGGCTATAGTTAGTAGTAATGTTTTGACGATGCCCTTTCATAGTTTGTAACAATTGTTTCACAACAATGCAAGATGTTGGTGGTGGGATAATGTATGGGAGCCTTATATAAAGATATGCATATTTGTTTTGTAAGTTCCAAACTTATATTATACACTTATTGTTTGTGGATTTTCATGTATGAATGAAAAATTTCAATAAAAAATAGTCAAAGGAAACAAAGAAGGATAGAAGTAAGGAAGAAAAGAAGTAAAGTGGGAAGGAAGTAAAGAAATAAAAACAGATGTAGTTCAGGAAAACACAAAAATAGCCACCCTACTCCTGAACATTTATTGAGTTTGAGGAGCTATTCTAAGTACTTCTTATATTTCATCCCACCCAATCCTTACACTAACAAAAAATAGTCATTATTGTTATTTTGTTCATGCTAATGGTGAGAAAATTGGGAGGAAAAGCAACTCTCCTAGGAGTGGCCCCTGTCCTGTTTGGCCACGAGATTGAGTTCAAAGAATAGTAAGTCAGGGCAATTCGGCATGGTTTCCTGGAGAAAATTAATCACAAGGAAGGAAGGTGGGAGTGTTTTAGGCAGGAGAGCAACTCAATTAACAGAGGTGGGATATGGTAACTTGGGGGAGGTGGGAAGTGGTGTGTACTATAAAGCGATATAGGGTAATAGACTCACTCCAAGTGTGAGCTGGTCCTTTACCCACTTTGGAAATTTTGTTCTATTGGTGCACTAACTGAAATAGGATTTATTTAATGTTTCCTTTAAGTTGTATCATTCTTACTTGAATAAATTTACCTGTAAAGAAACACTAGCACATCCATAAGTAGAAATCATATTTTAATTGTAGGAAACCATAAAAGAAACTGAAGATAAAAACAAATTATCAAAATCTGATGAGATATTGAGGCCTGCTTATCTATGACTCAATGTCTGAGGTCTGCCTTTTCTCTTATCTTAATAAAAATAAAGATATTAATAATGGCGAATAGAATGTGAGCATTTATCATATGTGAGACACTGTGCTTTCCTAATACTTTGTGTGTACAATGTTGTGTTGGTTCATAGTGATGACTGCATGAGGAGATTTTATTATCCTTCTTTAAGGATAAGGGTACTGTGACATGGTAGAGAGATATTAAAGATATTCTGGCCACAAACCAAGTCTTTCTACTTGAACAACCAAAAGAGTTGAAAAAAAAAAATGGAAACTGGCTAACTTTCCAGCAATGTGATTGGATGTTATGCCAAAATATGTTTCCCTCTTTCATATAAGCTTTCTTCTTAGCAGTGTTACTTCCCCAAAGCTTGGGTGCTTTAAGGGAGGGGATACAAGAGGCCACAAAATGAAATTATAGCATCATTATCTTTTACCTTTTTATGAGCCAAATGGTGATAGTATATCTGGTGTATGAACACATTCCTCTGGGTAGATGGAGAGAAAGAAGGGCTAGTGACTTTGAGTTATGTCTACCCTGCAATTGATCTAAGTTTCACATTTTGTAAGAAGCAGAAAGGAAAGAAAACATAAAAATACCTGCAAAGAATGATAGAAAAGAATCCCAATAAAAATTGCATGGATTTTTCTTATACCAAAAATAAGGGTTTGGGATACAGTTTGACAAATTAAACAACAAGTTAATCTTAGGCATTTAGAAGAGACTTAATCAGTAGTATTCCAACACCCCCCCACACACACACTCACACACATACACACATGCACCCTTCGCTGAAAAAGTGGTTTCTATGCAAGGCAAGTTTCTATTGTGTATGCTGATTTGTAAAAAGCGTTTGGTTTGCACCAGAGGTATCATTAGAACAGATTCACATTAAATTTATATATCACAAGGGTTCTGAATTGTAAAGATGCAAATTCTAGATCGATATCATGCCTGCAAAACACCAAGCATTTAGATTTACTAGTAAGAAAAGAGAAAGCATTAAAAAGGCCTCACTGCTTCCCTCTACTCTAATAAAGTAAATTTGCAATGCATCCCAAGTCGTAATCCCTTAAGTGGGATTGCAGTCTCCAGGGTAGAGAAGCATGGAACATGGTTTTTGTAAGAGGAGCATTCCTTTCTGGGAAGGAAAAGACAGAACCATGCAAATTTCCATTCGCCAAGGAAGATACCACACAACTAATATTTCCTCACTTGTAATCCCACGTTAGCCTCAGAGGAGAGCCTGGAATAACAGAAGGCCACTTTACCTATTGTGATTTGGTGTAAACCCAAATGTCCTTTATACACAGACCCTCCATAGTGCCTGAGATTTCACACACACACACACACACATATATCTGAATATATATATATATATATATATATATATATATATGAATTCCTAAAATAAAATGGCCCACAACATCATACCACCATAATGAGGATGAAATACTGGCTGGAAATGGCAAGGTCATTGGGCAATTTTTGGGAGCTAGAGATGTGCCTCATAAAAAAAATGTATAGGGGGCTGCCATATTGAAAAACCTTGAAAATACTACAACTATTTGTGGGAAAGAAGTGATACTGAAAAGAAGACAGCTTTGCTGAAACCATATTCATCCACTTTATGTATCTTTGTTAAGTGCTCTAAAGTGTATAACAGGTAATTAGTTAGCCAGTAATTTCAATCTATGTATATTGCTAGCATAGGTAAATTTCAGACCCCAGAATCCTTTGCCAGCAATACACTCTGCTCGAATTGTTTCAAAATGGGTACCTCTGTGATGGACACAATTCCTATTAGCTAATAAGGAAAATTGTGAACGTGATCATGGCTTTTACTTATACAAGTGCGCAGTGTGCATGTATAGTAATGGCTTATTTCTTCCTTGGTTAACACCTTTTTCCTCCAAGGCAAAGAACAAGTTTTGAGTCTACTGGGTCAGGTTTTCCATGTCTTGTGCTCTCATTGAACACTGTTCTTATTTCTACCACAGACTTAACTAAGTAGCATTATCATACAAAAATATAAAAAACAATAAGCACAGAGCCAGGCAGCCAAATAAGTGCTCCATATATGAATTGTTAGACAGCTTCAATAACAGGAGATATTTGAGCAAGCACAGAGCCAGGGGACCTGTGCAGAGGAGTCATTTCAACTAAGTGTCGAAGAATGGAGAGGGGATGAAATAGATGCAGGCAGGTCCCAACCGGCTGCAGGAACAACATGTACAAAAAGAAAATCCTCAAGATTGGGGGATGAACAAAAGACTAAAGCAGACATTATTATTCTACTACAGCCATTAATATTCTAGCAATGGAAGAATTTTATCATTACTATGAAGACAGTGGCCACCAGAGGTTCTGAGGGGATGGAGAAAGAAGAATAGGTGTAACATAGAGCATTTTCAGGACATTGGAATTGCCCTGCATGACATTGCAATGATGGATATGGACCATTATACATTTTGTCATAACCTGTAAAACTGTGCAAGGCAGAGTGTAAACTATAATGCAAACTATAGTCCTTGGTTAGTACAATGTTTCTATATGTGTTTATCAATTGTAACAAATGTACCACACTAATGAAAGATGTTATTTGGAAAAAGTGTGGGAGGGGGATGTATGGGGCATATTGGAATCCCCTATATTTTTTATGTAACATTGATGTAATATAAAGCTTCTTTAAAACTAAAAAAAAAAAAAACAACGCATCTTAAATGTTTTATTTTAAAGTCATCTTTCTTAGGATCTTTGCTTGACCAGAGTTTCCAAAGCAGTTTATGGAAATTTCTCTTAATTTTAATTTTTTCCCCAAACCTCGCATACTGGGAGAGCAGATCAAAGCAAGGGGAAAAGCAAAACAATATGCATGATGAGTCATCTGGGCACCTGTGTTGCTAAGGCAACCACTTCATTCATAGAGAGAGAAGAGAATGCTACTTGCCCGCAAATGATTGAATCATGTCTGCTTCTAATAAAAATGTGTCTGCTGGAATTTTTCTAGCCAGTAAGTGCAAACAGCCCTGTGAATGTCTTCACAATTGTTTTCTGAATTCAACTTTCTCTAACAAAGCGTAATTGATTTTCTGTTACCAACCAACAATTTGGTTTTCTTGATACCGTCATAATGGTAATGAATTCTTACAACAGCATCTTTAATTTTCTGTGCTTGATAGATATATTTATTCAACATTTGGGTAATCCCAAATATCTTTTCTCCCCAGACCCTCCATTTTGCCTGAGAGTTCTGCTATTCCAGACATACCCATTTGCCTAACACCTGTTGAAACTGAAGGAAGAAACGTGCTTTCAAAATTAGTTTTGCTAGCCTGGACATTTACACATCTGACTATGGCGATTAAACCCACATTCAGTATTTTCCCCAAAGGTCTGTAAATGTCGGTATCAATTCCATAAACTGAAATACATTGCTGTAAGGTTAAGAGGATATCATTGTTAATGACGCCCCTTAGGACGCTTCTAATATCCTTCTAAGAGTTATTGGATGAGGGACATTCCCAAGCCATATGTGCATATGTTCTCTCGTCATTATGGAAATTCCAATGTGTACACTGGTGCACTGATATTCTCAAATTCTACTATGAGCTGCATGGGGAGCATAGAATTGTCCTCAGTTTGCCTTTTCCTTTTTTAATCTTCTTCAGAGAGGGCCAAAGTGGCATGCAAAATAAATTCCTGTCAAAACCTAGACTTCTTGGGAATGATTCTGCACTACATTTGTGTTTATTTTCCATTGAGCCTGGATCATTAGGTTTCTTAAGTTGCCATAATTCAAGATATTCTTACAGCTTGGTGCCAGATGGCTGCTGCTAGAAAACTCTTGGTTCCACTTTACACCTTAACATGCAAATTGCCATCAGCAGGCTCTGCAAGCAAGAAGGAGAATTAGCTCATGAATCTGGAAAAGGAAGAGACTCCAGGGGGTTTTATCACAGACCATGGCACTCATGCTCTCATGGAACAGGTGGGAGTATTGCAAAAACTTCCTTATTCCTCTTCAAGAATTCCCACAAATGCTTCCTACTAGTGACTCCTGTTCAGATTCTTCATCAGTCATGAAACTTTCCACAAGATCACCACAGCCCACAACATACAGTCTTGCTTGTCTGAATGTCTTCTGATTTTTATCCAGTACCAAGCAGTCAGTCACTACAGTATAACCTAATCACCTATTTCATGTGAGAAATAACTAAGAATTGATTTTGTAACAGGGTGATTCTTTTCTTTCTTTGAGATGCCTGACACTAAAATCTAATCCTAAAGAAATTTTCATATAAACTTTCTGTAGGTTATCAACTGTTAAATGAAAAACCCCATATATATATGTCTGTGTATAGATTTATGTACATAGATACATGCATATATGCATATTATATAGTACATATTATATACTACATACTATATAATATATTATATATGCATGTATTTATTTGTGTGCATATTATATGTATTTATTCACACACCCAAATAGTTAACAGGGAAAGTAAGTGAATTTTCAAGTTTATAAGGGTAGAAATTGGCACAGATGGGATTTGAAGCCAGGTAAATTATATATAACTCTAGAGGAAAACATCCAGTACCTATACATGAACTTTTGGGGGAATCCTCTTATCCCTTTAACATCAAATTTTGAAGATAACTTTGACATTTCTAAATTATTTTCTCCCATTTGCAATCAATTGCCAGGTCCTATTAATTTATAGTATTATAGGCATCATTCACTGAAGGCCTAGGTGCTGAGGATTATAATATGAAATGTACATATATTGTCATATTTGATAATTTACAACTGGCCTCTGATGTAGGCAGTATTATCCTCATTTTTTCGATGAGACATCTGAGGCGTGGAAAGGATGAGGTTTTTGCCTGATGCCAAATTGCCAATAAATTGAGGAATAGGGACATTACTAGATGTTTTTATCCAAAGCCTGAGTTTATCCAATTTTGCCACACTATTTTGAATTTTAATCTTCTCACTGACCCATTCTTTCCATCCTACTCTCCTTCACTCAAGCCTCTGTTTCTTCTCATTTCCATGCAGGTTTCATAGCATCCTACCAGGTCTCTCTGTATCCAGTGACTTCCTGTTTCAAAGCTATCTGCTCACCATTGTCTGTGGAATTCCTCCAGCCTGTCCCACCACCTGGCTTGACTGTCCTACCATCTCTAAACCTAGCAGACCCAGCAAATGCCTTGTCTTGCCTCATCCAGTTCTAGAGATCTCTGGGTATTGATGCTACGACTTTGGAAATCTAATCTGTATTCACCAACCACCCCAGTTTGCTTGGAGCTATGCTAGTTTGTCTGGGATTGCCCAGATTTTAGCACAAGGCCCATGTCTTGAAGTCCTCTTCAGTTTCGAGTAAACCAGGACAGTTGGTCACCCTCTTTACTATTTAATAATAATGCCCTTCTCTCTATTTGGCTTTTAGTCTGCAGTGTGCTTACCAGATTCTCTCTGATTCATGACCCTATACCTTAGTTTCTAGACTCATCATAGTATTCTGTACTCCAATCTCTGCTAATAGAGCTGCTGGACTTTCCCCAGAGTCCATCCAATATTTCTCTCCTACAACTCTAAATTGTCTTTATCTCTTTTCTCTATTTTCAAGGTTTACATTTTGACTTTTTTGCATGTTGTGGCTTTGTCGATTCTTTTTTTCAATGCTGTATGACTCTAATCAGGACATCGTTTCTGGGCTTATGCAGATAATAAAGATGCTTTGTTTGTGGATCAGGGTAGTCTCCAGTCTAATTGTTCTTCATTTCCAACTTAAACTTGTCTAGGTCCTTCCTTTTCTTTTATCTTGTGGAAGACTGTGCCATATTCGAGATTTCATTCCAAGAACAGGATTTCAAGCAGCTTGGTCAATGTTTGTGAGATTCAGATGCTTCATCTGCAAAACTAAATGAATAACAATGCCTTAGTGATGCCTTTGAGAGAATTAAACAAGGTGAAGAAATGTAAGTATATATTACAATATCTGACATGTAATAGACCTTCAATGAATAATAACTCAGCATGATAAAAACATGACCAGTTTTTATTAACAAAATAAAGAAAGGCTTAATTTCCCCAGTGATATTGACTATGCCAACTGCCTATCAGGGGCCATGAAAAACTGGATTCCAGGTCATAAGGGAATAACATTTATGATAATGAAAGTAGAGGAACGGCTCAGCAGATTCCGTCTTCTCTATTGGAGTAAACTAACCCCATCCCCCATTTGCTGGTGTTTCTTTTCACCTCAGTTCCATGTTGCTACTTTGACAGAATATACTGTGGAGAGGTTCACCCTAAAAAGTATAATAAAGTGACACAGAAACCAAATCTCTGAGTCTGCATCTAATAGCTTTGCCCATCGGCCCACGACTAGGATAAGGAAAGTGAGTAACTCGCAAGTGGATAATTAAAGGTGGCATCAAAAGACTCAGTAATCAAGATAATAATATCATAATACAATAATTTGGAAAATCAAATTTCTGCAAAATTATGATAAAATATCAATATTTTAAATACTGATGTGATCAATATTATTGGTTTTTCTTTTTGCCCTAGGCTCCAAAATGACTCCTTACGGCACTGATATCCTATCGCAAATACAAAAAATTATAAGAGTATATAGAATCATAGAAATATATTACAAGTTATATTAAGTTCAAGGAAAAAAAAATTCTCATGGTGAATTTGGCTCAGAATTCTATACATATGGTTCTTAGGAGTAAAATAATAGGAATCTTTTGGCAGTTCTTAGGGTGATTGCTGTCTCAGATTTAGATAGCAATAACAATCCCTCTGTGTTAAGGGGAAGTGGGAAGGATTCCAGTGTTTGCCTGGGTTCCATTTGGACTCCCAGTTCCACATGCATGAACTTATTTAATCCTCACCATATCTTACATGTAAGGAAATTGAAGTTCATGGAGGTTAAATAGAATGCACAAATGGTAAATTACTTAGACTTATCAAAGTTAGTCTAACTTTCCAGCAAGTGCCATTTTCTCTGACACCTTTTACTAAAATTTGTTCATGTCATCAAGTAGAATGGAATTGATGATCTTTAGCTAGACCAGCAGTTTCATCTTTTTCTCTCTCTCTTTCCTTCCTTCCTTCCTTCCTTCCTTCCTTCCTTCCTTCCTTCCTTCCTTCCTTCC